>OZ030394.1:1243058-1843058 GCA_964023965.1 Melinopterus prodromus | reverse complement strand
TTGGGATACAAATTATTATTATACACTTTTATGGATCAGATACATTGGGTATTAATTCTAAAAAGTACAGCCCTCTATCTATTTTAGTTTGTTGAGGAGGATTTTTGAAACTTAGATTTTACGTTGTTTATCGGTGGTTGAATGTTATTATTTCGCTTCATGTGCGATTACGAGCAAAGTACTTGGGATACAAATTATTATTATACACTTTTATGGATCAGATATATTGGGTAATTAATTCTAAAAAGTACAGCCCTCTATCTATTATAGTTCGTTCAGGAGGATTTTTGAAACTTAGATTTTACGTTGTTTATCGGTGGTTGAATGTTATTATTTCGCTTCGTGTGTGATTACGAGAAAAGTAGTTGGGATACAAATTATTATTATACACTTTTATGGATCAGATACATTGGGTAATTAATTCTAAAAAGTACAGCCCTCTATCTATTTTAGTTCGTTCAGGAGGATTTTTGAAACTTAGATTTTACGTTGTTTATCCGTGGTTGAATGTTATTATTTCGCTTCGTGTGTGATTACGAGAAAAGTAGTTGGGATACAAATTATTATTATACACTTTTATGGATCAGATACATTGGGTAATTAATTCTAAAAAGCACAGTCCTCTATCTATTTTAGTTCGTTCAGGAGGATTTTTGAAACTTAGATTTTACGTTGTTTATCGGTGGTTGAATGTTATTATTTCGCTTCGTGTGTGATTACGAGAAAAGTAGTTGGGATACAAATTATTATTATACACGTTTATGGATCAGATACATTGGGTAATTAATTTTAAAAAGTACAGCCCTCTATCTATTTTAGTTTGTTCAGGAGGATTTTTGAAACTTAGATTTTACGTTGTTTATCGGTGGTTGAATGTTATTATTTCGCTTCGTATGTGATTACGAGAAAAGTAGTTGGGATACAAATTATTATTATACACTTTTATGGATCAGATACATTGGGTATTAATTCTAAAAAGTACAGCCCTCTATCTATTTTAGTTTGTTGAGGAGGATTTTTGAAACTTAGATTTTACGTTGTTTATCGGTGGTTGAATGTTATTATTTCGCTTCATGTGCGATTACGAGCAAAGTACTTGGGATACAAATTATTCTTATACACTTTTATGGATCAGATATATTGGGTAATTAATTCTAAAAAGTACAGCCCTCTATCTATTATAGTTCGTTCAGGAGGATTTTTGAAACTTAGATTTTACGTTTATCGGTGGTTGAATGTTATTATTTCGCTTCGTGTGTGATTACGAGAAAAGTAGTTGGGATACAAATTATTATTATACACTTTTATGGATCAGATACATTGGGTAATTAATTCTAAAAAGTACAGCCCTCTATCTATTTTAGTTCGTTCAGGAGGATTTTTGAAACTTAGATTTTACGTTGTTTATCGGTGGTTGAATGTTATTATTTCGCTTCGTGTGTGATTACGAGAAAAGTAGTTGGGATACAAATTATTATTATACACTTTTATGGATCAGATACATTGGGTATTAATTCTAAAAAGTACAGCCCTCTATCTATTTTAGTTTGTTGAGGAGGATTTTTGAAACTTACATTTTACGTTGTTTATCGGTGGTTGAATGTTATTATTTCGCTTCATGTGCGATTACGAGCAAAGTACTTGGGATACAAATTATTATTATACACTTTTATGGATCAGATATATTGGGTAATTAATTCTAAAAAGTACAGCCCTCTATCTATTATAGTTCGTTCAGGAGGATTTTTGAAACTTAGATTTTACGTTGTTTATCGGTGGTTGAATGTTATTATTTCGCTTCGTGTGTGATTACGAGAAAAGTAGTTGGGATACAAATTATTATTATACACTTTTATGGATCAGATACATTGGGTAATTAATTCTAAAAAGTACAGCCCTCTATCTATTTTAGTTCGTTCAGGAGGATTTTTGAAACTTAGATTTTACGTTGTTTATCCGTGGTTGAATGTTATTATTTCGCTTCGTGTGTGATTACGAGAAAAGTAGTTGGGATACAAATTATTATTATACACTTTTATGGATCAGATACATTGGGTAATTAATTCTAAAAAGTACAGTCCTCTATCTATTTTAGTTCGTTCAGGAGGATTTTTGAAACTTAGATTTTACGTTGTTTATCGGTGGTTGAATGTTATTATTTCGCTTCGTGTGTGATTACGAGAAAAGTAGTTGGGACACAAATTATTATTATACACGTTTATGGATCAGATACATTGGGTAATTAATTTTAAAAAGTACAGCCCTCTATCTATTTTAGTTTGTTCAGGAGGATTTTTGAAACTTAGATTTTACGTTGTTTATCGGTGGTTGAATGTTATTATTTCGCTTCGTATGTGATTACGAGAAAAGTAGTTGGGATACAAATTATTATTATACACTTTTATGGATCAGATACATTGGGTATTAATTCTAAAAAGTACAGCCCTCTATCTATTTTAGTTTGTTGAGGAGGATTTTTGAAACTTAGATTTTACGTTGTTTATCGGTGGTTGAATGTTATTATTTCGCTTCATGTGCGATTACGAGCAAAGTACTTGGGATACAAATTATTCTTATACACTTTTATGGATCAGATATATTGGGTAATTAATTCTAAAAAGTACAGCCCTCTATCTATTATAGTTCGTTCAGGAGGATTTTTGAAACTTAGATTTTACGTTTATCGGTGGTTGAATGTTATTATTTCGCTTCGTGTGTGATTACGAGAAAAGTAGTTGGGATACAAATTATTATTATACACTTTTATGGATCAGATACATTGGGTAATTAATTCTAAAAAGTACAGCCCTCTATCTATTTTAGTTCGTTCAGGAGGATTTTTGAAACTTAGATTTTACGTTGTTTATCGGTGGTTGAATGTTATTATTTCGCTTCGTGTGTGATTACGAGAAAAGTAGTTGGGATACAAATTATTATTATACACTTTTATGGATCAGATACATTGGGTAATTAATTCTAAAAAGTACAGCCCTCTATCTATTTTAGTTTGTTCAGGAGGATTTTTGAAACTTAGATTTTACGTTGTTTATCGGTGGTTGAATGTTATTATTTCGCTTCGTGTGTGATTACGAGAAAAGTAGTTGGGATACAAATTATTATTATACACTTTTATGGATCAGATACATTGGGTATTAATTCTAAAAAGTACAGCCCTCTATCTATTTTAGTTTGTTGAGGAGGATTTTTGAAACTTAGATTTTACGTTGTTTATCGGTGGTTGAATGTTATTATTTCGCTTCATGTGCGATTACGAGCAAAGTACTTGGGATACAAATTATTATTATACACTTTTATGGATCAGATATATTGGGTAATTAATTCTAAAAAGTACAGCCCTCTATCTATTATAGTTCGTTCAGGAGGATTTTTGAAACTTAGATTTTACGTTGTTTATCGGTGGTTGAATGTTATTATTTCGCTTCGTGTGTGATTACGAGAAAAGTAGTTGGGATACAAATTATTATTATACACTTTTATGGATCAGATACATTGGGTAATTAATTCTAAAAAGTACAGCCCTCTATCTATTTTAGTTCGTTCAGGAGGATTTTTGAAACTTAGATTTTACGTTGTTTATCGGTGGTTGAATGTTATTATTTCGCTTCGTGTGTGATTACGAGAAAAGTAGTTGGGATACAAATTATTATTATACACTTTTATGGATCAGATACATTGGGTAATTAATTCTAAAAAGTACAGTCCTCTATCTATTTTAGTTCGTTCAGGAGGATTTTTGAAACTTAGATTTTACGTTGTTTATCGGTGGTTGAATGTTATTATTTCGCTTCGTGTGTGATTACGAGAAAAGTAGTTGGGATACAAATTATTATTATACACGTTTATGGATCAGATACATTGGGTAATTAATTCTAAAAAGTACAGTCCTCTATCTATTTTAGTTTGTTCAGGAGGATTTTTGAAACTTAGATTTTACGTTGTTTATCGGTGGTTGAATGTTATTATTTCGCTTCGTATGTGATTACGAGAAAAGTAGTTGGGATACAAATTATTATTATACACTTTTATGGATCAGATACATTGGGTATTAATTCTAAAAAGTACAGCCCTCTATCTATTTTAGTTTGGTGAGGAGGATTTTTGAAACTTAGATTTTACGTTGTTTATCGGTGGTTGAATGTTATTATTTCGCTTCATGTGCGATTACGAGCAAAGTACTTGGGATACAAATTATTCTTATACACTTTTATGGATCAGATATATTGGGTAATTAATTCTAAAAAGTACAGCCCTCTATCTATTATAGTTCGTTCGGGGGGATTTTTGAAACTTAGATTTTACGTTGTTTATCGGTGGTTGAATGTTATTATTTCGCTTCGTGTGTGATTACGAGAAAAGTAGTTGGGATACAAATTATTATTATACACTTTTATGGATCAGATATATTGGGTAATTAATTCTAAAAAGTACAGCCCTCTATCTATTATAGTTCGTTCAGGGGGATTTTTGAAACTTAGATTTTACGTTGTCTATCGGTGGTTGAATGTTATTATTTCGCTTCGTGTGTGATTACGAGAAAAGTAGTTGGGATACAAATTATTATTATACACTTTTATGGATCAGATACATTGGTTAATTAATTCTAAAAAGTACTGCCCTCTATCTATTTTAGTTCGTTCAGGAGGATTTTTGAAACTTAGATTTTACGTTGTTTATCGGTGGTTGAATGGTATTATTTCGCTTCATGTGCCATTACGAGCAAAGTAGTTCGGATACAAATTATTATTATACACGTTTATGGATCAGATACATTGGGTAATTAATTCTAAAAAGTACAGCCCTCTATCTATTTTAGTTTGTTCAGGAGGATTTTTGAAACTTAGATTTTACGTTGCTTATCGGTGGTTGAATGTTATTATTTCGCTTCATGTGCGATTACGAGCAAAGTAGTTGTGGTACAAATTATTATTATACACGTTTATAGATCAGATACATTGGGTAATTAATTCTAAAAAGTACAGCCCTCTATCTATTTTAGTTTGTTCAGGAGGATTTTTGAAACTTAGATTTTACGTTGTTTATCGGTGGTTGAATGTTATTATTTAGCCGGCGTTTAAAACCCCAAAGCCCTCCAAAAGTCAATTATTTTAATTTAATTTTAAACGTTTCGAGTAGCTGAGTGCCCTTTGTATAGGCAGTTAGTTGTAAACAAACAGTTGCCACCACCCAACTTCGCGTGTACCATCAGAATCGTTATTGTATGGCGGTATAATGTATATATAAATTATTCACATCCACCTGGACATATACGCTAATTACAGCAACATTTCCGACTAAAATTAACGCGGCTTGTCAATTTTCAACTATCAGTTTGCTGGTTTCTGACAGACTGATACACAATGCTATATACTATATTATTATTCATTCATATTATGTGTTCTGGGGTTTGAAAATACCTACCAATAAATGCAAAATAATTATTTAAAAGGCTGTTTTTTTTTTGACAATACCTACTGTCAATATCTGTCAAATCCTGGCTAATTCGTTTTATTTTAACGCAAACACGATCGATCTCGATAGAATCTCATGCCGCTAAACTATTAATTTTATATATTGTATGATAAAGTCATGTGCCTGGCCACAACAGATTTTTTACGTTACAAAGAACACATTTTGTTCATTTTATTTTCAATATTTAGAGTCATTTTCTGCTAATTCTTAGACCTATTTAACCTTTTTGACAGTTAAACTATTTCTTTTAGTTTTGTATCTTCACAGGGCTCAGTGTTCAGGCCTCTAACCTTTCCCAAAATCTCTTAAGGAAGATATCAAGGCGCGTTCACATTATATTAACATAACATAAGCTCGCTCGTTACATAATTTACAAGCGTTACAACCGCCACCTCGCGCGGTGTGATTCAAAACTCCCAAAAGAAAACTCTTGTGTCTGAAACTGGGGTAACTTTTGTTTGCTCCGAACGCAAAGGGGGGCGCAAAGAGGTGGCGTAAAGAGGGTGCAGCACTGTGTAGCGTCTTCGCTCGCGCCCCAACTTCCAAATTAATTGTCGGCAAACTGGATCATAATAAGATCCCACACACCTTGTACTGGTATCTCAACACGTGGACTGTTTTGTCGGCCGAAAACTTAGGTTGTAAATTTTATTGGGAGCGTCGCTACTACCGTGTCACCTTAGTCCCGCTCTGGTTTTATTTGCGCCAAGTTTCCGCGTTCACTTTGCTAGTCGCCTTTGCAAAATCCTTAATTATTAATTAATTTTCCTCGAGGACGCTGTCCAAAGTTTAACTGTTTGAAAGGTGCGGCATTGGAACGGGCTAAATTTGACGTCCGAAAGCACAACTAAAATTTGGTTTCACATAAATAATTGGTTTAATTACACGCGTACTGTCATCTGTTTTAAGCAGGGTTAAAACACGTAGGAAATGAAATGGGGCAATTATTGGGATTTTTTTGCATCACTAAACTAATGGGGTACAAAATACTGTCAAAAAAACATTCGTTTACTGTAAACGAAGTGGAGATGTAGTAAGAATATCAAATTAAACCTGCCTATGGGGTCCCAAAGAGAGTGGAGGGAGTTTTAGCTTGTGTAATTGTTAAGAATAATAATGTTGTTACTTTAAATAATTATGTAGGTACATACTTATATTAAATGTTGCTGACAATATTTTGGAGACTGTGGCGAACTTAATAATAAAATTATAAACCCCTAACCGCAACAAGTATTTTAGAACCTAAATACGTATTTCAGCAACTAAGTTGCCATCTTCAGTAGAACCTAAAAAGAGGAAAAGAGAGATTAGCACTTCATAGTATCTTTACTGGATATTGTCCAAGCAAATCACTAGTGGAAGTGACGTCCATGTTAAAAATTACCCTATATATACCCATTTGTTGTTCACACCTCAGTGAATTTTGATCATTGAAGCGTAAAAAACAAGTTTTAATTAAAGCAGGTCAAACAATGGCGAACTAGGTATAGGACCCCTGTCTGAATTTATTAATTTATCTCTATTCAAGTGAATAAAGATACTTTCCAAGCTGTTTAGTTCCCTATTATTTGACACAGCTTTTACAAGTTTTAAGTCATCTACAACTACTTTATGACCTGTGTCTAAAATATGTTGAGCCACACTAGATTTTTCAAAACGATTATATTTAAAATGAGCTACATGTTCTTTGAACCTAGTTAAAATTGTTCTTCTAGTCTGGCCTACGTATTCTTTTTCAAAGTTATGACATTTGATACAATATATACCAGATTTATCAAGTACATCTACCTTATCCTTTGGGTTTCCAAGAAGGTTTTTTATGCTATTATGAGTCGAATATGCTATACAGAGACTTTGTGATGTAAAAATACTTCTCAAACCCCTTGTATATGCACAATCGAACGGTATTATAACATATTTCTTCTTTTCTACAGACAAAGTATTTAAAGTAGATATTTGATTTACATACATTTTTTGATACTGCTTCTTAATCATTCTATCAACTATTTTCTCAGGGTACCCATTATGTATGACAACATTCTTAATAAACAATAATTCTTGCTGATATCTATCTGCGGACAATGGAAATTTCAATAACCTATTTACTAAACAACTAATAAAAGACAATTTTTGTTGAAAAGGATGCTGCGAATCATTAGGGATAAACCTGATTGTGTTAGTATCTTTCCGATACACGTCAATTTCTATTATATTTTTGCTATTCGTGACTACCAGAGTATCTAAAAATGGAAGTTGGCCGTTAACTTCTTGTTCTACAGTAAAGTTAATGGTGTTGAATTTAGAATTCAAAACGAGAAGAAAATCTTGAATACTCCACTTCTTGGTGTCAAAAATGGCAAAAATATCGTCGACATACCTAACCCAAGTCTTAGGGAAATATGGTGCTATAGACTTTACATTGGTTTCAAATCTGCTCATAAACAAGTTGGCAATAAAAGGTGAGAGACAGTTACCCATTGCAGTTCCCTCAAGTTGTTCAAAAAACTTTCCGTTTATTTGAAAACTGAGACATACAAAAGGCAGTCAATCTTACATATTCATCTATTTCTGACGGGTCAAAGTTGTTATTGCTCAATAATTCCCTAAGAAACTCCAAAGTTTCCGGAATAGGCACACTAGGAAACAGTGAAGCAACATCAAATGAAATCAACAATTCGCCATCCTCCAATTTTACATTGTTAACCTTATTGATAAACTCCAATGAGTTATTAACAGAGAAGCTTGGTTGAGGAACAGGTAAATTGTTGAACTCATTCGATAGGTCACCATTTCGCTAACTGGTAAGTAGGTGAGTTAATACCTGATACAATAGGTCTCACTGATTTACCAGGTTTGTGAATTTTGGGAAGAACATATAATCTAGGTACAGTAGGATGGGAAACTTTGAGTTTAAATCTAGTTTGGCGGATGATAAGATTAGGACAACTGGTACTTGTTGTGGTTAGGGGTTTATAATTTTATTAAAAGTAACCATAATCAGTCCTTCAACATTATAAAACATTCAAAGGAAATTATTCTTACATGAAAACTCGTCTGTATATGGAAAACTAAATTAGAAAGCTAGACAGCTACAGCTACGTTGATCTACATTTGTCAGGCTCATATGTGGTCAGCTGTTTGTTGGTTTATCTGCAATAAGAATATTTTGGATTGTTGAATCGCTAGAATGCGACATAACTTTGATCGGCCGGGGCCTGCAGTCGCTATGTTAAGTCGGTTTGTTTCGTTCGACGGATAGTCTTTAGTATGTACCCCCAAACTGGCATATTATATATTGTAGATATATAGATCAATTTACACAAAGGATCTACGACACGTCAAACAAATTTACATGATTGCCGTGTTGCAACGTTATTATGTACTTACGTCGATCCAATTACTACCCTGATGTTCAGGGGTGTTTTTCTAAACTTGTTTCGATTCCCTTCCGGATTGTTTGACTGTACTTTTCGTCCCCTTTAACCTGACTAGGTGTTTGCAATTTATTGCCCTGTTGTAGCAATCTAGGGGTAACAACGAGGCACATTGCCACTGTTAGCGTAATTGGAACCGTTTGCTAGTTTAATTAAGTTTGTGTATACGTTTTTTAGTTGTGGATTAGATGTTATTTTCGAGGGGTAGATTCCACAAGGTTTTTTCACTGTGTAGATGGTTTTAGTAAAACCCCTAAACGATTTAATTTAGTTGGTGGTTGATCATGATTAAATGTCTAAATTATCTAAATGTTTTATGTATTTTTTTATTTTTGCTCACCCTTTAATTTTCTATTTAAAATTAGAATGACTCCTATTTGATTTTGGGTTTATTAATATAAATTTGTGAATGCTATGAGTGTGAATTAATGAACGTTGTATTATACATAAATTAATACATAATCAACTTCAACGCTTTTAATTCATAGCTACACTCGGATTTTGATTGATTATAATTAATTTTTGATATACCAGTAAATAACGCTAACAATTTGTAATAATTTAGTTCATTTAATTTTCCAATAAATTTCTACTTTCTTAACTTATGATGTGACATTTTAGATTGCTTTGACTGAAGTAAATGTATTTTTAAACCTAAGCAAATATATTATTTTAAAAGAAAGACATTTTTGGGAATTATTTAATTAATTAATTTAGTGAATTCGTTAATTTTTCGATCAAATGTTAACATAAAGACCAACAACTATAATTTTGATAATCGTTTTCGATATACCGACTTTAGAATGGCGTTCTTATTGCTGCTTCAAATTAGCATTTATTACGGTTATCTGCAAAGGCATCCAAGGGAAATATTTGGAATATTTAGTTCGTAATGAAATTAGCGGTTGAGAGGGGCGCGCAGTGCTCGAGCGCCTGCAAACACACCAAAGTCGGAATCTTAGCAGTTCAACTTTGTTCCTACATTGTAGCATACTATGTATCTCGAACTACATACCTCAAGGGTCCTTACTTATCCCAGGTGTTTGTCTTACACAACTTGTAAATTTCGCTTAGTGACGCACGACGTATTTCAAGTTTACACGTCTTAGTTCTCCATACGTCCCGCTGCCTTTACCTCGTGGCCATTACCTTGCCTGGTTTTAGTAAAAGATAGTATAATATAAGATAGTATATAACAATTAGACCAGGGTCGATAATTTTTTAAAACAAAAAAAATATTAGTAGTATGAAACCCATTCGAAAAGGAAGAGAATATAACAAAAATGAAAGGAAGAATAGTTTACGGGCGATGAAAGGTCAGGAAGTGGAAGGAAGAGGTGAGTTTTTAAGGGTAAAAAACGTTTTTTCTCGATTTCCGGCAAAACTACAAGTCCTATGGAAAAAAGTTAAATGGCAAAGTTGTAGGTAATCAGAAGATCTGCAACTTTTGGTTTACACTTTTTTCACATAACCTCCAAATGTATGTGAAAAATTCAAATAACCAAGTTTCTGGTATTTTACCTTTTACAAAAAAAATATTGTTCACGAAATTTGGTGAAAACTTACCTTTTTATGTCCCAAACACAATGTAATTTTTCTGTTTTAAAATATTTATTTCTCCTTATTTTGACATAATATCGAAAAAGCACCCTGATTTTCAATCGAAAATTCTCACGTCAAAATATCTGCTTTTTCAAAAAAAGTCGGTGGACTTTTTGTTCGTTGAAATCTCTACTTTCTGATGGTGTAAAAGATATACATTACTATGGTAAATGTTCTCAAAAAATGCAAAGAATCGAAAAAAACTTGAATCCGAATATTTTTTTAAATCATTATGGTACAATTTTGAGCTATTTATTAAAATGTATACTTTAATTACTCGAAAAACGTAGGATTCCATGTTACATTGATAAACAAAAAAAATACAAATCCATAAAACATGAAGATTGCAAAAATATGCGAAAATAGTTGTTCTAAATATAATTAAAGGTACGATTTAAAGGGGATTTCATCTAAAAATATGTGACTGCTGCTATTTTTTTTCAGTAAAATAGTTGATTTATTAAATTCTATTTACATTTGTTACTATCCATTACTTTTTGTCATCTCTTTGATGGCATTTCTTCATCGTTAGATTCGACAAACCTTCCCGATTCTAGTAGATCTTCGAAATCTTCAAGACCATCACCGTCTTCGTCTCCAATATTATTTCCAGTCTGCATTGGTTCTTCATCCACAATTTTATCTGAATCACTAACTTCCTCGTAGCTTTTTTCTTCCACATTGGAGCATTTTTCAGAACAATGACAATTTGAGCATAAATTTGTGCATTTGAAACCATGTTTTCGGCAGCCACATTTTAAACTGTTACGTCCAGTTTCACAGCTGCAGCAAATAGTTTTGAGCAATATTTCCGGAATTAATTCCTTTTTCTGTAAATTTGGGCATAATGCCACGTTGATGTTGCTTCCAGCCACAATCTGTTGATGTCAGTTCGTTACCCAGCCAAGTTTGAAGCTGATAATATGCCCTGTAACAATGTTGTTCTGCTGCACCTTCTGTGGGTGTGATATTTGCTTGTGAGGGTGCTTTTTCGTCATTAAGTCAAAATAGGGTGAAAAAATAAATATTTTAAATCAAAAAAGAAATACATGTGTTTGGGAAATAAGAAGGTACATTTTTGCCAAATTTCGTGAAAAGAATTTCCTGCTTTTAGAAGATAAAAATAAAAACCAAAAACTTGGTTATTTGAATTTTTCACATAAATCTTGAGGTTATGTGAAAAAAGTGTAAATACAAAAGTTTAGATCTTTTTATTACCTACAACTTTGCCATTTAACTTTTTCCCATAGGACTTGTAGTTTTGCCGGAAATCGAGATAAACCGTTTTAGCCTTGATTATTTTTCATTCATTTTTGTTATATTCTCTTCCTTTTCCAATGGTTTTTACCATTTTCAAAGGCATCGCACTGGTCTAAATCAGTAACAATATATTTATTAAATTTCAAAGATATATGATGATCCCTATAAAATTCTACACAATATGCCAAAAGAATAACCAAAATCGGTCCATAACTACCGTTGAGACGCTTCATTATTACAGCCGCAATAATCGCTGAAATTGTGTAGTAGGCTTTGGTCTCCAATACCCGCACGCATACAACACACGCGTCGGTAACGTCGGTATGCAACTTCAGTCGGTACCGCGGGTGGGGGTACGTTTTGACGTGACTTTGAGTTTGTCGAATGTTCGTGCGGAATTTGTGCGGTTTTAAGGGATTTTTTGACGTGTGTGTCGTCGGTTTTTGTGTTTGGTAGTGCCCCCCGGCCACTGGCGACGAATATTGGGGAACGCCGGCGAAATTGTGAGTAGAATTACTTAGTAATGAGCAGTTTTTGGTTATTGCGCAATGTTGTGAAATTCCAATGTTTGTATTGACGATGTGTTATGCAGTGTTTATGTACTTTGCATGTGTTATGTTATGGGCTGGTTCAAGCGCTACGGGTTTTTAAGAACTATGTAAGCCAATTTATTGGTTTATTAGTAATAGTACGTAGTTATAATGATGCATTTATTGTTTGTTTACCATTGTAGCTGCTATACGTTGATTGCAAACCAGATAATACGTATTATACGTCAATGATTAATAACAAAGGTCCAGAATGTGATCTGTCGGTACATCGCAGCTAAATGGGTTGTTGTTTGACAACGATGGCCAATATGTCCATCTAGTATTTCGTCTAGATTTATGTTTTAGTTAGTTTATATATCACTGACTGAGCGACTAAACTTCTATTAGCAACTTTGGCTCATTAGCGAACACACCCGTATTTCAATGTCACGGATACATTAAATATTAACAAGCCAGGATCTCTAAGGTCGAAGATCGTGAACTTAGTATCGCAGGGTTCATCCCTAGGGTTTAATCGACGAAAGCGCGATGTTTGGCAAGGGTTTTCTATGTAATGGGGTTGCAAGGTATACAGCGGAATCTGGATACTATCAAATTAAACTGCGAAATTCAATTAAGGTGGAGTTTGAAGTGATTTATTTTTCGCCTGGGTCAATTAGAGGCATCCCGGTTTGCATAAAAGAATATTAATTATAGTTCATTCACAATATACGGAATGTCACGTCACGTCAATAATTAATATTCATACTTTTCGACACTGTGTATTTGTTTTAAAATATCAGTTGTATCATTCAAGTATTCCTTAAATTCTAAGCAATTCATATTATAGTTGCTTCTTATAATTAAAGGAGACTTGACAGTATCAACTGTTAGTTGAGTCTTTTCAGTTGACCAAATATTATTTAATATAGAAAATACTCTTTCTGTTGGTGCGGGTAAACTCATTGCGTACTCTATTTTCACAATATTTGAGTAAGAGATTTTCTTGTTATTCAAATGTGTAAATAATTGTACCCATCGTTCATCCGATGGTGTGTTTTTGGACGACTATTCTTGTATTTTGTTGGCATCGGCATAACTTTTAATGCAAGAAAATTCATCAAATAATTCAGTATCGTCCAATTGAAGGTTGGGTCTTTTTTCCAAAATGAAACTGACACTAGCTTCCACATTGGACCACGAAGGAACTTCACTTAGAAGTACCCATTCCAATATTTCAATTTCTTCGAATGCAGTGTTCCACTGGTTTATATAACCAATGCATGTCTCATAGAAATTAGCCACTGCAGATTTAAATTCGGACATATTAATGTGCCCAGATTTATCTATTTCACCTATAACTTTTTTTACATTTAATTGTAAAAATAGCTCAGATTTTCTTGCCATTAATTTACATTTTAGAGTTTTGATAATCAAAGGTACTTCTAGCATGGATATTTTTTGGGATTCAATAAGAGCAATGACGTTATGAAAAGTAGCAGCTCGACTATGTACACAGCCAAACTTCTGAGCCAAACTTCAAACAAAACAGCCAAACTTCTGAGCACGGATCATTAAAAAATTGTTTTAAAATTATAGGGCATCGTTCTTGGTTTAAAAAATATTCCTTTAAGGGTTTTAATAGCTTGAAAATCCTTTCTAGTGCTGGTGTAAGTGTTAACCATCTGGTCTTACTGTATGCCAATAGTTTATGGTACTCTACATCAACGTTATCACATATTACCTTGAAATTTTCAATACGCACAGTATACATAATAAAAAACATAAATTTTCACAACTACATTTTCGATATCAATGGGAAGACATTCTGCTGCTGTTTGAATACAATTATTTAAAATATGAGCGGCACAATTTACATCAATTAATTTGTTTTTATTGCCTTCCTGAATTTCACTAAAAACATTATTCTTACCACGTCTAGCTGCACCACCAAAGTTACAGTTTGTATTATCAGCGCAAAGGGCTGCTACTTTATTTTTTATATTATAATAACTGATGGTATCTTTAATGTAGTTAGAAATTATATCAGAAGTTTCCCCTTGCAGCTGCTTAGTTTCTAAAATTTTTACATGAACTCCATCCTTTGGTGTAAAATATCTTACTAATATTGGGCATATTTTAATGTTTCCATGATTTGAGCAATCCGTATATAGTGTAACATACAATTTACTTTTAACAAATCTGCCTTAATATTATTTATTGAGTGAGGTGCAAGTACGTTGCATGCTATTGCCTCGCATTTTGTGCGATTACTTAATCGCAAACTAACTGTACACATAAAAAAGCAGTACAAAACAGTACAAATGAGTAAAAACCAGTACATTTACGCTTAAAGGTAAAAAGCAGTACAGCGTCTTAAAAAACAGTACTGTACTGCGAAAAACAGTACGAATGGTCACCGTAAAGGAATTAAGTATCGTGTTCAACCAAGACATAAATATATTCACAGTTGATGGTGTGATGTGTTTAGACCGAATGTGTAGATATTCACATTGACTATATCGCACTTCAGGCAAAGAATAGTAATAAAATTTAATGAATCCGTTTAATCAGTACGATTGTAAGAATTTGTTAAAATGATCAGATCATATATTCAAAATGAAACAATGATTTTATCTCAACAACTGAACTCCAACCTTAATTCTGGTCAATTATTTCTTTGTTTTGAAAAGAGGTAACTCAATGTAACCGTTTTATCATATTCGTGTTATATAAATTGAAGATGTTGTGGATGAAGGAGTTATGTTACAAAATCAAACTTTGAAGTAAATTAAAGTTTTTTCTTTAATTTCAACTTCTTGTAGAAATGTGATTAATAAAATTTGATGTGTTCTACTGTTTTTCGTATGTTGTACTAACGAATAATAATTGGAAATGAAAATCATCCCAAAATTGAAATGCTATCACTTGAGAATAACAGTTAGCCAGACCGATATAAAAAATAATAGTTTTAAGTGAATTGCAAACAAAATTGTTTAAACAACTGGAATTTGTTTAATCAAATGTGGATTTAGTAGATAATATAGATAATAGGTTTGCTAGATATCACGACCATGAAATTTATTAGTTAATTTCACAAAAAAATCTGACTTTTCTATAATAATTAGAAAAAAAGTTCAAAAAGAATAATAATTGATTGTTGACACAATTTTTTTAATGAATATTGTCGCTGTAAGATAATAACTTGCCATTTTCGAACTTAGAAAACAGAATACAGATTTTTTATTTTATTATATATATATATATATAAACTTAAATTTCTTTAAACTAATGCAAATTAACTGACAAATGATTATAATTACACTATTGCACTAGACTTATAGTAATAATTTCTATACGAAAAAAGAATGATTAGAATTTTAGATGGATCAATTATCATGCAGAATGTACATGTTTTTTCATTTAGGGGTAGTTTTCAGGGCACTATAGAGATGGGTTGGAGGCGTCAAATTCATACGTATAATAGGTAAAATTCTTCCTTATAAAGTCCTCTACAAGTCCTTAAGTAATCTTTAGTTTTCTCAAACCCCGAACAATTATTTGAAAAATACCAAAAAATATCTTCTTCCCAAGCATTTTCCCATATACATTTAACATACTTAACACGAAAACACGTAAATAACAATCGTAGTTTTAATATATGTACGCGGAATTCTGTCTTATTTATTAACAAAAGTATTTTAAGTCCCCCACGGGGCGACACTTTGCCGCCCCGTCAAACAATGTTAACCCCGCGAAGGGACAAACGGTAGTCCTCTTAGCCGTTATTTCGGCGAAGTTTCGGGCGAACTTGGGACCCCGAATTTTAGTTTGACGACGTGAAAGTTTAATCGCGCCCTTTGTGCCCTGTGACTTTGATCTCGTTATGTTTTAATAAAGAGGAACAATATGTGGGGCGCTCTGTAACATAGACAAGGGTTTGGCATGGAGTTGGAGATACTTTGTGCTAGTTGTATAGTGTTGAGTTGTTCATCTTCTTGTTTAAGTTTTAGTTATTTATTTTATAAAGAGAGGATACTGATTTTAAACTGATTTTTTTTAAATAGGGGAGGTTATTAATTCGACAAAGATAAATGTATGTATTCGCTATAATGTACTAATAAAAAAATCTACAAAAAAATTCCAAAGAAGCAGAAACGAAACTTTAAAGTGATGCATAGAAATGTATATGGCCCTCTAAGTCAGTGGTTCTTAACCTTTTTGAAGACAGGGAGCACTTTTGATCATATGAAAAATTTGCGGAGCACCAAACACATTGACACAACTTTTACTCAAAATTAAAACAATTATTAAATAACAGTTACAAAATAACATTAATTAGAAAAAATATAATACATATATATGTATATGGTCTTATATGTTTTTTTTTTCTATTCCTTAAGAAGTTACAGCCGTTTGAAAAGTTAACAAACAAACAAAAATAAAAGATAAAATACATATCAAACAATGCGAAAACGAAAAAATAACATAATCAATACCCATTACAACAATAAAAAGTAAATAAATTTAAGTAACACAATAAAATCCACATAAAACTTTTTACAGATTTTCTTCTAAAAACTAAATGTCATTCCGAGTAAAAAGGTTCATATTGACTTATTGGTTTTCTCAATTCCTTAAGAAGTTGTTTAAGGCGTTTAAAACACAATTTTGTTGAATAAATGAATACTCGAAGTTTATTTGTGGCGAAAATCATTAGGCTGATACAGACAGAAAAAGATATATTTCTGTATAAATTTAGAACATAACGGGAATTTTGGAATTTAATTCTACAAACCAACTCTTGAATATTTCAGGGAAAAAGCACTCTCAATGTACCGAATTGCTTCTGAAGTTTTCTTTTTGCCCGTATTCACATAATTCCACATTTTGTGTGTGTGTGTATGTTTTGATTTTCTGACCCCACAATTTTTTTTTCGAGAACTATCACCTCGTGGGTATAAATGCCGCCACCTATTTGGTATATTGTGATAGTTCCTCCAAGCATCTGACATGTTCGCGGTAATATAAATTTAAATATAATAAAACTTTCAAAACCTTTTTAGTTTGTCAAATATTTAGGTCAGTTGGCTAGATTCTTTATATTAGCAGTTACGTACCACCTACTCAAGTAGTTTTGATAAGCTCATTTTTAAGACAACTTTATACTAATCTAAGGCTTAATAAATCCGTACATAATATGTGGATGATATGTAGATGAGGGCAAAAATATATATTATCAAAACGTCTTATTTATTATCTTTATTTTAGGAAATATATTTCAAAATGTTTACATATTTTCAGATCTTTTTATGTGGCATGTGTAGCAGAGCTGTACCAATTTTTATTTTAATTGTAGTATGTTCTAAATTCTCTATTTATTGTATTCATATTTATTACTTTCGGTGTCATTATGAAAACACTAGATGACTTTTAGTAACTTTTGGTTTTCCAAGATTTATGATATTGACGTCAAGTGTCAAATAAGGCTGACATCTCAAACGCTATTGGTTCGCGTCAGTCGTAGTTGTGAATTTTACACTAACTACCAACTGTTGAATATAAAATTACTTTAAATTGTAAGATAACAACCTTATTTTTCGAAATTTATGTAAAATTAATGGCGCAGGATAGAACAAATAGTATATAACAAAACAACTCGTGCGCCAATTTTTGTCTTCTAAAACTTGTATTATAGTAGTAGTAATAATCTTTATTCCAACATCCAACTTTGTACAGGTTTATTACACAATTAGCTTCTTCACAATTAGTTTTTTTATTTTATATTAAATAAATATTCTTTTTACAGTTATCTGTTGCCTTAAAAGAAGCAAATTATATTAAGAATGCCATTTTCGTTCACAGTAAATAACCGTTTATCTATATACATTATACAATATACATATACACGCCGAAGGTGCAGTAACAAAGATTTTTATCGGTTTTGGCATCGCGGATGCGCCGATAAATTTTCAGCGCAAGGTGATAAAGAAAGAAATGTCATAGTGCGACCGGAATGGCCTAGCAAATTCAACATTATACATCCGTGTCGCCTCTTATCCTTGAAACCCGGATCGGGTGTCCTTACAGGAATCGATTATGTCTATACCACTCAGGGGAGCGATTCCGTTCAAAAATTCGTTATTGAAACAGATAATTTCGGTGAATTTATGACTGCGCCAATATGGCGAGCATCGTCCTCCTCCAACCGGATAACCTCGATATCCTTCCGGTTATAGTTTTGCCAACACCGTCCTTAAAATAAATCGGAATCTGGTCCTGACAAACACTAAGACTTTTGGATGAAACAATCATGTTAAAATACAATTACATAATAGTATATTATTATACAAGTTTTAAAAGATGTCTAATTGGTGCATGACTTCTTTGGTGGCACGAGGAGCGGTAGCGACGAGTGCCCTAAATGAACGAATGCGCCAAGATTTCTTATAAATCCAGTGCAATATACTATGTTTTTTACTTTGCGTCATTAATTTTATATAAATTTAGAATAATAATTTTTATTGAGAATATTATTTGTATTTATATACC
This sequence comes from Melinopterus prodromus, assembly GCA_964023965.1. NCBI lineage: Eukaryota > Metazoa > Arthropoda > Insecta > Coleoptera > Scarabaeidae > Melinopterus > Melinopterus prodromus. The sequence continues at coordinate 1,824,190 of OZ030394.1, read as the reverse complement.
TATCTGTTTCAGAATCATTGAACTTTTATCCTAGAATTTTAGATTTGGGCTGATTGCCAACCAATATTGACGAATTTTTATTACTTTCTAATATTCTGGAGTAAACATGGTTAATTTTTTATAAGAATTTCCAGCTCGTGTTCATCGAGCAAGGCCTAATGTATAATGAGCAAGCGGCACCTTTCAATACCAAAAATACAGGCACAAAATGAACACAATTGATAATTTAATTCTATAATCGTGTCAATCGAGCATCCGACAAAAAGTCTTAATAACAAATTGGTAAACAATAAACGGTGAAAATATTTTTTTAAATGTTACCTTATAAACGGAAAACAATGACTAAATATAAAGAATAGTTGATAAATTTGAAAATTCTACCATTACTATTATACGTAAACACTTAAAAGGCGACGATACTAACTCAACTAGTTAATAATAATTGTTGTTTTATATACTTGTATGAATGGTCTGTATGACCATAGCAGACAGATTTTTTAATGACCTCATGTACGGAAATGTATTCAGTATTGTTTGAACGTTGGAGAGAGTCGGAAGATTGAACCAATTATACAAACAGCACACAGTGGGGTATTTGACCTGAAAACCTGGCCAAAATTATTGTTTCACCTAAAAAGGCTTTAGATGTGTTGTTTTATTTATGTATAACATTTTAACCTTCATACTAAGAATTTGAAGGTTAATAACTTAATAATCACAATAACACAGTACAAAATAAGAAAAAGCAAACTGTACTAAAAATTGTTCTTCACTGCACTACACCTATTGTAAATTAATTACTGCTACAACATTTGTCTATTATGTTTTACCGTGTCAAATTCATAAAATAATATATGGCATGTCCAGTTTAAATACGCAACATATACGGATTTAAAATGTCGTTTTTGAGTTATATGAGATAACATGTTTGGGTCTGTTATGTTGTATGAAAATCCTGAAAAAAGTTTTATTTTTAAAGACCAGTGGTAGAGGAAGATAATGAAAGTTTATACCAGTCGATATTGTGTATTGAAACGGTACATATGCTATTCATGCTGTTTTCCGTTCAATGCATTCCTTTTAAGACGTGATAGTAGAGGCAATTAAGAACCTATTTTACCATATTTATCACTATAAAATCTATTATTTTTAGTATTATTTCAAAATTGTCCAATATTTATACTTATTGTTTCCGTGAAAACTTTCGTAATTCGATCATACTTCAAGCTGAAACGGTCGTTTTTTATTGGTATGACCCTAATACGCATGTTTTGAACCCGCATTCGCATTCCGCATAAACACATTTATCGAAAACGCCTAACCAGTTACTATTCACAAACTTACTATTGTCTCTCCTCAACAAGAATTCAATTTAAACCAGTGAACTGTGTATGCGAGTAGGTGCTTTCGATGTATCTTCTTGCCTTGAATATGAATCCGATTGGCTTCAAGCCACCAATTTCCAATAAATGCATATACAAGTACAGTTTAAGGTTTTTTCGGATGATTTTTAAGAGTCTAGGTCATCGCGGGTTGTTTGCTATACATGATCCAAAACGGAAAAATATACGTTCATAACGGCATTTACAACATACAAGATGCATCGAACATAAAGTTGTCAATATCTCGATAACCGTAACCATTTGTATATAGCTAAATATGGTTAAATATGTTCTAAATTACCTCTACTATCACGGTATCAAGAAATTGCACCAAATTACATATAAGCCGGTATATCAATTTTTGGATTTTCCTTTACAACGTATTAGAAATAAAATCACAAAAGCCGCATCCGCACCTATCCGCAGCAGATTCTCCAGTAGTTGTAATGTCAAATATGTATACTATAATTTGAACCACTTTCAAAAGCTTAACAAAGCTAAACACTAAACTAAAACACTCAAGTTCTGCATAAAACTGTTTTTTTTATAACAGCGAATGTTCTCGGCCCTGCAATAAACAAAATTGTGGGTAAATTTTAATAAAAATAATGTCGAATGAAAGTTCATACTTGGTTCTAGAGAATGTATAACAAAAAAAATCACATTTATCGTTAAAATACAAAATTGCAACCGTTTTTAAGAGCGTCAACTTATGTGCGTCTATGTTCAGCCATAGTAAAATACAACTTTTGGCTGACAAGGACACGTGGCTCACGGCTCAGGTGAAAAAATATTGCCGCCTTTTAATACATATTTTAATACATATTTTAATACGGTCTTTTACCTATACCAGAAACATTACTTTTTGAAATTTAACAATTTAGAAATTTGATTTATGGCCAGCTTTTTGGGTCTAATACCCCATTGTGCAGCATAGGAAAAATAGTGCCATGTATCATAGGACGGCACTTTTAAAGCCCAATAACATTTGTGTGACTTTTTTTTAAATTATTGATCGTCTTTGGAAGGAGTTAATGAGAACCGTTTTGTAATTTTGTTACCAATTTTGGTCAATTTGGGTTATCTTGAATTATTTTTAGATACGTTAAAGAAATAACGTTTTACATACAAATTGCAGTACCTAAACGGTGTCAGGTGTGTGGACATGAGTTCGATATCAAAAGTTTAGTACATATATCTATATTTTACACTTATTTTTAACACCCACTATATTTGAGATAAACACCTGAGCAGTGCAAAAAGGTGCGAAGTACAGTAGAGAGTTCAATCTTAATAAAACCAACACCATTGTATTGTATCTGAAAGGGGGATTTTATATTTAGTTCACGAAAATGATATTTTGCAGTGAATGCGATTACAAGCGATTTTAAAAAGTCAGTTTGTCTTAATAATAACTGATGTTCAGATAAAATGGTCCTCGTAGTTGACATATTATTTTTAACGATTAATAGTTCTGTGCTTGCTCTAATAGACAAATGCAGCAAAGAGCGTCATTGTTGCACCGGCGACAAGTGAATGCTCTCAGTGTATTTTTGAAAGCGTCATTAGCACCGACGCTGCCTTTTTAGAGCGGACAAAAGCGCATAAAACGTAATTGTTTTCATGGCCTAGGGACGTTACGTGTAGCGATCTTAGAGCAAAGCCTTGCTAATGATATGGACGTTTAATTGGAAATTACGAAGGCAAGTAATGCAAGTAATGATAAAAGAATAGGTAGAATAGGTTTAAATTTACATAATATGTACTTGTAATTTAGAAAAATTTCATTTGGTACTCTTATATCATAGTCCCAAATTATAAGCAGTTCTTTCAGTTGAATTCCTGAACAAACTAAAATAGATAGAGGGCTGTACTTTTTAGAATTAATTACCCAATGTATCTGATCCATAAACGTGTATAATAATAATTTGTATCCCAACTACTTTGCTCGTAATCGCACATGAAGCAAAATAATAACATTCAACCACCAATAAACAACGTAAAATCTAAGTTTCAAAAATCCTCCTGAACAAACTAAAATAGATAGAGGGCTGTACTTTTTAGAATTAATTACCCAATGTATCTGATCCATAAACGTGTATAATAATAATTTGTATCCCAACTACTTTGCTCGTAATCGCACATGAAGCGAAATAATAACATTCAACCACCGATAAACAACGTAAAATCTAAGTTTCAAAAATCCTCCTGCACAAACTAAAATAGATAGAGGACTGTACTTTTTAGAATTAATTACCCAATGTATCTGATCCATAAACGTGTATAATAATAATTTGTATCCCAACTACTTTGCTCGTAATCGCACATGAAGCGAAATAATAACATTCAACCACCGATAAACAACGTAAAATCTAAGTTTCAAAAATCCTCCTGAACAAACTAAAATAGATAGAGGGCTGTAGTTTTTAGAATTAATTACCCAATGTATCTGATCCATAAACGTGTATAATAATAATTTGTATCCCAACTACTTTGCTCGTAATCGCACATGAAGCGAAATAATAACATTCAACCACCAATAAACAACGTAAAATCTAAGTTTCAAAAATCCTCCTGAACAAACTAAAATAGATAGAGGGCTGTACTTTTTAGAATTAATTACCCAATGTATCTGATCCATAAACGTGTATAATAATAATTTGTATCCCAACTACTTTGCTCGTAATCGCACATGAAGCGAAATAATAACATTCAACCACCGATAAACAACGTAAAATCTAAGTTTCAAAAATCCTCCTGAACAAACTAAAATAGATAGAGGGCTGTACTTTTTAGAATTAATTACCCAATGTATGTGATCCATAAACGTGTATAATAATAATTTGTATCCCAACTACTTTGCTCGTAATCGCACATGAAGCGAAATAATAACATTCAACCACCGATAAACAACGTAAAATCTAAGTTTCAAAAATCCTCCTGAACAAACTAAAATAGATAGAGGGCTGTACTTTTTAGAATTAATTACCCAATGTATCTGATCCGTAAACGTGTATAATAATAATTTGTATCCCAACTACTTTTCTCGTAATCGCACAGGAAGCGAAGTAATAACATTCAACCACCAATTAACAACGTAAATTCTAAGTTTCAAAAACCCTCCTGAACAAACTAAAATAGATAGAGGGCTGTACTTTTTAGAATTAATTACCCAATGTATCTGATCCATAAACGTGTATAATAAAAATTTGTATCCCAACTACTTTGCTCGTAATCGCACATGAAGCGAAATAATAACATTCAACCACCGATAAACAACGTAAAATCTAAGTTTCAAAAATCCTCCTGAACAAACTAAAATAGATAGAGGGCTGTACTTTTTAGAATTAATTACCCAATGTATCTGATCCATAAACGTGTATAATAATAATTTGTATCCCAACTACTTTTCTCATAATCGCACAGGAAGCGAAGTAATAACATTCAACCACCGATAAACAACGTAAAATCTAAGTTTAAAAAATTCTCCTGAACAAACTAAAATAGATAGAGGGCTGTACTTATTAGAATTAATTACCCAATGTATCTGATCCATAAACGTGTATAATAATAATTTGTATCCCCACTACTTTGCTCGTAATCGCACATGAAGCGAAATAATAGCATTAAAGCACCGATAAACAACGTAAAATCTAAGTTTCAAAAATCCTGCTGAACAAACTAAAATAGATAGAGGGCTGTACTTTTTAGAATTAATTACCCAATGTATCTGATCCATAAACATGTATAATAATAATTTGTATCCCCACTACTTTGCTCGTAATCGCACATGAAGCGAAATAATAACATTCAACCACCGATAAACAACGTAAAATCTAAGTTTCAAAAATTCTCCTGAACAAACTAAAATAGATAGAGCGCTGTACTTTTTAGAATTAATTACCCGATGTATCTGATCCATAAACGTGTATAATAATAATTTGTATCCCAACTACTTTGCTCGTAATCGCACATGAAGCAAAATAATAACAATTAAAAATCTCATATACTAATAATAATAACAAAATTTATTTTTAAGTAAGTCTCACAGAAACTGATACATTAGTGGAAGAATGAGATCGTATGCCCATAGAAGCGATAAGAAACCTGATTTCCAGTAAAGTTTTAAAGATAGGTCAAAAATCAAATACATACATCACTTTTTCTTAACTGAGTGCAGTTTTGTTCCATTTCTAAAATAATTATTAAATTTAAATAAATTTCATATTTTGGACAACCTTCATACAGAAAGTTTGCTTCTAATATAGACAAAGAATTATAAATCGCTCCCAAATTAGCAGAGCTCATACAGATTACGGTAAAGCCTTTTCAAATTATCACAATCGCTTCTATGTATTAAGCAAATCCTATTTCATATCAACCAAGGGCAGCTATAATTACGTCTGTATAGCAACCCGTACAACCCGTATCATAAATCACGTTATTAATCTAAATATTTGCGTTTCTCCGACCTCTCTGCATTCTACAATGTCGACCTACATTTCGGCAAACAGTTCGCATTAATCTTTATTTAAAATTCGCTAGGGTTTGGATAACATCGTCGACCGGCTCGGGGCGAGGTGGGGTGGGGGAAGTAAAAGTTCGCAAAATACTTTTATTGAAATTCTTTGAAACAATTCGCGAACTGCGGGGTGTAAAATCACGACGCGCGAGGTGACAAATCGATTTTGCGCGCCGCTCCGAACCTCATTGGTAGGTATTTAACTGGAGATTTGCCGCAAATCGTTGGCATTTTTCAAAGTTGGCGGGCGCCGGCAGCGCCACCGTCGGATTAATTAGTGCGGTATGTAAAACACGCCCGGCGCTTTTTCTTCGGCGGACCCGCGCGCCGCACAGTGGACGAAAATGCGAGTGTAGCCGTTCGAAATTATTATTGCGCTATGATGATCCGATTTAATCCGAAGTGATATAAAGTATAAACGGGTTCTTAGATAACCGAATGATTTAAAACCAATCGGTTCTGATACTGGCCGTGATTAATATGCTACAACTCATAAAAATTAGAAACCTGTATATGTTGGCGTTTTCCCGATTTTTCCCAATTAAGAAGAATTGGCGCTGTTTTTGCCACGTAAATTTTATTCGCTTTACTTTAGCAATTAATTACTCCAGAAATAATCTATAGATTTCAACGAATTAAAACGTAAAATCACCTGCGGAATGCTAGTTTTCAATGTGCATGTTTATAAAATCATTGGATTAGTGGTTGACCCACAAAAAGCTATATTATGCAATGCCAGCAATTCCGTTATTAGAAGAGCTAGAATAATGAAATATAGACTATAGGCTACCCAATAATTCATAGGTTTAAAGTTTATTACATAATCATTGTTTAACTTGCATTTTGCATACAAAAGATCGTGCTGAAACTCCGCGTGAATTCCGACGCTCTACGGTCTTTGGGGTGCTGCGGGGAAGGGAGGCGTTAGCGGTGCTGTCATGTCGGAGAGAACCGACACAGCTGAGCGAACCGGGGCAGCTTATTATCAATACACAAAAAGAACGATAACTTGTCAAGGTAGTAATTCTATCTAACAATTAAATTCTTAATATTTGCATAATTTTGATTATAATATGTGACCCGTTACGAGAGAAATCTCTTCTATCGATTGGCGTTTATGTTTTCTTCAGGTTTTATACAATAAGGTTGTAAACAAGATTTTGATGGAAGCGGATAAATCTAATAATATGGAGTTAGCAGATTCTCCGATTAGTGGTAAATACTAAATTAAGCTTGCTTGATAAACCCAAACTATTTTAACAGATTCAACAGCTTATTTATTAATAATATTTAAATACATGCAGAAACAACATAAAATAAATACAACTCTTATATGTTACATATATTACAAATGTCAGCTCTGAGCATATAAAACTTAAAAATATCAAAAAAACTTTTACAAATTTAGCATCGTAAATTTGTAGACACATAGAATATTTTGCAGATCACTCATTAATTTTAAATGCTAAACCCGAAACCCGATTTAAATTGCCCAGAATTCCCATGGGACTTCCAAATGCCTGTTCGTGGTTCTGTTATCTTATTGACTTATTTTGCCAATATTTTTTAATTCGGTGTTCTGTCGCCGGATATCCAAATTTCTTTGGCGAGGCATAATCGCCGTGTTCGAGGACCGAAGAGCGCCGCGTCAACTGCAGCTATCATGGGATGCTTCAACTCGACGTTTTGTAGAGAAAATGCTAGATAAACCATGATTATATAATAAACTTTAAACCTATGAATTAGTGGGTAGCCTATAGTCTATATTGCATTATTCTAGCTCTACTAATAAAGGAATTGCTGGCATTGCATAATATAGCTTTTTGTGGGTCAAGCACTAATCCGATGATTTTACAAAAATGCACATTGAAAGCTAGCATTCCGCAGGTGATTTTACTGTTTAATTCGTTCAAATCTATGTATTATTTCCGGGGTAATTGCTAAAGTTAAACGAATAAAATTTATAACAGCGCCAATTCTTCTTAATTTGGAAAAATCGGGAAAACGCCAACACATACAGCTTTCTAATTTTTATCAGTTGTAGCATACTAATAAATTCTATTTTTTCTGTATTTGCAGATTTCCAACAAGATTTTAGAATCTTCACGCCAAACATGTGTTTCAACCCCCTTAAAACATCCCCTATAACACTGAGATTTTTTCACTACTTTTTTTGCCTATCTAAAGACTATTTTAAGTTGATTTACAAAACAAAATAATTTTGGTCGGCTAGAAATGCAAAATCGGCCACTGTACGCCGCTGCCACTCTTGACTCTTCCAATTGTTACTAATTCGCCGCCTCGCTCACTTCCGCTAATACCATAATTTATCACTCTCTCGCCAGAAGTTTGAGCCGAACTTCCGGCGAAACTTCGACTTCCGTTGTTGTATAACAAGGAAGTGGGGAGCGTGTTCTATTATGTTAGGCTCTGTTCGACTTAGTAATTCTAGTTATTCGACGTGTTTGACTAAAGAGCTGCCAAATTTTGGCTGTATGGGTAAAAACGAAATTTGCTATAAATAATATCAAGAAAAGTTCTTGTTTACGCAACTTAGGCAGGGTATAGTCAAGTATAGTGTTGATCTAATTTTTGTAAACAATTCAGCTAACATTTAAAACTGGTAGGTGATAACCTACCAACTACTTTCAATCAAATTAAGGTTGTGTTCTTGGTACAATTTTTGACGCTGATTGATTATTTGGAATGATTCGGAAGTTATTACGTTCCCATTGATCAAAAATGAAATTTATTTCATCGAACGTGTTAAATATCTGTCAAATAAGCAATGCCTGCTTTGTATTTTCTCAAGTTGTCCCGCAGTGAATCTTCTATGTCTTGAAAACATTGTAGAACTTGTCAGAGTTTGTCAAATCTGCTGTTATATTCTGTGAAAACGTGTGGTGCCGTATTATTATAGTATTATTATAAGTATTATTAAAGCTTACATTAAACATATTTAAAGAAAAAGTCACGGTATTACGCACTTGATAACTTGCGAGAAGTCTTCATAATGAACTTGAATCTGAGCTCAATGGATGCGAACGCAATTTATCTTTGTTACCACGCAGCGACGCCGGCTTAAAAACTTCTGAAACAAATACTGTATCGATCTGGTGAACTGGGATTTGAAAGTTTTCCAACTTTCACGGAAGAACTAAATTGCAGTGGGAGTTGTTTTGTTTTTTTTCTTTCTGGATCGGACCTCGAAGCAGTTTCGAGATATCAATTAAAAACAAGTTGGCCGTCTTAAGCGGAGTTGCCGAGACGCATTATTAGGTTTTTAATTCCAGTCCGGGGCAAAGTTGGAAAGCGGAAAACTTTGTTTAAACTGTATTTCATTTAATTTACTGCTTCTGTCCACTTGCTATGCGCCCAGTAAAGATCATTAAGAATCGTGTCAAGTTGTTTAAATAGGACACCTTTAATAGGTAATTATTAATTAGTACTTACAAATTTAATTTACCACGTAATTAGAATTGCAATTGGTAAATTATATTGTTTTAAATTACCGGGTAATTCAAAACCATACTTTAACGATGACAGTAAGTTATGTAAAAAAATTGTACAGCCTTATAAGTAGATAACCACCAATCGCTGATGCTTTTCTGGTTTAACAGAAATTCATCATTAAAATGAATGCAGGGACCAATAAAAATACTATTATACCAGCAATTTATAAAATGGACAGTCTAACAGCATAATTGAAAAAGATATATTGATTTCCGGGTGGAAACCGCGTTGAGGACTTTGAAGCAGTCGACGTTTCGCGCTCTGTTGCAAGAGGCATCTTCAGGGCTAACTTATCAAACCAAGCGCAAAGAAGATGATCATCTTCTGCAATTGCTCTATTTTTTCTGAAGATTCGTGAAGAATCCGGACTCTACTAATGAGAAAAGCAATGAACTAAAAACAAAACGTAATTTGTGTTGACATTTATTCATGATAAAAACATGAAAACTTTTTGAAAACTAAAAAAGAAAACTAACTTTTTAGTTTATTGTAACTTTTTAATTAAAAAAAATCTAAGAAGAGGTTGCATTCGAACCAAGAACTTATCAAGGTATTTTTTTAATTCGGTAGTTTTCGCCGGTATTGGTATTTTTACAATGTTCAATACATTCAATACTTTTTAGAATTAATTACCCAATGTATCTGATCTATAAACGTGTATAGTAATAATTTGTATCCCAACTACTTTGCTCGTAATCGCACATGAAGCGAAATAATAACATTCAACCACCGATAAACAACGTAAAATCTAAGTTTCAAAAATCCTCCTGAACAAACTAAAATAGATAGAGGGCTGTACTTTTTAGAATTAATTACCCAATGTATCTGATCCATAAACGTGTATAATAATAATTTGTATCCCAACTACTTTGCTCGTAATCGCACATGAAGCGAAATAATAACATTCAACCACCGATAAACAACGTAAAATCTAAGTTTCAAAAATCCTCCTGAACAAACTAAAATAGATAGAGGGCTGTACTTTTTAGAATTAATTACCCAATGTATCTGATCCATAAACGTGTATAATAATAATTTGTATCCCAACTACTTTGCTCGTAATCGCACATGAAGCGAAATAATAACATTCAACCACCGATAAACAACGTAAAATCTAAGTTTAAAAAATCCTCCTGAACAAACTAAAATAGATAGAGGGCTGTACTTTTTAGAATTAATTACCCAATGTATCTGATCCATAAACGTGTATAATAATAATTTGTATCCCAACTACTTTGCTCGTAATCGCACATGAAGCGAAATAATAACATTCAACCACCGATAAACAACGTAAAATCTAAGTTTCAAAATCCTCCTGAGCAAACTAAAATAGATTGAGGGCTGTACTTTTTAGAATTAATTACTCAATGTATCTGATCTATAAAGAAAGATACCAAGGTAGGTAGCAAACATTACAGATAATTATAAGAAAATCCAACCGAAATTTCAAAGAAATAACTTAACGACTCGTTATATTACAAACATATTTACCACCGGCTGAGAGGCCGTAAAGTAACTATGAGATATTACAACGCGTTGATAACCGCGTCGCACCCCCGAAAAGGTAAACACGCCGTTTGATAAATGTCGCTTTTATAACCGGAGAAACGTGCGCCCGAAATGTTGTTTATTGGGCTCTCAAAGAGGCCCGAATAGGCTGGTACGGTCTGGTAATTAAGCACTCCCGGGGCCGCAACAATAAATACATCTTAGCGCGGAAAATTTAAGTGCCGAAGAAAGCTCGGGGACCGGCCGCGAGCGCGCCGCGGATAAGCTTCGCCCCGGCGCGCCGCAAGAACGAATTGCGCTCCCGAGTCTAATAACGGCGTTTTATCGCGGCACCTGCATTGGCAATTTAATCTTTATCTTCGCGTTACACGAAATCGCCACCGTAGCGCGCCACCATCGCGGCTGTAATTGTCGCCGGGTTACCGACGAACGTACTGTTTTACCGACCGGTAAAACACTCAAGTAAACGGCGACGCAACGCTGTGTTAATTATTATTGCGGGCCGTAAAAAAGGAGAACAAATGTACCGAAGGTTAGCAACAGTTTAGCACGCTCTACCAGCGACGGTTTGTTTTCAAACTACTGGAGTATCAACACAATAAACTACTTTTTCTACTCCTATTGAGGAATGCATTCATTATCATGGCAATTTATGATAAGTAATACTAACCATTCCCCACACACATGTCAAATATTTCATTCCTGGCTCCTCATACCCCGCCAGTAGTGAGAAATATTTCATTCCTCACGGCTTTAGAACCAATCACAGCTCTGGATTTTTCATTTCAAAATTGGTGATACACTGCTTAGCGACATTGTCAAGGCATTGATAACGTCGCTAAGTGACAAGGCGCACCAAACAATTTTAATCTGTCAAAATCCTGTAAACCGTCATAGTGACATACAGCTGTCCCTATATGCACAAAAATTAATTTATAAAATTTCGTTACATGGTCGTAGAAAAAGTATAGTATTCCATTCACAAGTAATGGCAATTTCTCACTCGAACGCTTTGCAGCACTCGCCTACGGCTCGTGCTGCAAACTTCGTTCTCGTGAGAAATTGCTTACATTACTTGCTCATAGAATAATATACTATTTTCTACTTTGCATTCACAACACATAGACTTAAACATTGTTTTTTTTTAGAATCACTTGTTATCGTTTAACTGCGAAATATCTATATTTTATACATACTTAAACATGACTTTGGTAAGTGAGCGAAAGTATTTTCATTTTTTTAAATGGAACATCCTATATATTTTATTATTATATGAATACTACTAAATTTGTTGCTAAGCCACAGCGCCGCAGGATTGACTATGTAAAAACGAAATTTTTGCCATTAAACTATCTGAGACAATAGTCAAAAAGCCAGTAGGTAGATGATAGTATCCAAAGATATTAGATACACTATACAGCCTGTTCATTGAACTTAGTAAATTTTGATGTTTTTCATATGGTTTTTTATCGAGGTTTCTAAATGGAACACCTGTATAATATGTGTTGGCTGTAAAAGCCCTTTATTTCGCTCCAATTTACATCTAGTATGTCGTACACCAAATGTTAATATTTTTTGTGTGATTTGCAATTTAGCAAAAATGTAATGCAATTGTAAATTTTAATATTGCTGTGAATAAGGCATTTGGTAGGCTGACGTAAAGTCCTCAAGTGGCGATAGAAGATATAATTTAGAAACGATTTAACCAGCTTAATCCTTATACGAAGTATTACCGTTATCGACAGGGATCAGTGCTCGGTCCCCTTTTGTTCAATGTCGTCACGTCTGATTTTTCGGAGAAACTATCAATTTGCACCTGCCATATACGCCGCAGATCATCCATATACTTCTGAGTGTTTAAAATCAGATTTTCTTTGATGTGATTTATGTGCTCACACACAAAAACCAAATATGCAACAAAAACAAAATGAACATCTTTAGATTCAGATTTTCATTCATAGCAAAAAATCTATTAAAAACACTATTAAAAACTCTCTAAATTGCAAAGAATTTAAGAGACATTTCAATTAACAAATAATGTACAGGACATATTGTGGTCTAGTGGCCCATATTGGAGTTCCTCAACAACCTAAATAGTTTCCATATCAACTCTACATACCTTCGATGTGATAATAATAGTGAAATACCACAGTAAAGCATGACAGATTCATCAAAATATTGGAGAATGAATACTCGATCATGGTTTGAGCAATAGAAATAAAAGAAAACGAGCTTCTTTCTCGAGACAGTGTATAATGTTTACTGTACACTTTCCTAATCCACCATCTGTGAAGGTAAATCTACGATGTAAGTCACAGCGTGTCTGGTTTGTGGTTCACGCTAGACGCGAGAAACAAGATACCTACCTACCTTTAATGATATACCTCGAGTTAGAAATGTTATTAATGCGCCTGGCCCGCTACAGACGCACGGCGTGTCTGTAATTATCGTATCCGATGGAAAGCAGTGCGATGAAATATCGAAACTTCGCTCCCCCACGTCGACTGATTTCCCCCAGCGGAATATCAACGGTGGGGAGAGAGGTAAGCAGTCTCTGTTCATTACCATTAAAGAATGATTTATCGCTTCTGTCCGCCGTTATTATTAATCTCAAAATCGAGTCAACGGGCCCAAAGAAAATTTTTACAGGTCAGCGAGCTTTCTTCGGCCCGCGCAGGCCTTTTATTCTTATTATCTACTTAAGTCCACGAGGAAGGGAACCGAAATTGAAACGGACCTAATGAGCTTGTTATTAATTGAAATTTAATACAAAGGGAAAACGCGTTTTTCTTTATTACGAGGGATACTCGCCCTCAATAAGCTTTCGAAGGAATGATATATTGTGTGACATTAGCGGTACATAGGTTATAACCAGGGATGTAAAATCGTAATTTACCGCGTAAATTACCAAATAAACTACCGTAATTAATCGGAATTTACCGATTTTTATCTATCGTAATTTACGGTTTCAGTTACCGATGGTAATTTAACGTCAATTTAAATTACCGTTGGTACTTTACCGGTAATTTACCGAAAATATTAATTACAGTAGTTAATTTACCGGAATTTATAAATTAATTTCATAAACTTTCCATCAGTACTCGGGTGAATGTACCTACCGCACCCCACTCCTAAGCAGTCAACAAGTGCACTGATGTTCGTGTTTTGCCTGGTCCGATCCGAAATATGTAAATTAGTATCCGTAATTAAATTATTTATTTTACGCTTTTTCTGTTGGTAATGATTGTTTTGATTTTAGGCCTATTTTGTTATATTTTGTCGCCTTATTTCACAATATTAAAATGCATAATATTGCTTTTGTACTCGTATTTCCACTAATAAATAAATAAAAATAAATAAATCATAAATAAATCATAAATCATAATTAAATTATAATTAAATCCCTTCGATACCCCTTCGATATCGCTTCGATATTGGTTCGATATGCCTTCAATATCCCTTCGCTTTTTGGCATTCTTATAGTTTATGAAGAGCGGAATCGAATGGTGTTGGTTTTGTTAAGATTGATCTTCTATCCAATATTCGTATTTTCTACTATTTGGTTGTCATATTTGATAATCCGAATAATTTGATAATAATTAGTTCGGATTATCGACGCTCTACTGTATATAAATAATACAAATAAATAATACAAGGTATACGTATTCTTAAAACGCATTTGTTTGTTTCATTTCGTTTAAAACCGCAAACAGTATTTCGTCAACATCGCCACAAACAACATCAGCTTTATCTATGAATCCTATAGTACTCGATGGGGTACCAAATAATGTGGAATAAAGCTGAAAATACCGCTGATTATTGACTGTAAACAGGGCCCATTGTCATACCTACGTCGCTCTCGCTTTACACGACTGCGTTTTGCCAACCGGTGAGCGCCATTTTCCATATACCTAATTGCATCGCGTTATCCGTTTTGGCGCATTAATACATCCGCAATTGTTTAACTATTCGCATGACCGACTACAGCGAAATCTCAACGCCCTAACAATCGCACAGCCCGGCCCTTTTCAATTCATTACAGGCGATATTCACGCCAATACTAGCGCCAGTGGCGACTCGTCGTATAGAAATATGGGGGTTACAAGTTTTATAGGTACACCAGTTTTGTATAACAAAGTTTTATATAAAAATATCTACATTTACCTACCTAGGAAAAAATAACTCATTCTTAATTTTCTAAATTTCATTATCCGTAATATTATAAATCTTATAATTTTATAATACTATGTCAGCCTGAATATATTAAAATTAACTAAATTCGGATTTAAAATTGCACAATACATGTCGTTTTTGAGTTATATGAGATACAACATGTTTGGGTCTGTTATGTTGTATGAAAATCCTGAAAAAAGTTTTATTTTTAAAGACCAGTGGTAGAGGAAGAAAATGAAAGTTTATACCAGTCGATATTGTGTATTGAAACGGTACATATGTATACATTCATGCTGTTTTCCGTTCAATGTATTCCTTTTAAGGCGTGATAGTAGAGGCAATTAAGAACCCATTTTACCATATTTATCACTATAAAATCTATTATTTTTAGTATTATTTCAAAATTGTGCAATATTTATACTTATTGTTTCCATGAAAACTTTCGAAATTTGATCATACTTCAAGCTGAAACGGTCGTTTTTTAGAGGTATGACCCTAATACGCATGTTTTGAACCCGCATTCGCATTCCGCATAAACGCATTTATCGAAAACGCCTAACCAGTTTCTATTCACAAACTTACTATTGTCTCTCCTCAACAAGAATCCAATTTAAACCAGTGAACTGTGTATGCGAGTAGGTGCTTTCGATGTATTTTCTTGCCTTGAATATGAATCCGGTTGGCTTCAAGCAACCAATTTCCAATAAATGCGTATACAAGTACAGTTTAAGGTTTTTTCGGATGATTTTTAAGAGTCTAGGTCATCGGGGTTGTTTGCTATATATGATCCAAAACAAAGAAATATACGTACATAACTGCATTTACAACATACAAGATGCATTGAACATAAACTTGTCAATATCTCGATAACCGTAACCATTTGTATATAGCTAAATATGGTTGAATATGTTCTAAGTTACCTCTACTATCACGGTATCAAGAAATTGCACCAAATTATAGATAAGCCGGTACATCAATTTTTGGATTTTCCTTTACAACGTATTAGAAATAAAATCACAAAAACCGCATCCGCACCTATCGATTTTCCAGTAGTTCTAATGTCAAATATGTATACTATAATTTGAACCACTTTCAAAAGCTTAACAAAGCTAAACACTAAACTAAAACGCTCAAGTTCTGCATAAAACTGTTTTTTTATAACAGCGAATGTTCTCGGCTCTGCAATAAACAAAATTATTGGTAAATTTTAATAAAATTAATGTCGAATGAAAGTTCAGACTTAGTTCTAGAGAATGTATAACAAAAAAATCACAATTATCGTTAAAATACAAAATGGCAAGCGTTTTTAAGAGCGTCAACTTATGTGCGTCTATGTTCAGCCATAGTAAAATATAACTTTTGGCTGGCAAGGACACGTGGCTCAGGGCTCTGATACCCCAATGTGCGCCACTGACTAGCTTCCTCTCATGGAGCCAGTTAAATTTTGCTTCTATCTCTCTTGCTGTCGGTATGGTTTGTTGGATTTTGCCGCTGGTGGCAAAAATCACAGCGGGCTTTATATTGCGAGCACGTGTCCTGCATAATGCCATGTAATACGATATTATTTCCTAGTTGGTAGTCTGTCCGTTCTGTCAGTTGGCGCTGGTATACGGCCGCTGCGGTTTATTATTAACGCTGTCATTGCGGCCTGGATTATCTGTTGGCGAAATAATTATCGCCCTTGTTCAGTTCGCTAGGAATTTTATCTGTCAATTGTGGAAACAATTCTTCGAAACTGCAACTTAAAATTGCATGTAACGCTCAATTTCTTTTTAGTATGTATACTAATAATAAGCAAGGAAATACACCCATTTTATAAAAAAAAAATCTGATGTGGCCAGGCACATAACTTTATCATACAAAATGTAAAATTAATAGTTTAGCTGCATGAGAATCTATTTGATTGAAATAAATCGTGTCTGCATTAAAATTAAACTAGTCAGCCAGGATTTGACAGATATTTTGATAGTCAATAGCATCAATAGTAGGTATTGTCAAAGCATCAGCATTTGACACTACCTACTGTATCAGAATAATAGTTATTTATCTCACAAGTGCCGAAAGTACGGAATAGCGCGACGAGCGGTGTTGCGGCGCGTCACCGATGGCGGAGCGTCGCCGTCGCATGTCAGCGAGTCGCGCTATGTAGTTTTCTGCAGGAGTGACATCAACGTTTTTTGTGTTGCTTTTGAGAAAAACGTATTTAAAAAAATCAAAAATGGATATATTTCTGTGTATAGGAAATGTTAGGTTGATACCACTTCTACGAAACGTCAAGTTTAAAAAGCTAATTTAAATTCTGATAGATTTATATTCGTTCATGACACAGTAGATGTCACATCCGTACCAACATACTAAAATATAACTACACTCTTCGCTATATTTTATTTACAGTTTTCTCAATTTATCGTTTTTACAATTAGATATAACAACGGGTTGATATTTCTTATCAACAAACAATCAAATTTGTGATCTTATTTTATTTGAATTTTGTACTTTCCGCACTAGAGCGGCAACGTTCCATAGCGGCTCCCCAACCTCTGATGGAATCAGCTGTTGTATGGAATCAGTGTGACAGCCATAGACATTTCTGTGGTGACAGCACAAAAAATATTTGTCAAAATCCTGGCTACTATGTAGTTTCATATCAATGCAGATGCGACCGATCTCGATCAAATAGAATTTGCTCTTGCAGCTAAACTATTAATTTTACCAAAAAATGTCATAGGCATAAATTATTCACAATTTCCTCTGCTTTAATTTATTATTTAACTATTTTGACGAAATTACAGACATAGCGGCTCAATTGCAAAATCGTTGAAAAATGCTAGGAGTAAATAGCCCGTTCCTTTGGACCCTTTTGAACCAAAAGCTTTTCAGCTCTAAGTTTAGTCATGAAACTTCTAAATATGAACTTTCGTCCCGATACCTTTAGTAGTTTCCCCGGAACCGTCTCCACAAAAAACGGGTACACACACACATACACACACACACACATACACACACACACACACACACACACACACAGACATTTTTTTGTACCTTGGTCAAAAATGTTCAGGGGACCCAAAAAGACCTATTTCCGCTAAAATCTCAATTTTTTTTTTCGGCACGATTACAATACTTTACATACTGCGTATGATAAAGTAAAAACTTACATTTACAGTAAGGCTATTTAATAATGCTTGTTTCGTGCCCCAAGAAACCCATATTGTCCGGCTCTATTCCAAATTTTTCTCAACACTTTTTTCAAAATCGACTTGACTTTCTTATACTTCATAAGAAATTTAGTAACGAACCAACTCCAAACGATTATTTGACCCTCAGCCGTTTGATATTCCTCTTATTTTAACCTCCACAATAATTGAATAAAGCATCATCAAACATAGAAAATCCCAAAACACTTCAATGCAGTCTCTTCTTCCTGTTATACCGGGTGGCGTTTACAGCATCTATGGGAGCAACTGTGCGACCTAAAAACTCCCTCACTTGAGACGGCACAAAGGGCAAACAGTACAGAACTGATTGCACGTGCGATGTAATGAACGGTTGTCGATTTCAGCTTCGCTCTTCGTATATGAACGGCGCTTCGAGGTTTCGTTTTACTTGATGAGAGATGTGCGGTTTGCGGGGACACGACCCACGATCTTGCGACCCCTCGAGCAATTTGCGTCAAACTGCGGCCGACGAACGGGAAAACCGGTATCGGCAACTTTCTGTTGACATTGTTTGCAGGAATCAGTGCACACCGCCGTTTCCCGTCAGTGTGCATCCGATGGCGTGAAGATATTATATTCGTACGGACGTTATTGTTAACGGTATCTGGGCTGGTAATCGAAAAGCTGAGAGGTTTTATTGTGTAACGGAAGCGATTTATGAAGTTGAAAAACGTGTAGTATTACAATAGGAGGTAGATCGACAGTAAAGATTTACTGTTCGTTCTTTCTGAATGAATAATATTGTGCGTAGGTGGAAGTACTAAGCAAAGTTAGATCTGATTAAAATAACAATGTTACTTTTATTAATAGGTAAATGTACGTGGAAAATTCCTTTAAAACAGAACATATCCGATATTTTATAGCTGGTTGGATCTTAGAATGTGAATTTAGTTTCTTTGTGCCGGTGTATTTCCTTTAAATTTCCAGAAAAAAATTGATTCTGCAATTTTATACCGGCGCATCCACCAAAATTGACATTAGCGTTTTTTTAATATTTGAGTTATTCGGCGTTTATGACATCGGTTTCGGGAGACTGGCCAATATGTTAGAAGAGCTGGACAAGGCCGAAATCGAAAAACTACTCAAAATCACGACCGATTTCTTGTCCAAAACCGAAAACGTTCAAGTATGTAATATTATTTTTTTTTTTCATGACAAAAAATTGAATATTTAATATTCTAAGAAGTTGCACCGAATATTTCATCTAATTTTATCTTAAAGAAGAAAATAAAAATTCGTCAAAATGTTTTATTGTTATCAATATGAAAAATTGTTAATTTGGCTCAATCAAACAATATTTTTTGCTGTAATTTGCTATTCTTAAAAATTTTTACAAATTGCAAAATTTTTGAGCAGATTTAAGATGTAGGACCTAGTTTATATCTAATGGAGTATACATTTTGTTTATTATTGATGTCAATACGCACACTTTGACACCTTTTACCTTTTAAACCGTCAATTTTGGTTTTCTACTTATACGGTCAAAATTCAAAACGTTCAGAAACTTTTTACAAGAACGTGGAATAAGGTCATGGAACGGCCGGCGAAAGTCCTGACCTGAATCCTATTGAACACGTGTGGGATCAGCTTGACCGAGGTGGTCTCAAGCGCCCTAATCCACCTCTAACCATACAGGAAGCCACGCAGGTGTGAGTGTATTTTGAAGGATTTCCAACGATTCGGTAACTTTGATTAACAATTTTTCCAGTAAAATATTAGTAACCACTGTGTTTTTTTTTAATTTTTGGGCAAGTTAGTTATTGAAACTTGTCGTGTAGACTACGCTTGAAATGTTTTGAGTAAGTAAGTAATCCTTGCAAGTAATTTTTCAACCGTCCTTGCGACGTTTCCGATACTATAGAACGTTGTGAATCGTCGAAATATATGAGGGCCGGGATCATATCCGCAGCATATCGAATTCAGCAGTCGGTCGGTGCCGTGCCGAAAAATATATTGTAGATAAACAAGACGTGACGCGATGCCAGTCGATTGCCGGCGGAGGCGTACGTTCCCAGTTCTGGCCCGGGTCATATTTTCTCGTTTATAGCCTCTGACAAACATGCCGCATTACCGCGGTACGTGCCGGCTAGGGGGAGCCACCGGACAATACGGACGACCGTCGCATAAAATGCGAATCCTGCTCGCGACCGGCGGCCCACATTGGGGCCAAACGCATGCATTCTTGGAATAAACTATATAATAAAAGATTGTGTTAAACCTCCAATATTTTCTTTGAAGATAGTTGGATATGAGTAGGGATATGCAACAAGTCTATTTCGACTAATCAAGTGCAAAAAATTCCATAGAGAATTTAAAAATTTAGTTTAGTGTTTACAGTGTGTTGTTTTGTTGTTTTCTGTTATATTTAGTTATATTTTTCTATAGTAACGACTTCTATAGTAACGACGAGACTTAAAAAGCTATATCAATTCCCAACTTCTTTTGTTGATTCATTCCAGTATCTGAATTTTTGTAAAAACATCTTTAAAAGTAAAACAACTTTACAATTTTAGCTATAAGAGTCATTATCTTTTGCGAAGTTTAACCGATTTTAATTATCTTTTCAGCATATAAATAAATTTATCAAGAGTAGAAAAAGTCTTTGTAATTTTTAAAAACAAAGTTGTTAGCATACTAACTGTGTGTTTCCTGTCAAAACTCATTATACAACGACTTTTTACTTTATTATACATAGTATAATACGTAGTATAAATAGTCTCAGGCAGCTAAACTATTAATTTTATATTATTCAAGTAATAAATTATTATTTTAATATTAATATCTGTTGTTTTGTTAATTTCGTTGATCAAAGTTCACAAAATTAATTTATTCTAACATATGCGGGATTTGGCGCTAGTGTGCGTCAGCGCGCAGATAAACCAAGTAGTAGGCGAATCGACGATTCCGGCGACCCCTATTTTGCATTCATCGGTCTCGGCCGGTAATAAGTCTACCCGTGGGGATGCATTAGCGTAGAGAGTATGGCCGTCATCAACGCCATCTGGGGAAATTTATCTACGCTACGATTGAGGTTAGGTACGTCTTAGATCCGCGAATGACGCGCATAGGGAATTCCAAGTATTCGCCGCTTCGTATCTGACTTATGTAGTGATGTAACATTAAATTATATCGTTGCTCGTTGTACCGGAATAGTAACATTGATCTCAATCTTATACAGTTGACACACAGACAGATTGTTCTGATTTTCAAATATTACAGCTAGAAAATTTTAATATTAATATTAAATTAAATTAAATTAAAAATTGTACATACATTTTTTAATTCAAAGAATATTTTTTAATTTCAAGCAAAAGGTTTTTGGGTTTAAACAGCCTCTCGTTCAAATATGTTTTTAATATACAGGGTGTTTATTTTGTCACGGAAATCTGCACCCTTTCCTTTTTCGAACAGAACACCCTATATATTTTAAATTTTTTAGTGCTAAGATTAATTCTATGAATTTTATATACTTAGAAATTTTTTATAAAATGCATTAGTTTTTAGTTATATGCAATTAACCAAAACGCATAAACTTTATCTTTGTCAAAACAGGTAAAAAATAAAAAATCCAATAGATAACATCAATTTATTATCAACACAATTAAATAGAATTAAATTAAATGTTCTGCAAAGTAAAATAAACGTAAAATATTTCCACAAAAAGGTGTTAAAATTAACCTTGTTCTATTAGAAAAGGGAATGGTTTGAAAATTTCCATAATAAAATAAATACACTACTTCGACTACAATCATTTATAATAAGCTTGTATTAACGCAATACGTTTCTGTAATTCGCATTTTTTTGTATAATCCACATTGTCCTGAATTGAATTAGTTCGGATTAACAAGTCATTACGAGAAATTAATGAACCCAATACCCCAACAGGTTCAAAAGGCAACAATCTTTCAAAAAGTATACTACACATTAAAAAAATATTGACACCTCAATATGCTAGAATATCCATCTCGATTTAAAAAATTCTGATGTGGCCAGGCACATGACTTTATCATACAAAATATAAAATTAAC
The DNA here is from genome assembly GCA_964023965.1 of Melinopterus prodromus. Classification (NCBI taxonomy): domain Eukaryota; kingdom Metazoa; phylum Arthropoda; class Insecta; order Coleoptera; family Scarabaeidae; genus Melinopterus; species Melinopterus prodromus. The sequence continues at coordinate 1,801,845 of OZ030394.1, read as the reverse complement.
AGTTTAGCTGCACGAGAATCTATTTGACTGAGATAAATCCTGTCTGCATTAAAATTAAACTAGTTAGCCAGGATTTGACAGATATTTTGATAGTCAATAGTATCAATAGAAGACTGTTGTCAAAGCATCAGCATTTGACACTACCTACTGTCATCAGAATAATAGTTGTTTATCTCACAAGTGCCCAAAGTACGGAATAGCGCGACGAGCGGTGATGCGGCGCGTCACCGATGGCGGAGCGTCGCCGTCGCATGTGAGCGGGTCAAGCTATATAGTTTTCGGCAGGAGTGACATCAACGGTTTTTTTGTGACTTTTTGAGAAATAGGTATTTAAAAAAAATCAAAAATGGTTATTTTTCTGAATAGGAAATGTTAGGTTTATACCACTTCTACGAAACGTCAAGTTTAAAAAGTTAATTCAAATTCTGACAGATTTGTATTCATTCATGACACTGTAGATGTCACATCCGTACCAACATACTAAAATATAACTACACTCATCGCTATACCTTATTTACTTTCTCAATTTATCGTTTTTACAATTAGATATAACAACGGGTTGATATATCTTATCAACAAACAATCAAATTGGTGATCTTATTTTATTTGAATTTTGTATTTTGTGCTTTGCCGCACTAGAGCGGCAACGTTCCATAGCGGTTCTCCAATCTCTGATGAAATCAGCTGTTTTCGACTGTGACATCCATAGACATTTCTGTGGTGACAGCACAAAAAAATATTTGTCAAAATTCTGGCTACTATGTATTTTCATATCAGTGCAGATGCGACCGATCTCGATCGAATAGAATTTGCTCTTGCAGCTAAACTTTTAATTTTACCAAAAAATGTCATAGGCATAAATTATTCAAAATTTCCTCTACTTTAATTTATTATTTAACTATTTTGACGAAATTACAGAAATGGCGGCTCATTTGCAAAATCCTTGAAAAAGGCTTAGAATAAACTGCCAGTTCCTTTGGACCCTTTTGAACCGAAAGCTTTTCAGCTCTAAGTTAGGTCATGAAACTTCTAAATATGAACTTTCGTCCCGATACCTTTAGTAGTTTCTCCGGAATCGTCGCCACAAAAATCGTTTAGACACACACGCGCACACACACACACAGACATTTTTTTGTACCTTGGTCAAAAATGTTCAGGGGACCCATAAAGACCTATGTCCGCTAAAATCTCAATTTTTTTTTTCGGCATGATTACAATACTTTAACATACTGCGTATGATAAAGTAAAAAACAGGAAAAACGCCCTGAAAAACGACGATTTTCAGTTGGTTGTACGTACGACCGTAATTAAAACATCCGAAGGCGGGCAAATAGGACCGTCCGGAAGAGATCAGCCGAAATTAAAACCTCCTCTCTCGACACGGTACTGCGAACGGGACGATTCCGCGGAATAAAATTTATCTACGCAATTAATTCACGGGGGAGGACCATATTCGAATTAATTGCGCCAGATTAATATCCGAAATTAAAAGATGCTTGGCGCGTAGCCAGCGCCATCTAGCGGCAGCGTCCCGCTCGCAAGCGAGCGCCTCCGAATATTATAATTGCCATTCTTGTAGCTATAAATCGTCAACCCCGCGCCCCCCGTATGGGTACGTGTTGAGATTTTATCCTATTTTCTGGTTTGCTAGATGGCAAAAGTTATGATTAAAAGGAGAAAATAGTTGACACAACACAACTACACAAATATTATGCTAGATGTCAATTAATTATAATTTATTAATTATTATAGAAAATAAATTGCTTCCTGGATATGCATTGTGTCAAAACTCGTAAATGCTGACGTTTCGCAACCATGTTGTTTGCTTCTTCAGAGGTAACTGAATACCTACCAAAGAACAACGTTTTTATTTTTTAATTTTTGTGTTCATTTTTATAACAGACCAACCTGCATGATTTTGTTGTATTACTCACTAACCCATGGGAGTTTTCACTTTCCAACTTCCAAAACTGCTAATACAATTCTAATAATAATAACAATAATGTAATTTGAAACTGGAGCCTCGGGAACGAAGTTTCGTGACGTGGTGTGACAAAGCCTTCAGCCCAAGCGCCGGCACTGTTCTTTGGGACTATTAAAGACAGCTCCCTGTCCCGTATAAATCACTTTGTCGCGCAACAACGTACAGCCGGCTCACTCGTGTTCCATATTAGACACCTGGGTGAATTTTCTCATAATTATTTCACGTCAGAGTGTTTAGGAGAGGGGACGACCCGGTCCGGGCAAAATTAATTAACAGTCTTCGCACAATTACAAGTTTTGAGGTTAAAGCAGCACTCCAGCCTGATGCTCATATGTGAAACTAAAATACAAAACGATATTATATTACAATTACTGCAATATTATATTATTAAGACATGTTAAACATTTATGTTTTACCATTTTTAATGAAACAGTATAAAATAAGTCTTCTTCGGTCTACCCTGTCGCCCTCATCTATATTTTAATGTTTCTTCTGAAATACAGTTAGTCAGGTTATAAATATTTCATTTTAAAAAAATCTGATGTGGCCAGGCACATGACTTTATCATACAATATATGAAATTAATAGTTTAGCTGCTTGAGAATCGATTTTATTGAGATAAATCGTAGGTATTGTCAAAGCATCAGCATTTGACACTACCTACACTACGTCATTAGAATAATAGTTATTTATGTCACAAGTACCGAAAGTACGGAATAGCGCGACGAGCGGTGATGCGCCGCGTCGCCGTAGCACGTGAGCGCGTCGCGCTATCTAGTTTTTGGCAGGAGAGACATCAACGTTTATTGTGTTGCTTTTTGAGAAACATGTATTTAAAATAAAATAAATAAAAATGGTTATATTTCTGTATAGGAAATGTTAGGTTGGTACCACTTTGACGAAACGTCAAGTTTAAAAAGCTAATTCAAATTCTGACAGATTTATATTTGTTCATGACACTGTAGATGTCACATCCGTACCAACATACTAAAATAAAACTACAGTCATCGCTATACTTTTCTACTCAATTTATCGTTTTTAGAATTAGATATAAAGACGGGTTGATATTTCTTATCAACAAACAATCAAAGTGGTGATCTTATTTCATTTGAAATTTGTATTTTGTAATTTGCCGCACTACAGCGGTAACGTTCCATAGCGGTTCTACAACCTCTGATGAAATCAGCTGTTTTCGAGTGTGACAGCACAAAAAAAATATTTGTCAAAATCCTGGCTACTATGTAGTTTCATATCAATGCAGATGCGACCGATCTCGATCAAATAGGATTTGCTCTTGCAGCTAAACTATTAATTTTACCAAAAAATGTCATAGGCATAAATTATTCAAAATTTACTTACTTTAATTTATTGTTTAACTATTTTGACGAAATTACAGAAATTCCGGCTCATTTGCAAAATCCTTGAAAATGGCTTAGGACCCTTTTGAACCAAAAGCTTTTCAGCTCTAAGTTTGGTCATAAAACTTCTAAATATGAACTTTCGTCCCGATACCTCTAGTAGTTTCTCCGGAATCATCCCCACAAAAGTATTTTGTACTTTGCCGCACTAGAGCGGCTACGTTCCATAGCGGTTCTCCAACCTCTGATGAAATCAGCTGTTTTCGAGTGTGACAGCCATAGACATTTCTGTGGTGACAGCACAAAAAAATATTTGTCAAATCCAGGCTACTATGTACTTTCATATCAATGCAGATGCGACCGATCTCGATCAAATAGAATTTGCTCTTGAAGCTAAACTATTAACTTTACCAAAAAATGTCATAGGCATAAATTATTCAAAATTTCGGCTACTTTAATTTATTATTTATCTATTTTGACGAAATTACAGAAAAGACGAAAATCGTTGAAAAATGCTAAGAGTAAATAGCCAGTTGTTTTTGACCATTTTGAACCAAAAGCTTTTCAGCTCTAAGTTTGGTCATAAAACTACTAAATACGCACTTTCGTCCCGATACCTTTAGTAGTTTCTCCGGAATCGTCGTCACAAAAATCGTTTACACACGCACACACACACACACACACACACACAGACATTTTTTTGTACCTTGGTCAAAAATGTTCAGGGGACCCATAAAGACCTATTTCCGCTAAAATCTCAATTTTTTTTTCGGCATGATTACAATACTTTACATACTGCGTATGATAAAGTAATAAAAAATAAGAAATTTTTTGTGATTTTTTTCAATCATTTTTCAGTTGGAATTCAGAATTACCTAAAAACTCTATTTACAAAGTTTCATGAACATTACAAAATAGTTAATTTTCTCCCATTCAAATTATATTTACGAAGATATTTATAAAAAAATTCTTTTTTAATGTTTTATTGTCAAAAATGTATAATAATTTTTCTCCCTTATATGTTTAAAACTGTGGAATCAACATGTGAGCAAAATAATCTTGAAAATAAGTTAAGCTGTCCCAAAGAAAATCAACCTTTAAAATGTGCCATTTTGTTATTACCTACTCTTCTTGCTGTATGTCCTTTAAAAACAAAGATAATGACGTGAAGTGAAAAACATGTTCTTATATTACTGTTTCATGCCAGTTATTGCCAGTTTCCTGTAGCTGGATAACCCCATATAGTGCTTCGAAGCCCACGCAATATAATAGGGTATAAAGACCCTGTATAACCCAAATACAGAAATTCGAAATAAAAACTCTTCATCGGTACTTTTTCTGAAGAATTAGAGTACCAGTGAATGAAAGAATCATCAAAGCCGGATAAATGGTTGGGGAGAAAAGCAACAATTTTGGACAAGTTTTTAATGATCCCCTAATTCTTTTGATGAGTTTAGTTCAGAATTGCCCCTAATCTCTAAACAGATGAACATTGAAAAAAACAATGAAAAATTCATTTTTTGAATTCTTGAAAATGATAAATGAAAAACGACAATTGCTACAGTACGCTTTTAATCTCAATGTAGTTTTTTTGATGCTACAAGATTACGGGAAATTCTCTTCATGTTGTTTCTGGGCTGTTACTAATAAAAATTTTTGATAATGAAAAATATTGAAATAGTGTTATATGTACTCTTCATGGGTGCAGTTGCATAACAAATTTTATATCTAGTAAACGCGGAAAAATTCGCGACCGAATGGACAGTGTTTAATAGAAAAAAAAACCGTTAGTTTCATAATTGGGAATAAAATTCTGCTACGGCGAAAATTCACTTGAACGATATATTTATTACTTCCACTTTTAAATTATTTTCTCTTTATTTATAGAAGCCCACGATGTAATGTAGGAATATCCAAATAAAAATTATTACTATTCTGCTGCCTAATAAGTAATAACTAGCGTCCATACACCAAAGCACCTTGCAAACTTAGATTAAACTTAGATTAAATTTAAATTTGTCAAAATTTTGCAGTTGAAAATCTTATTGTCGCTACCCACATGTTTTCATAATGTGTAGTGGTACGGGGAAATGTGACCTGCACCCATCTCTAGTATGCAATTTATCGAAATTCATAATAGAAAATACTATAGTACTTATTACAATTTCACGTGTAAATAATGGAAATCCAAGCTTTTTAATAATACTATGTTCAATGATACAAGTCAATTGTGCAATCACACAGTAAACTTACCGAAAAATTTAATCAAATTGCTCATTGTGACCTCCAAACAGCACTACTCGGGAAATTGTCCATTATAAAAACACAAAATAACAAAACCAGAGACGGAGAACCAGAAAACAACGTAACAGGGGCAACACGGCAAACACGGGACTTCCCACGGCTCGCTCAGCAGGCAGCTGATCCCCATCACTGCGCGGCAGAGGATCTCGCGGAGTAGGTCAAGTACTACTAGCCGTCCAAAAAATTCTGCATTTTCAAATTTTTTCCTGCAATTATCTCATTCAATATACACTCTGTATCGACACGTAGCAACCAAGTTTTGGTTGCATTCGAGAATAACCAGAAATCTAACTCGGCACAGGATCTCGCGGAGTAGGTCAAGTACTACTAGCCTTCCTAAAAATACTGCATTTTCTAATTTTTTGCCGCAATTATCTCATTTACTATACACTCTGTATCCACACGTAGCAGCCAAGTATGCATTCGAGAATAACCGGATATATGTATAACCGTTTTTGTGTCGACGCGAGACCTCGCGGTAATCTACGAGATTGCTAGAGGGTTTTTCGTGTTCGCCGCCATTAATCTTGGCGGCGCGCGCCGTCCTATTGAAAAATGCGTTTCATTTATAACCAAATCCGGGGGTTAAACGCCGACAATAAAATTAACGCAAACTGGGGATACTGGGGATAGCGTGCCTTGTATCCGGCAACGTCGGGAAGTGAGTGAAAAGTGGCTTCTCGATGCTACAGCGACTCCCGACCTCCTTTGCAGCCCCCCCGCTCAACCCCGCGCCAACCCCGGGACCGAAGATTAATAGTTATTATGCGGGAGAAGAGTGCTGTTTTATTTTTGAACCGAGAGAGAGAGCGCCGATTTTTAATTAATCAAATCACTTTACAGAGGCAATCTTTGGTTTGGTTGTGTTGGGTCGGTAGTTAATTAAAAGTAGTGGTTGGACATAGTGGATGAATTAGAAGAAGAATAAGAGACGAGTCGACTGATTTTGTGGTATCATTTGTTTACAACTCATTTTCTTTTAAATTAAATAGTGTGCGTTACGCTCTTGAATGATTTCTACAAAATGGTTCCCCTCGGGGAAAGGGGATTACGCGCGGGAAGCGATACAAGGCTTCGCGCGGCGATTTAAAAAAAAATCTTTTATTGTGGAATTGTATACGTTTTCTGTTTTGTGATTTATTATTACTTCGCAATATTATTTCTGCCGAAACCCAGTTAATGATTTTATGCAACACAATCTTGCCATATCTCGTTTGAAACACTGCTTCGTTGCATAAATTTAACATATCTTCTGTCATCTAAATGTATTGCGGTTTTTTGCAACTTTATTTTTTACGTATGCCCAGATTAATTCAATTGCATTAAACTCGCAATGGGCTAACAGGTAACCACAATAATTTTACTTCATTGCTTCTGATTTTTTCTCATTAAGCATAATTTTGCGATTGTTTTCGTTCCTGTTGCGTTCTCGTTGTAATACTAGTTTCCTAGATTTTCGCTTTCATGAAAATCTTGTTTATAGCCTTTATTGCAAGGAAAATTAGGAAAATACAAATGGCAATCTGTAGACAAGATATTGAGTTCTACTCTATGAAAATTTGAATTTTTTTCGGCAACAGTTTAGGTGAAAAAAAAAAGAACTGGAAAGACAAGCGTTAATTAAAAACTGCTAAAATCGGGTACATTTTTACACTTTATTTCAATTTTGTTTTTATTTAGTCGTTGCGAAGTTACAAAGTCCAGTCGAGTTAAAATTTTACATGTGGGCAGAGACATTGCTGGAGACAATGCATGAATTAATGCAAAAATTAATAAAAACATCTGGGAAATTTGTCTAATCGAGTTGAAATTTAGTAAGTGGACAGTTTTCCGGTGGCAATGCATGAATCAATAATAACTAGAATCGGATTTAAAAAAAATTAACATGTTTTTTTTATAAGTGGTATAATAAAATTATAAACCCCTAACCACAACAAGTATTTTAGAACCTAAATACGTATTTCAGCAACTATGTTGCCATCTTCAGTAGAACCTAAAAAGAGGAAAAGAGAGATTAGCACTTCATAGTATCTTTACTGGATATTGTCCAAGCAAATCACTAGTGGAAGTGACGTCCATGTTAAAAATTAGCCTATATATACCCATTTGTTGTTCACACCTCAGTGAATTTTGATCATTGAAGCGTAAAAAACAAATTTTAATTAAAGCAGGTCAAACAATGGCGAACTAGGTATAGGACCCCTGTCTGAATTTATTAATTTATCTCTATTCAAGTGAATAAAGATCCTTTCCAAGCTGTTTAGTTCCCTATTATTTGACACAGCTTTTACAAGTTTTAAGTCATCTACAACTACTTTATGACCTGTGTCTAAAATATGTTGAGCCACACTAGATTCTTCAAAACGATTATATTTAAAATGAGCTACATGTTCTTTGAACCTAGTTAAAATTGTTCTTCTAGTCTGGCCTACGTATTCTTTTTCACAGTCATGACATTTGATACAATATATACCAGATTTAACAAGTACATCTACCTTATCCTTTGGGTTTCGAAGAAGGTTTTTTATGCTATTATGAGTCGAATATGCTATACAGAGATTTTGTGATGTAAAAATACTTCTCAAACCCCTTGTATATGCACAATCGAACGGTATTTTAACATATTTCTTCTTTTCTACAGACAAAGTATTTAAAGTAGATATTTGATTTACATACATTTTTTGATATATATAAGTGGTATGTAAAAAAAGGATTATTTACATTTACAAGTATATTCTCTTTTTCTTCGATGTGTAGATTCACAAGCACAAGTTTATGTAGGTAGTATACTAGGGATTCCTCGATATTGTACTGCATTTAATCAGTTCAGCGCTAAAACCAATGTCCACTCGTATATTTGGATTACCCAGAACAGTCCATACAATTTATTCTGCAGACCGTACTGCAACCACGTACAGTTTGTCCATTAGCAAAATGAAATGCATTGTGTAACTTTCAAATATAAAAATACTGAATATTTCAGTCTGATAAACGTAACCCTATGCAATTCATTTGTGCGTCTAGAATTTATACGAATTAAGGTAAACGTCCCAAATTCAGACGTGTGTCCTAACTACGGACATATTTCATTTAGTTTAGTTGGTAAAAGTAAGAAATCTAGAATATTTAACTACATTCTAGGACATACGGTTTACTGATTTGACATTACACATCCAGACCTCACCGATTTTGCAAATTACCACCACCAGTAAGAAAAATGTGCGGAAAGATCAGCAGTATCAAATTATCGAAGTAATTCCTTCGAGATTTGCCCTGACCTATTTCTGATGGGTCAGCACGTCGAGCAAAATGTCGTAGATTACATGTGGCTACCTTTAACTCAAATATAACTTCTGCCTCTGGAAGTTTTAAAAGCTCCCGGCCGTTTAAAAAGTCAAATAAGACTCAGGGAAGAGGATCGGATGAAATAGGTCGCAAAATGTGGCCTCAGGCGCGACGGGTGCACAGTGGGGATTTGACATGAAAACCTGGCCAAAATGATTTTTTCACCTAAAAAGGCTTTAGATGTGTTGTTTTATTTATGTATAACATTTTAACCTTCATACTAAGAATTTGAAGGTTAATAACTTAATAAACACAATAAAACAGTACAAAATAGGAAAAAGCAAACTGTATTAACAATTGTTCTTCACTGCACTACACCTATTGTAAATTAATTACTGCTACAACATTTGACATCAATATTTTTCTGTGATTTTATTATGTTCTATTATGTCTATTATGTTTTACCGTGTCAAATTCATAAAATAACACATGGCATGTCCAGTTTAAATACGCAGCATGTACGGATTTAAAATTGAACAACACATATTGTTTTTGAGTTATATGAGATAACATGTTTGGGTCTGTTATGTTGTAAGAAAATCCTCAACAGTCGATATTGTGTATTGAAACGATACATATGCTATTCATGCTGTTTTCCGTTCGATGCATTCCTTTTAAGACGTGATAGTAGAGGCAATTAAAAACCTATTTTACCATATTTACCACTATAAAATCTATTATTTTTAGTATTATTTCAAAATTGTCTAATATTTATACTTATTGTTTCCATGAAAACTTTCGAAATTTGATCATACTTCAAGCTGAAACGGTCGTTTTTTAGTGGTATGACCCTAATACGCATGTTTTGAACCCGCATTCGCATTCCGCATAAACGCATTCCGAAAACGCCTAACCAGTTTCTATTGACAAACTTACTATTGTCTCTCCTCAACAAGAATCCAATTTAAGCCAGTGAACTATGTATGCGAGTAGGTGCTTTCGAAGTATTTTCTTGCCTTGAATATGAATCTGATTGGCTTCAAGCAACCAATTTCCAAGAAATGCATATACAAGTACAAAGCTTAAGGGTTTTTCGGATGATTTTTAAGAGTCTAGGTCATCGGGGATTGTTTGCTATACATGATCCAAAACGGAAAAAATATACGTACATAACGGCATTTACAACATACAAGATGCATTGAACATAAAGTTGTCAATATCTCGATAACCGTAACCAGTTGTATATAGCTAAATATGGTTAAATATGTTCTAAATTACCTCTACTATCACGGTATCAAGAAATTGCACCAAATTACATATAAGCCGGTACATCAATTTTTAGATTTTCTTTTACAACGTATTAGAAAAAAAATCACAAAAACCGCATCCGCACCTATCCGCAGCAGATTTTCCAGTAGTTGTAATGTCAAATATGTATACTATAATTTGAACCGCTTTCAAAAGCTTAACAAAGCTAAACACTAAACTAAAACACTCAAGTTCTGCATAAAACTGTTTTTGTATAACAGCGAATGTTCTCGGCCCTGCAATAAACAAAATTCTGGGTAAATTTTAATAAAAATAATGTCGAATGAAAGTTCATAGTTGGTTCTAAAGAATGTATAACAAAAGAGTCACATTTATCGTTAAAATACAAAATTGCAACCGTTTTTAAGAGCGTCAACTTATGTGCGTCTATGTTAAGTCATAGTAAAAGATAACTTTTGGCTGACAAGGACACGTGGCTCAGGGCTCAAGTCTTTTAACTATCCCAGAAACTGGTTTACTTTTTGGAATTTAACAATTTAGAAATTTGATTTATGGCCAGCTTTTTGGGTCTAATACCCCACTGTGGGGCGCTGCGAAACGTTTCGACCGATGCGAAGTTCGGCCGACGCCACCTATCGATCCGGATTCCGTAATTATCCCCGGTCTGGCTTCTGAATAGAAACAATCGACGTCTACGCGGCGAAATTCCATTTCTTTTGAAAAATCGCCGGGCGCGAGATTGATACACAATGGCCCCCTGATGGGAACCAATAGGGGGGAGGCAACCGTAGACCCAGACCAGAGAACGATCGTCCGCTTTGATGCGTATTGATGGCGTTCACCGACGAAGATCCACCAACGCAGAGAAGCTGACGAGGATCCACCACCCATTTTCCGGGAAATTTACTACACTTTTTTCGCTGTTTTTATCGGCCAGACCGAATGTGTTTTGTTTTACAGCGATAGGATAGCATAGTGATTGATTATTTTATTAGAGATTCTTGTGTTCTTCTACTTTAAGTTTTTTTTAGACTATAGGCTACCCAATACTTCATAGGTTTAAAGTTTATTACAGAATCATTGTTTATCTTGCATTTTTCATACGAAAGATCGTGCTGAAACTCCGCGTGAATTCCGACGCTCTACGGTCTTTGGTGTGCTGCGGGGAAGGGAGGCGTTAGCGGTGCTGTCATGTCGGAGAGAACCGACACAGCTGAGAGAACCGGGGCAGCTTATTATCAATACACAAAAAGAACGATAACTTGTCAAGGTAGTAATTTTAACTAACAATTAAATTCTTAATTTTTGCATAATTTTGATTATAATATGTGACCCGGTACGAGAGAAATCTCTTCTATCGATTGGCGTTTTTGTTTTCCTCAGTTTTTATACAATAAGGTTGTAAACAAGAATTTGATGGAAGCGGTTAGATCTAATAATATGGAGTTAGCAGATTTTCCGATTAGTGGTGAATACTAAATTAAGTTTGCTTGATAAACCCAAAAAATAATAATTCATTTTGTTACCGCTCTTCTTCGAATGGATAATTTTAGGATTCCTTGAAAGGAATGTTATGCATACCGAATTAATGTTAGTTCTGCGGTTTATTAGAACTTGGTACACAGTACCCGTATATGGGTAGCTTAAACGCATATCGTAAACAAAGTTCACACAGCGCTTTGGCAAGCTCATTGCCTATACTTGACCACAAGGTAACCGTCGAATAGATATATATCCGTACACATGACCCTGCTCACACACACACACACACACACACACGTATACAGGATTTGATTACTACCGCAATTGTCGGAGTTGGTTCATTGCCTGTGCATACTGCATAGTATTGCCAGAGGACCATTCTACTTATAGCTGCACCATTTGCCCTGCGTACAATTGAATTTCTGTCGTTGGGCACCCATAATAGCCCTTATAAACGTCAGCGTCAATAATATCAATTTCGCCTACATGTAACCACGATTAGTGTTAAGATTTGTTGTCTACTAGTTGTCGCGGTAATGATGGACAATGTTTATTCATTAAGTTTATTTCTGTTGCAGGTGATTCTGGATGATGTTGGATTCTTGAAGTTCTTGGGAGATGAAGAATTATTAGGGTAAGTGATAAGATAAGTAGTTATACTATGTGGGTTCTAGGCCAATTATACGGGTATACCTGCTATACTTGTCACACTAGTCATCTCACAAATTTAAGATAGTTATTTAATTAATGTCATGACGTATTTGGACAATTCATATAAGTAGCAGCACAGCGGAGTATCAAGGGGGATTGTATTTTAGAAAATATTGAACTAAAGTGTGTCATACTCCTGAATCATTTCTACATAAGTTATATGACTGTCGACAGACTATAAAGTATTGTTCGTATGTGGTATGTTTACTCTTTAAACACTGCATTGCGGAGCACATCAATTATGAAAGAAAACGCCTGTGCTCATTAGCCGCTGAAACGTGGCACTTGTTAACTAGACTTATTGTTGGCGAAACAATTTTCTCCTAGAACTCACCGCGGCCTTCTCGCTTTATCCTGCGTTGCATATTTTAATCCTGCCCGCTACAACAGGGCACGCCAGGCTTAAAGTAACGCTAATAATGGCTTTTAAAATAAATCCCTACTCAAAGTTGAGAGCTTAACTGCTGGCTATTATAGCAAACATTCCAAACGCTAGTTTTCAACTGTTTTCGCAACCCTTCACTATTGTCGGTATTGTAAATTGTCTATAAATGGTTGAAAAGGTAACTGTAAAGTTAATTAGATAAAAGAAGCGTTAAGAATTTATGAAGGCATGAATATGTAAATAAATTTATGAATAACGTATGAAAGGTGACTAAATAATTACAGGTATTACAGGTATTGGAAATCACATTTTTGTAGTTTAGGTATTTTGAAGCGTTCATTTATTTATAAAATATCACTTATTTAGGTTTGTTTTTGATTTCTTCAACAAGGAATATTGAAAATTGAAAACACAAAATGTAAAAAAATTATTTTAGCTATTTTTTCTTGTACGTAGTAAAATAAATTAGAGAAGTGCAATTTCGTATAAAATACAAACCAAATGATAATTTACAAAATAATAAATAATCTATTCTTATAGGAAATAATATTTATATTAAATTCGACCTCTCTAATTTTTCGTCTTCTTGGTGTCTTTAGCATCTACTTCTTCACTCCGCTTCTTTTTATGATTTGTTTGGTCAGTTTTAGCGTGTGATGTACCTACATGAGGACTTGTTTCGCAGTTACCTTTACTTTTCTTTTTCTTCAACTTTTTCAGCGGTTCTAGCGCTACTTAGCCCCTTTTTCTGGCGTCAGTTGCTAAGTTACGAACGGTGTTGAATGTGTACCACTGCCTTTCGAGTTACAATCCAACTGGTTAGAAAATGTCTGGCATTTATTCACTCAACGTTTCAAAAATAAGAGTAACCTGCTCAAATTCTTCACTATTCGCAATTTTTTTCATCTTCACCATTCAATTTTCACGAATTATAAAATACTTGTATTGCGTTATACCTTTCAAGGGCCGCTGGGCCGCTTAGCCGGAACTGGTTTGTTATGGCCGTGGAAGATAGGTACCTTGCGATACATGTACAATATTATATTTTTCAAAACGTCACAGTCCTTCCAACTTCCATGCTTCTTTCGTCCAGATAATTTAGAATACCCTGTTCTAACTCATTGTTAGAGTTTCCTGCTTCTTCTAAGCTAAGAATGACCAAGTTCTCTACTTTCAATAGTTCTAAAAAATCTGGATATCTCTTGTATCCCACGAGGAATTTTGGAAATACATTCCCGGGTGCAACAGAGTTTTCATCAAAGAATTGGGACACAATTTTCAAATCATTATCATCCGTATAACTTAAGCCGAAACCCACTTCTGTATCTCCAGTAGATGGTTCTGGTTCGTCTATTTCGATGTCGCTGTTCATTACTTTTGCCGAAATACATATCGTTGCCAAACTATAACGCGCCTTCTAAACAAAAAATTGCCAACTGAATTCATTTGTCATCTTTAGTAGGTCAAACGTGAATTCAAAGCATACTTGACATTTTTACTTATACCACTTCGATAGTGATATAAGGACAATTTTTTCTCTTTGGTTCGTCTGAAACTTTTCAGTTTCGAATAACGGCTGATACGTGCCAGTCGCATCAATTTCAATTTTTCGAATCGCACAAAAGGGGGCCTACATTAATAATAATTTCTTTTATTGCCGGCGCGGAAGATTTATAGGGGGAACCCGGGACAGACGAGCGGATCGGCGGCGAGCCGAGCACACACCGAACAAAACGACTGTACCTACTTTAATACTTTACAGTAATGTACCGTTGGCGTGCATATAACTCAATCCTGGAGTTGCTTAAAAAGATTTTTAAGTGTTATTTATCGTCGACGGGCCTTGTTGTCGCCGTTTTTTTTTTTTCGGTTTTAAAAAGGCGAATGAAACGTTTCAACTTTCCTAAAATTTGTGTTGCGGAAGTTTTGCGCTAACGACCTGCGCTAATTTGGCGGAGTTTGGACGCAAAGTTTGACGGGTAATCGGTTTTGTTATAAAGTTTTGTTGGGAATAATCATTATCTTCTGAAATATAGTATAAACTAAACAGTTGTTGGTGGGGAGAGTTGATGAAAAGTTGTTTTATGTCTTCTAACAGTGGTAGTTTGTGCACAAGCATAGTCACATTTGCCGGATTTTAATTGTTTCTCGATTTTCCACCGTTTACATACTTTCATAGTAACATCAACTAAAGAAGCGAATGATAATTAACTCAGGTGAGGATAATTTCTTGAAAAAAAAAAACACATCTCCTGGATTTGGACCAAGAACTCTGTAGCTCAACTGGGAGAGCTGGAAATTGGAGGGTTCCTGGTTCAAATCCAGGCGGAGGTGTTTTTTTTTCAAAAAATGATCCTCACCTGGGTTAATTATCATTCGCTTCTTTAGTTGATTCCACATTACTGACGAGTTTACGTAATAACCATTTTTCCTTGATTTTTTTCATAATAACTTTTACAACCTTAAAGCATGAATAACGATATTTCTGACGTGTATGTATCATTGGAGATACTCTTAAATCGATATTTATAACGGTTTGCGAGTCTGTATTTAGGCGGAAATGGATCGTAAATGTTTTTAAAAATTAAATCAACCGGCGTTCGGTGCCTGTGCGCTATAATCCCAAAGGTGGGGGAAATATGGAGTCTGGAAGGTGTTCGGGTGACATAAATCCAGAAGACGCACGACTCGGGAATAACCAAGCGACAGCGTCGTCCCTTTTAAAAATACTACAGGGTACGGTAGTAAATAAAAGCCTCACGTAGTACGTAAGGTATTCATAAGAAAAAATATCCTTACCTTACTCAAAGTTACAAGGAATCTACTTTTCCACATAGAAGTTTAATTCTTTTTTCATATGTACTTAAGGTAAACGCCCTAAATTCCAACAGACTCTTCCTCCCTATTGATGACAAGCTATTGAAATTACAAAATTTCTTATTTTTGCGATGTTTAATGTCAAATATCTCTGATGGGACCAGGACAAAAAACCTGAAACTTTAAAAATTAATTCATCTTTCATAAGGTTTAATAATAAATAAAAACATTATTGTGTATATTGCACTGTGTTTGGAATAACAGCCCTTTAAAATGAGAGCAAAATCACATGACGGTAAAACAAATTTAATTACAAATTCTCAGTAAATACAAAACAAAGCATACTATTTATAACAATTACGTCATTTTTTACAAAAGAGACTTATAAAACTAAGCGATCTTCATACTTTTCTGAGGTTGATATGATGTAACGTCTTATTACACCTTCTGTTGGTTGAGGAGAGAATTTGTGAAAACTTCTAGTTCCTTTTATCTGTTTGAATCTCTGAACTCTATCATAAAGGCTGGTTTTGTGTTCTGACACCTCTTCTTTTGCCACTAAGATGTAGTTTACCCCTGGTAGGTTTCCATTACAAAAGTAGAACATATCTTCTACATTAAGGATTTGCCTATTAAGTGGTCTTTGAAGACTGGCTTTAGCCGCTAGTCTCTTCGTTGTCCCCCCATACCGTCGCATGAGTTTTTTCCATGTGCACATCCAAAATAATGCCATTCTGCATCTAACCCAAAATCTCTTTTATGATACGATAAGTTTGCAAATTTTCCTTTTGTTCTTGTATTGACTTGCTGCACCACCAGAGAAATATATAAGTTTTGATATGCTTGACAGATTTTGTTTTATATAATTAGTTAAATGTTCCTGAAAACAGTCACATATAACTGACTTTTGGCTCAGCTCATTAGTTAGCCTGTTAGAACAGGCTCACAACTAAGGGAGCGGTGGGGATAGTCTAGTAGTGGCCAACATTAACATATTGAAACATCTAAGCCTACTGGAACTGTTCATTTATTTACATTATATGTTTATAGAAGCAGTAATATAACATATTCTTACTGATATTATATGTATATTATTATTTAGAAATATGTGTGTATTATAATAGAATAATTACTTAATTGTACGCTGAATAAAGTTAATAACATTCTAATAAAATGTAAGAAATTTAAATAATTGTGCTTTTCCAACTTCAGGGCGGAATTATCGTATTTGTTAGTAAACGCTGATTAACGTTTTTCCCCATGTGTGAGGGGATGTTACTTCAAACACGGTGCAATACACAAGAAAGTTTTTCTTTGTTATTAAACCTTATAAAAAGGTGAATTAATTATGAAAGTTTTAGATTTTGTGTCCTGGTCCCATCACAGATATTTTACATTAAATATCGCTAAAATTAGAAATTTTCTAATTTCAATAGCTTGTTATCAATAGGGGGAGGAGTAAGAAAGCTATTTTTTTTTATTACAAGGTGTTTGCATACAAGGTTATAACTAAAAAATATTGAATCGTCAAATCAAGGGCACTCTCTGAATTTGGGACGTTTTCCTTACTTTTAAAGTTCGCAGCCTGTATAGATCATATCTCCAGCCAGCGCACGAACTCGATTCACAAATAAATCGCGTTCGCAAGTCCGAAACTTCACACCGAATTGCATCGTCCTAATATCATCGAGCGGATTTATTCGTCCTCTGGGACCTTAAAAATAAAATTTCGCGATCGCGATTCAGCGGAATTGTCGCGCTGCACTGCGGCGGCACGTTCCGAATTAGTTCCGGCCCGTTAATAAAAAGTATCGTCGCGCAAACAAAAAATAAATAAACACCGGCTTACTTAATAAATCGGCCAGTTGCGTCGAACCCGTTTTTGCCTGTTTTACGAATTATCGAAAATTTATCGCACAATGCATATCGCGTGTTATTTTTAAACGCCGTGCTGGAACGTTTGTTTGTTTTTTTCGGCCACATCCCACAACCCGATATCTGTCAAGTTTTTCGCATTTTGTTTTTATAGGGTTTCACTAAGGGTGGATCTGTCAATGGAAGGTTAAATCTTGTAGTTAACAAAGTGGTAGTTTACGTTAACTCCTAGTTACGAAAATGTCGGGTCTTTCGATGCAGTCTAAACTTCTAGTTAGGCGACTGTAGGTTAAGGAGAGGTTGGCAATGGAAACGCAATGTTGCCAATCATAGAAAAATAAGATCTTAGTAATTTTCTAGTGATATTATAGCGCTTCACTGTCAGCTGTGCATCGGTTATAGCCATGTTACCGCATTTATCTTTGAATTTCAAAGCTTAGACATAGTAGGAAGCATTTAAACTATTGGAAATATATTTTTTTCAATGAACAAGTATTTTTTTAGCTGCTCATTATGATTTTGTAGAGGTAACGATTGTATTGCACATTTATTTATTTAAATGTACAAACAAATAAATTAAGATATTAAATATATATAATAAATATATTATTAAAGGGACATTCAAATATATAAATGCAGAATTATTATTTTTTTTTCATGGACAAGTAATTTTTTGAATTTGTCAAATATCTTTTTGTAGTGGACAAATATTTTTGGTATTGGTCATAGGTATATTTTATCAAATGCTTACAATAACTACACGTTTTATTTTATTTATCGCACATATAATTTGTACTGTTTCTTAAATATCATAAACGATGTACCCTAATCAGCGATCTACTCAAATAGGCGATCTACACAGATAGGCGATCTACCCTGATAGGCGATCTACCCAGATAGGCGCTCTACCCAGATAGGCGATCTGTCCAAATGGGCCAATGCAAATTATTTATTTATTTTTTTATTTATTCAATAAGAGCATTACAATCTAGTCATAATTGACTAATGAGTAACTTAATTCTATCTTATTTTGCTAGTGTAACTTAACCTAACAGGCACCCATCGATATCTCTCAGTTAGTCCTGGTAAACTGGGCACGTTTTTCTTGCGCAGTACGTAGCACTGACTCTGCTTTTGGAACTAACACCTACAACCAGCACTTACTCTGCTTTTATCACTATCTCACATTCACACTAACTCAAAAGGCTTCTTTCTCTTGAGTCTTCTGACTAATGCGGTGTTGTCGAGGAGCTGGATGGCATCAACGTTCACGTGATTGTGAAGCCTTTCCTCGTGACTTCTTGCTAACTTTTGGATTTCTTTGCAAACAAACTCCATTTTGAGGTCCTTGTGGAGATCATCATTCCTAATGTACCAAGGCGCATTGACAATGCATCTCAATACTTTATTAGGGAAAGTCTGGACAATTTTAATGTTGCTTTTTTTGGTGCAACCCCAGAGTTGAGCACCATACGTCCACACGGGTTTTAGAATTTGCTGGTACAAGAGAAGCTTATTATGTACAGACAGCGTAGAGTTTCTTCCTAGCAGCCAGTACATCTCTCTATAGCGGATTCCTAGTTCCTCTCTTTTCTTTTTGACATGGGCTTTCCAGCGGAGCCTGGCGTCTAATGTCATGCCGAGATATTTGGCTGTGTTTGCGTACGGTACTATTTGGTTATTAATAGTAACCAATGTGTTGTATCTTCTTGTTGGTGAAGTCAACATGTACTGACTTGAGTTCGTTCAGTTTGATTCTTTTTTTCTTTGTCCAGACCTGAAAATGATCAAGAGCTGTTTGGAGTTTTCTCGTCGTTTCTTCATTGCTGTTCTCAATAGCTAGGATAGCCGTGTCGTCTGCAAAAGTTGCGACAGTATTAGTTTCTAATGCTGGGAGGTCACTGGTGTAGAGTTGGTAAAGGACCGGACCTAAAACACTACCTTGCGGCACTCCTGCTTTTATTTCCGTAAGGACAGAGCATGCATCACCTTGTTTGACTCTAAAGTATCTCTCAGTCAGGTAAGATTTTAATAGTTGTGCAAACTGTTTCGGGAGGATACATAATGCAAATTATGAATATGGAAATAAGGGATGAATAATATATGCCAATTGGTCGAAATGAAAACACTCACCGCGCATAATGAAAACCGGGAAAATACATAAACAACTGCCGGTCGTTATTCACACCATGCCTACTGATTATTATAAATTAATCAAACCGAAAACGAGAGCGCAAACATAACGGTGTGCCATCAGCAGACCGCGCCGCCACACGCAAATCGGCATAATTATTAACCCCATTCGGATAAGCACAACAAACATAACCTCACCAAAATGTCCGTTCATGCCGGATATATTTGTGAACAAAGCAACACGTAGCGGCTCCGAATAATAAAGAGACGCGAAATAAACGTTAAAACCCCGTGGGGATCTTACGAAAGCACGCCTATGGGAGTCCCGTATATTATTCACAATTTTCGGCTGGATAATTTAGGAGTTTTCATCCGGCGTCGGGCGTTATTTGGCTTTCGACGTACGGGGAAAAAAGTTAAATTGAATACGAGACGCTGCCAGTATTTTTTAATTAATTAAAACAAAAAAAAGAGTTGTGCCCGCCAGGATGATACAGCGAGTTATAGGAGCGAGGGGGTGGGGTGCACATTAGGGACGCGCGTATGTATTTTTCGCGGAAATATATGGACGCTACGGGGTTGATTTAATGGAATTCCGTGGGTTGATTTAATAGAATTTTGTTGGGTAATGAAATAATTTTTTTTTTCTGTTAAAAGAGGCTTTGTACCAGTGTTGAGTTGGATATTAATTTTCTAGGAATATATAAATCCTATGACACTACAAATGAACTCCATAAATCTAAGGGATGAAATAATAGAGGTTCCTAGAAACCTACTACAAAAATTGGAAACTTACGGAATCAGAGGAAAAGAATTGAAATGGTTTGAAAACTATTTAGCAAACAGGAAACAGAAGGTTAGGATTGGAGAAAATGAGTCAAGTGAATTAATAAACAGCTTAGGGGTACCACAAGGTTCTGTTCTTGGACCAGTTTTATTTAATTTGTACATAAACGATGTTGCTTCACAAGTTAAAGCTTGTGATATGCACCTATTTGCAGACGATACACTAATATCAATTGCAGGAGATAACTTACCTGATGTAATCGCGACATTAAACTCCGAACTAGTATCGATATCAAATTGGTATAAAGAAAATAAATTATGTTTGAATGTATTGAAAACAAAAGCTATGGTATTGGGAAATAGAAATTCGGTAAACCCTACACCAGACATAGTTATCGATAACACAGTTGTTGAGGTAGTGGTCGAATTTAAATATCTAGGTGTTATTTTAGATAATAGTTTGAAATTTACGAGTAATATGGAATAAATAGTTAAAAAGGTGAGTCGAAAGATTAGCTACTTAGGAAGAATATCTAATAAACTTACATTAAAAGCTAGAATATCTTTGTACCATACGATTATAGAACCATATTTTTACTATTGCAGCAGTATAATATTTTTGTGTACAGACAAAGACATTAAAAAGATTCAAGTACAACAAAATCGAGCACTCAGAATTTTATTACAAAGCTCCAGGTTAACCAGTGTCGAGTCCATGCTGAGTAAATTAAATTTTTTGAATGTTAAACAAGGAACGGTATATTAGGCACTCCCGTTGGTATATAAATGCATAAATAATAAACTCTCAAATTATATGAGTAATTATTTAACATACAATAGTCAGCAGCATGAATACAATACTCGGCAAAAGGACCACTTCAGATTACCAAAATATACAAAAAGCAGCACACAAAATTCATTTTATTATAAAGCACTGAAGATGTTTAATACCCTGCCAAGTGATATAAAAAACAGTAGTTCGCTAAGTCTTTTTAAAACATCATGTCGGGTTCATGTATTGGCTAATTTTAAGTAGTTGATAAGTTTATTACTTAGGAAACCAAATTTATTGTGATTATTAGTTTCTTTTAACTAAATAAATATCATTATTATTATATCCTTTAGTTTGTTAATTGTTAAACTCCAAAAAGTAAACTCGTTTCTGGGATAACTAAACGACCGATGTGTTAAAGGTGGCAATATTTTTTCACCTGAGCCCTGAGCCGCGTGTCCTTGTCAGCCAAAAGTTAGATTTTACTATGGCTGAACATAGACGCACATAAGTTGACACTCTTGAAAACGGTTGCAATTTTGTGTCTTAAGGAAAAATGTGATTTTTTTATTATACCTTATTTAGAACCAAGTATCCACTTTCATTCAACATTGTTTTTAATACATTTTTAATACAGTTCGTTTTTTCCCCTATTTTGTACGATTTTATTGTGTTTATTAAGTTATTAACCTTCAAATACTTAGTATGTAGGTTAAAACGCCATACATAAATAAAAGAACACATCTAGAACCCTTCTGAAAAGGTTTAGTTCTTTTGTCACTGTAAAAATAACAAATACGAAACACAATATTTGACTGTCCTTCCGTTAAATTATTTATCAATACCATCGGCCGTTGTATTCACCAAACACAAATGCACGCAAAGTTTAATTATTAATCCCCATAAAAAATTCGATACATCGTGCTATAAATTAAATACTCTCATGTAAATTCATATAAAAATTGACGGTTTAATTTCCGCGCGACGTTTTCCCATATCGGCACGAAACGGTTTTGCATAATTTAATAATAATTACGACATAACGCGCGGTCTATTTCGACGCGAATCCGAAACTCTATGCGAGTCAATCATACGCAACTGTGTGCGCGCTGTGAATAGGTTTATTATTAATTAAAATGTACGTTCCATATACAGCACAGGTATGCACGCTATGTCTATACAGTAATCACGTGTTGCTTTGTTCCGCAGTACATAGATTAGCTCAGTACGGGCACAGGTATCTGTATTTTGAATACAAATACATGCTGATTACGTCCTAATTAAGCAAATTCCATACACATTGGTGGTACAGTAGTTAGTAGTGGGTAACAAAGTTCTGCTAGACTAAAAAACAATAAATTTGTGTTATATTATACGTCTTATTATTAACAAGGTATCGTTTAAATATATTTTCAATATATAGGAGGCTCATTTTATTAAAGAAATTTTCATTTTTTAAATAGAACACCATATATTATTAATTTTTGTGATTATAAGACTCATTCTAAGAATTTTTTATAGGAATCTTTTTTTATAAAATGCGTTACTTTTTAATTAGCTTATAATTAACCAAAAATAGCCAAAATTACCGGAACTCCTAAATAATCCCCAACAGTGCAAAATTAAAAAAAAAATTCAAGTAAAAGTTTTTTGTGTTTCAACAGCCTCTCATTCAAATATGTTTTTAATATACAGGTGTTTATTTTTTCATGGATATCTGCAAACCTTTCCTTTTTCGAAAAGAACATCCTGTATATTTTACATTTTTAAATGCTAAGATTAATTCTAAGAATTTTATTCAGGAATATTTTTGTTTTTATAAAATGCATCAGTTTTTAGTTATAACCAATTAATCAAAACACATAAACTTTTACTTTGACCAAACAGGTAAAAAATAAAAAATCCAAGAGATATCAACAATTTATTATCAACATAATTAAATAGAAGTAAATTAAATGTTCTGCCAAATTAAAATATATAATGTAAATGTGTATATATGGGAAAATATTCTTAATTTGAATGTCAGGACTTTTGATTTATTGCTCATAACACAAAAATATTGAATTAAAATGATATTTCTTCAAAACGATGTTTAAATTAATCTTAGAATTGAAAAAAAATATATACAGGATGTTCTATTCGAAAAAGGAAAGGAATTTCCATAATAAAATAAACACACTGTATACTAAAACTATATTTAAACGAGAGCTTGTTTAAACAAAAAAAAAATAATTATTTGAAATTTTTTTTGATTTTTTTGCAGTTGGGGAATTATTTATGTGTTCAGGTAATTTTGACTAATTTTACAATAAATAAATAATAATCATACATTAAATAAATAGTCATTCAGTATTTTATTAGTATTTTTCAATCTTACTTTTTTCTGCTGAATTTGATGGGAAACGTAAATAGTAACCAGCACACAGATTTTTATTAATTTCTATGTATATGACAATATTTTGGATACTGTGGCGAACTTAATAATAAAATTATAAACCCCTAACCACAACAAGTATTTTAGAAACCTAAATACGTATTTCAGCAACTAAGTTGCCATCTTCAGTAGAATCTAAAAAGAGGAAAAGAGAGATTAGCACTTCATAGTATCTTAAGAATGTTGTCATACATAATGGGTATCCTGAGAAAATAGTTGATAGAATGATTAAGAAGCAGAATCAAAAAATGTATGTAAATCAAATATCTACTTTAAATACTTTGTCTGTAGAAAAGAAGAAATATGTTAAAATACCGTTCGATTGTGCATATACAAGGGGTTTGAGAAGTATTTTTACATCACAAAATCTCTGTATAGCATATTCGACTCATAATAGCATAAAAAACCTTCTTGGAAACCCAAAGGATAAGGTAGATGTACTTGTTAAATCTGGTATATATTGTATCAAATGTCATGACTGTGAAAAAGAATACGTAGGCCAGACTAGAAGAACAATTTTAACTAGAACATGTAGCTCATTTTAAATATAATCGTTTTGAAAAATCTAGTGTGGCTCAACATATTTTAGACACAGGTCATAAAGTAGTTGTAGATGACTTAAAACTTGTAAAAGCTGTGTCAAATAATAGGGAACTAAACAGCTTGGAAAGTATCTTTATTCACTTGAATAGAGATAAATTAATAAATTCAGACAGGGGTCCTATACCTAGTTCACCATTGTTTGACCTGCTTTAATTAAAACATGTTTTTTACGCTTCAATGATCAAAATTCACTGAGGTGTGAACAACAAATGGGTATATATAGGGTAATTTTTAACATGGACGTCACTTCCACTAGTGATTTGCTTGGACAATATCCAGTAAAGATACTATGAAGTGCTAATCTCTCTTTTCCTCTTTTTAGGTTCTACTGAAGATGGCAACTTAGTTGCTGAAATACGTATTTAGGTTTCTAAAATACTTGTTGTGGTTAGGGGTTTATAATTTTATTCTATGTATATGTAGATAATTATTAATCATATACTTTTCTACCGCAAGGTGACAGATTTTATTACATTTAAACTGCACAAAAATTCTCTATACTTACTCTATACTTACAAAAAGGTTTCACGCTCAGAATCTTCTAGTTGTGTTGAGCAACAAAGTAAAAACGTCATTGAATTCTGAACTGGCACCAATGTCAAATTCGTATAAAGAAGATAAGTTTTTCCCCAAAACATTAAAGCAGGTTTTCCCTTGTCGCCAGCGACCGTAAAATTATAAACATAATCGGAATTTTTACAACGCTAACAGACCATATTCCACTTCGGGCAGAGGCCGACCTTGTACGGAGGGCGCTTTAAAATGAGAAAAGTTTCAGATTCAGTTTCTGTGTACTTTACGGATTAGCGTAACCCCGACCTGTCACATTTTTTCTTTATGATTTCCTGCCCTTACTCTCGCGACTTCTTCTTCTTCACCCCCAAAACCGCCCCTCCAAACGTCGAGAGCTCCGCGCGAAAAAAAAGATCGAATATATCACCGAAACTTTAATGAAACCTTTGCTAAATACGTTCCCTTTCGGTGCTCACGCCTCGTCACCCCAGCTCCATCTTCCGGAGGGCAATAAAACCACCCCCGTATAGCCTTGGAGAGAGAAAAAAAAAGTTTGACACGTTGATTCCTTTCGAGCAAAAACATGCAAACTGAATAACTCAATTGAGAGGGAGGAGCGTGCTGTGCAAACGCAAGAAGATACCATGGTGGAGAGTGGGAGGGTGTTTTTAGTCTTTAAATTGCGGGGGTGAGAGACGGGGAAAAAGAGGAAATTTGTTTAGATTTTTTTTTTATAAATTATCCCTAAGTATGTTTGGTTCGTCTACAAAATACGCTTTGGGGATGAAAGGGGAGGGTACCTGCCAGAGGGTTGGATTAGGGAAGATTTGCTGCGACTTAGGATCAGGGGCGCTCTTTGTGTAGTAAGTTTGCAAAAAACAGTGGAAGGGTTTCTGAATTATTAATCTTGAAAGCTCGTCCGTAATCTGGTTACACCTGCATTATTTATTTGGACGGTGCTTTAGGGGAGGGATTTATGAGGAACTAATTTGGTAAACAAAGAACTAAATTAATACAGTACAAATTATAAAATAAAATATACACTTTATTTGAAAAAATAATCTACAATATACTAAACTGTACCAAGAGAAAATTATAGTGCATACTAGAACTAATATTGTGTGCCCTAGAAAGCATATAATGTGCATTAAGTTCTGCAACCTGTATCTGCATTTTGATTTTAAATTTGTTAAGATTTCGTTTATCAAAGGAATTCTTTAACTATTTGCTGAAATTCACCAAGCAATAAAATCTTTGAGTCGGAGGTAATTTTGTTCGTGAATAGTTGTAAGTGGAACTATTGCAATTTTCGGTATAAAGTCCGAAAAATATGTTGCGCTTACCTGTTTGTCGGGGAATGAACTTTAGTTCGCACATACAATATTCTAATACCCGTAGGCGTTCCTAGGCGAACTTAAGGGGGGAAAAGGGTCCAGGATACCAAAAAAAAGCATATTTTTGGGATTTTTTTTTTCAGAGTACTTTATTTATTAATATGTTTATAATGTTTCCACATTATTAAGCATTATTGTAAAAATAATCTGTTAAATTTTCATAAAAAAATATAGAAATTTTAACCAGTGGTAGTGGTGAGAACCATGTCACCTCAAAAAAAACTTTCCACGCGGTAGTCAGGATAACTCTAGATTGCTTTATCTGAAATTAAAAAAACAAAGAGATTTCTTTAGTACATAAGTGCATCTTGGATTTGAACGAAGGAATTAGCAAAATATTAATTTTTGAATTTTTGGTAAAAGGAAATCAAAAAAACTCTGATTTTTGCCAAAAATTGCTCTTTTTGTTTAATTAAAAAATAAGTTGTAATTGAAAAAAAATAAAATCCTTCGTTCAGAATCGAGTATTTAGTATGTAAAAGAAGTGTGCAAAGTCTAGGCGAAATCGCTCCAAAGATTTTCGAGAAATTTTGACTACCGACTTAAAAAAAAGTTTTCAGTAAAACGCGGGTAAAGTTTAGTACATGAATAAAATAGAAATTTTTTATTCTTTTTGAACTTACGTAGAATCACTGATTCCTGCTCCATAAAGCAACTCGCCTACAGCTGCTTCTTGATCCAAAGCATCCTTTTGCTCCATCCTACGACGAATTCTCTCCTCTTGAGTAGCAGCCTGGGTTTTGCGATCTGCTTTCGAAATGCGGTTTTCGTCCTCCCCCCGTGCATACTCATGGGCAATTTGGCCAGGTTTCACATCTTTTTTATTATTTGTTGTCCCAAGTCATTACAATCTATCCTAATATATGGACATTCAGTAATTTGTGTGAAAAGTTCAGTGGCATGTACGAGGTGGCCCATTGGCTTTCTCCTTTTTCAAATGCACATCTAAGCTATTTAAAAATAGCACCACAGACAAATTTCCTTCGTTAAAAATGCCAGCAGCAACATTTGCTGCTACTTCCACTACTTTAGCACCAGCATGAAGGTTTTTTGCGCTATTTTCGTTACCAAATCTTTGCACACAGGCCTCATGGGTTCCAAAACGTCGGCTGGTAAATCATACTGGAAAGATTCAACTTAGTCAGCGGCCGCAGTTCGTTGCCAAGCACACCACGAGCCTTCACCTCTTGGGCACTTTTCATGTTGGTGATTATTGTCCGAGGAGCTGTAATGCAGAAAAGTGGCCAAAATTGCGTCTTTAATTTTTTTTTTTTCATGTTGGATCACACTTTTCACAGTTCAGTTCAATTTTAAAAGTCCTTGTTTTTTCCATGCACTAAAATTCACTTTGCCGTTACAAATTTTATTTTCAATTCCAAATTAGAAATTTCACTAAACACTAACATGAAGGCTATTAGTTTATATTGAACAGCACTCTCTGGTACATTGATTTCGTCATCAATTTTATTTTTTTTTGCTTACGAGCTGGTGAAAGAGTTTTCTAAATGTTCGTATTGCTTCGGATTAAAATGCTGTTTTCTTTTTTTTTTCGTCTATCACTCCGAATACCTTTCTTTTGGTCTTCTCTTCCAGCTTTGCCCATTTTATAAATAATAAAATAAGCTTATAGGTCCAATAAATATCCGTAGATACAGCAAGACGAACGAAGTCAGACTAAGTCGGTTTAGTCTACCAAAAGGACCTTTTAAGTATAAGGTATATCTCTAAAAATAGAATAACGAAGAAATCTATTCATGCCTAAAGAAATTAAAAAGAGAGAATCGGATAAAAGCAGCTGCAACAGCTATTGTCGCGCCGAGCGTCCGGAGTGCCCGAGCGACCGAGCGCCCTGAGACTCAATTGCATATAACTCCAAAAGTTTTGCTCCTAATGACTTCAAATTTTCTGACAATATTTCTTATAAGTTGTAGTATCAGAAACAAAAATAAAAAAATAATCGTTTTTTCGACCCTTTTCCCCCCTTAAATGGCATTTTATGGCGGCTTATAGAGCCTCCTTCGCATTTTCTACGTCGTAAACAAAGAACGCCGGAAACAGGGGAAGAAGTCATACCGCTGCAAAAATTCAATTTCAGACTCCGGCTGTCTGAATTGGCTCCCTGCTTACCTTTACTGCCACCTTACAGGAATCGCAAATTAAAATGGTTTGTGGAGGTTTCATTTACTGGCGAATTGTGAAAAGAATTTGCCGTTATTTTTACTCATTACTTCAGAAGAAAATAACTGTATTCATGCTTTTGCAAGTAGGCGTTTGGTGTCCGTCATTTTACTTATATGTGGCACATTATTGCGACAAATATAAACATTCAAGTAAATATTAAGTGTTTTAGATATTATTAAATAAGATTCGGTACACACAAAAACCCCTTTGAGCCGCGTCAATAGACCGACATTGAACGGATCGACGCGAACGCGAACAAATAAAGCGGTTTACGGCGAGACACTCGCCGAACCCGTCGACTTTATCCAACTATCTACATCCGTAGAAACTTGCCAGTTATGGCCGAGGTAATCCTAGTGACAAGTTCAAAAAATTCCTCCTGGTTATTGAAGGGACTATAATAATATTGAACCGATCGTCCGCTGGCGGTGTAGATTCAAGGAACACGTTTACTGTTGTTCACACAAGCCACGCCTGGATTAGTGTCGCTACCGTCTGGTATTACACCGCGTCCCGGTAAATAAACGACGCCGGGGCGTCGGTCGTCGTACTGCACCATCTTCACGTTACCAGTAGAGAGGAGAGGCATTCGAGTGATGAAAATTGTTGGTCGCCGCAGTTGATCGATACTGTTATTAACGTCCAAAGATTGATGGCTTTTGTATTGGTCGAACGACGTTTCCCACGTATACTTCTATAGATATATATATTGGACAACGTGGATGAAATGTGTGATGACGGTTTGGTCGCCTCTATCCATCCTCTTCCGCTTCTCATGCTTCGATTGTCGTCCTCCCCCTCTCGTAAGTTATGTACAGTCATGGAAAGATGTATATTCCTATGGGTATTTCAAATTTTAAAGCAGTGTATCTGTGGTATATCCTTTTTATATCCACCTATGTCGAGTACGCAACTAATAAGTAAATAATCATACAATTGTCAATAAAATTTAAAAATACCTTGTTTAAAACGAGCTTTAAGTAAAATATTATATTTAAAAAAATTGCACTCGGCCGGGTTTGAACCATCGCCCGCAGATGCGCCACATATTCTTAAATCAGTACGGCTGTGAATTTGCCCACTAAGCCTCGCAGCCGCAATGAGTTATTTACAACTATAGGAGTGAACTGTCCGATTTCTGTTAAATATTAGTTGAATATTCCTAAAACATACCTTCTGCATTGATTTTCCTATGAATATCGCGACAAACTAACCTTCCATTTGTAGAATCGTCGTCTAAATTGCCGTAAGAAGCAATATTGATCCATTACGAACACGGAATTGAAAAAAAAAGTAGAAGATAGAAGCAATACATTTTTCCATGACTGTACGAGGAGGTAGGGGAGGACGTCGACGTAGCTCTCGTAGTTTTATGTAGTCGCCACACTTCGCCGGATCCGGGACACATTTCAGCGGCACACCTCGTCGCCTATCGGCCGCATTTTCCGAATACCTGACTCCTGTGTTATACGGAATTTGTCCGTCACTTCGACTACATCGGCGTTGCACACGGTAGCGAGATATACCCGCTTCTTTTGTTGGGTACCTCGCTATCGAGGCGACCCGAATTTGAGAAATTACGGTTATTTTTCACTTAGCCCCGCGCTGCACTCTACGGTAAATTATGTGAAAGGAAATCGCTACAAAGGTTTGGAAATGCTGATCGCTGTTGCCGAATTTATCTAAGAAAAGCTGTTGGGATAAATAAACAAGGAGATGCATAAGTTGAGATTGAAAATTGCTCATTGTGTGCAAAGGTGTGTAGGGAGTGTAGTATAATAAGAAACAATTTTCTTTTGTATAATTTATATGAATCGGGCCTAGATTTTCTAATTTACTGAAAGATTTGTCAGGATTGCATCCATCAAATCCTTTCACAACGTCACAACATGCCATAAAATATTTGTGCATGGAAAAGTACATTCATGGCAAGTTCATATCTCGATCTTTTGTCGGTGTAAAAGTAATTGAGTTTGGAACATTCCGGATACATTGTCGAACATAATGCGGCTTCCGGTCGTTTTGGTGCATCGTCTCCGAGGCAGCTTTACTTACTTACCTCATTCTACAAGTGTGTGCGCGCGGTAAAGCTCGCCGGAACAAGCAGGCCGCAGCACGAAAGCTCGACACGCCCTTATAACTAACTTCGATGGAAATTGTACATCTCGAATATCCGTCATGAATATAAACGCGTCTATTTACGTTACTGTAAAACGTGTAATACAACCCGGCCAGCAGCTCGGTACCATCCAGTTGCGAAGTTGCATGCGAAACTTATTAATGGATTTCATGTCAATGCGAATGTTCACTTACGTACCACCGTTGTCAAGTTAGCCATCCTCACACTTTTGAATTTTAAGTAAATTTTTATGCATTCGTTAGGGAGGGTTTGGGAGTACACTTTTTGTCGTGTGGGAGAACATGGTTTTTGAGAAATCCCTAATCCCCCCTAACGATTTCCAAACCATTCCAAAGAAAAATCACAAAATGTGAAAGTTGGGGGCCAACTTGACGGTATAAAAAAAATTGGACTTTCTCAAAAACTATGTACTCCCAAACGAAAAAATATACTTCCAACCCTCCCTAAGAATTCCCAAACGATTTGCATAAAAATAAACTTAAAATTCAAAAGTGGGAAGGCTAACTTGACAACGATCTTCCATACGTAGTATTGTTTAAAGTAAATTGACTTTAGAAATTGTAATATAGATCGTAAGATATACGAATATTGTACTGGACACTACGTTGAGTAGGGAAAATTAATTAAAAACGTATTAAATATTCATGCAAATTACTTACAAGGCCTCCTGTCATAAATTCCAGCTTGTGTTTTAATTGCCCAACATACCATTACTCGTTTAATCGTATGGTGGTGTAAACCATGGCGTGATTAAGTTCCGAAACAACGTAATAAAGCACCCTTCTCTGCTACACCCTATATAATTTTATGGGTAATTAATATTACGATAGCTTGTATATTATCTAGGCGTTATGTCTTTCGAATGATATATTTAATAGCGTGAGATTTGATGGTATTTATTTATAGTTTAATGATTGGTGATAGTTATTGTATGTAAAAAAGTAATTGAAAGATTGTTATTGCCGACCCGGGTAGATCGCCGCTTTGCGTAGATCGCCGTTCCGGGTAGATCGCCGTTCTGGGTAGTTCGCCGATCCTAGTAGTTAATAAAATATAGCAAAAAGTAAAACTTAACTGCACTATTGAAAAGGAAGTGTTAGCAATGGTATGGGCTACAAAATATTTACGACCTTATTTATAAGGCTGGAAACGATTATAAGCCATACAACAACTACAATTATGCTGAGCCTAGCTAATTAATAATAAAGCAGTACGTGGCAACCCTTAAAATTAATATCCCTAATCAATTACCATCTAAAATGTGTCACGCAATTAAGGAGACAACGAACGCTGTGAGCGAAGTGCGTGTAAACGCGCAACTATATAGGCGGAGGTGCTTAACTCACTGTCGACGGTTGATGCGTTATCTACCTCCGAAAGAGCAAACATTATGACATTAGCACATTTTCCGGGCATCGAATGGCTGCGTTAATTAATTTCAGGTTTTAAAAGGACCCTTCACTCCTCCCTATCTCTCCCCTTCGCTCTCTCTCTGTCTGCGTGCTCGTCGCTCTTTTAATTAGGTAATAAAATACTGGCTACCGTCAGCTGCAGACGGTAACACTCGACGGCAATATATAATTACCAGGACCCTAGCAGTCGGATGAGGATGACGCTTGACTACGGCGACCGACGACGTGAGGCGGTACGCCATGCCAGATCGAGCGACGCCGCCGTCGTTCCGCCGCGTCGCTCCGACGTCACTTGAAATGTA
The DNA here is from genome assembly GCA_964023965.1 of Melinopterus prodromus. Taxonomy (NCBI): domain Eukaryota; kingdom Metazoa; phylum Arthropoda; class Insecta; order Coleoptera; family Scarabaeidae; genus Melinopterus; species Melinopterus prodromus. Next base: position 1,769,705 of record OZ030394.1, on the reverse strand, counting down.
CACCGCGCGCGGCGAACGCTCAACTGATTGAAGTGACACTAGGGCGGTGAATGTGACGGAGATTCCTCGAGAGCAATTGAGGTGATGGAATGGCAGTAAATTGTAGCTGTACTCGTCGCTGGTTGGGATTTTTTTATGGGTTCGTTCTTAACCTGATCTGTTGCAGCAGAAGGTGGAGTAGTGGTTTTATTGTTATATTTCAATATTATTTAGGCAATATTTCCTACGTAAATACGCCTATTAGCGGTGAATAAATGGAAGAAAGTAGTAATTCTGGCAGTTTCCCAATTTAATTATGAGAGAACGGGTCAGCTGGTAACCGGTTAAAGCAGTTGTATTCATCAGTACTGGTGCTGGAGAGTGTTTCGCTCGCCTGGCATCCAACGGCAGTTTTAGCAGCGACAGGGCGGGCGACACGGAAAGCTCATGTTTAACTTTAGGCATCGAATTTACGTCCACCTAAAGTGGTTACTTGATTACGGTCGTCGCCCCAGCCCCAGCATTTCACGAGCAGGGAAACCCCCTGCTGTTTTGTTTCCGACTTGCTCCCGACGCAAAAAATAAAAAAAGCGAACTAAATAACGCTTCTAGATAATCCGCAAAAGATTAGGGCGCTGCGAACACGTCGGTCATGCTGATCCCATACGTGTTCAATAAGATTCTCTGACTTTTTTTTCTTTTGTGTACAGAAAACAATTTTAGGTTTGCTCATGTTACACCATGAATTCTTGTAATGTTATAACACCTCGATCGAACGGTCGATACGGATGTAAGTTGATACTCAACTCGGTACTTCAGCGTTATCGCAAGTTTAACGAATTTCCCACTCGAATTACGCTATAAATTCGCGAAACTCAATACCTCGACAAAACTGGATCCCATTATAACCTGTAAATTATGCAACGGTTATACCGATTCTTTCGTCCGGCTCTCGCTCGAATCGCAAACATCGTAAAATGTTCTAGCAGCGCGCAGCGCCGATTAGAGATACTGGCAATTAGTCTGAAGTATGGCTCTATACCGGCGCCGGATACGGGGGTGGGAGGGTGGGTGGTGTAATGTACGTTTCGAAGTCAAATTTCGGAATAATTACCACCTGAAGGAAGAAGTCGTGCCCGGGTCTTATCTAGGAAATTTACAGTCTCGTAAAGAGATTCAAATGTATGTAAATAACGTCGGCGCCCCCCGCTCCGCCTTCGAGGGAACAAATTGTTCCGTACACGGGCGGGTAACCAACGCCACGGTATTAATTACGACGGACGTGCCGAAAATTCCCCTTCGCGCCGCTACCGGGGAGCGCGAGGCGTGACTTTTTTCGCACCACGCTTCCTAATTCCCGCCCATAAATGTTGAATTTCTTCATCAGCGAAGGAAGGTTTTTAGTCGTTCATCAATTTCGTCTCTTTTTCCGGAAGCGGGGAAAAGAGCACGACCCAGAAACAAAACAGCAGCGTCGCTTTATGCTTTAAGGGTACTGGAGATTTATTTAGAAATAAGATTGACAGCATATTGGAGCTTAGACACAAAAAGAGGACGACAATTGAATTATTTATTGACGTCTGACGAATTATATCTATTCCTTGTCATAGGCCTCGGTAGCTTAACGGTAATATGCCTCGGCAAGGCAAAAGGCAGACCCCGGTTCGATTCCGGGCTGAGCCGTATCTTTTAATTAATTTTAAATTCACTTCTCACCTGGTTACTCTTTTGGCATTATTCCATATACAGTTTGTCCAGAAAAGTCAGCATCATATAGAATATATTGTTTTCTATTATCCATTTCTAAGAAAATTTTATTCTTTATGAAAGTTGGCGGCTTGGATCAAACCAAAACGACAATAGTCAAATATGTAAATTTCGGTGCCATATACCAAAAGATTCAGAATATATGAATTTGTGATGAGCAAAGTACCTTTATTTCTTTATTATCGATAAACTTTATTTGGAAATGTTGTTTAGAAGTAAAAATTATATTTAAATATAAAGTCACAGCAAATATTAGTCAATGCCAGTGATCCTAATAGGTTTGTTTTAATCTACTTTTTATAAATTTGAATACCTTTTAAATTATTTTGGTATAATAACTAATGACAATATTTTGGAGACTGTGGCGAACTTAATAATAAAATTATAAACCCCTAACCACAACAAGTATTTTAGAACCAAAATACGTATTTCAGCAACTATGTTGCCATCTTCAGTAGAACCTAAAAAGAGGAAAAGAGAGATTAGCACTTCATAGTATCTTTACTGGATATTGTCGAAGCAAATCACTAGTGGAAGTGACGTCCATGTTAAAAATTACCCTATATATACCCATTTGTTGTTCACACCTCAGTGAATTTTGATCATTGAAGCGTAAAAAACAAGTTTTAATTAAAGCAGGTCAAACAATGGCGAACTAGGTATAGGACCCCTGTCTGAATTTATTAATTTATCTCTATTCAAGTGAATAAAGATACTTTCCAATTTGTTTAGTTCCCTATTATTTGACACAGCTTTTACAAGTTTTAAGTCATCTACAACTACTTTATGACCTGTGTCTAAAATATGTTGAGCCACACTAGATTTTTCAAAACGATTATATTTAAAATGAGCTACATGTTCTTTGAACCTAGTTAAAATTGTTCCTCTAGTCTGGCCTACGTATTCTTTTTCACAGTCATGACATTTGATACAATATATACCAGATTTATCAAGTACATCTACCTTATCTTTTGGGTTTCCAAGAAGGTTTTTTATGCTATTATGAGTCGAATATGCTATACAGAGATTTTGTGATGTAAAAATACTTCTCAAACCCCTTGTATATGCACAATCGAACGGTATTTTAACATATTTCTTCTTTTCTACAGACAAAGTATTTAAAGTAGATATTTGATTTACATGCATTTTTTGATTCTGCTTCTTAATCATTCTATCAACTATTTTCTCAGGGTACCCATTATGTATGACAACATTCTATCTGCGGACAATGGAAATTTCAATAACCTATTTACTAAACAACTAATAAAAGACAATTTTTGTTGAAAAGGATGCTGCGAATCATTAGGGATAAACCTGATTGTGTTAGTATCTTTCCGATACACGTCAATTTCTATTATATTTTTGCTATTCCTGACTACCAGAGTATCTAAAAATGGAAGTTGGCCGTTAACTTCTTGTTCTACAGTAAAGTTAATAGTGTTGAATTTAGAATTCAAAACGAGAAGAAAATCTTGAATACTGCACTTCTTGGTGTCAAAAATGGCAAAAATATCGTCGACATACCTAACCCAAGTCTTAGGGAAATATGGTGCTATAGACTTTACATTGGTTTCAAATCTGCTCATAAACAAGTTGGCAATAAAAGGTGAGAGACAGTTTCCCATTGCAGTTCCCTCAAGTTGTTCAAAAAACTTTCCGTTTATTTGAGAACAATTGATGATGGCAACATAGATGGCATAGATGGCAACATAGTTGCTGAAATACGTATTTAGGTTCTAAAATACTTGTTGTGGTTAGGGGTTTATAATTTTATTATAATAACTAATGTTTATTTAGAACTAGCGCAAAATTACGCGTTTTCTTGACGCAAAGCTGATATTTCACCCTGTAGATAATACTAATAATTGACTGTTGCCGTGTTGGTGTCATACAAGCCGCCAACTTTTATAAAGAATAAAATTTTGTGAGAAATAGACAAAAAAAAAACACTGTATAACTTCTAGGGTCGGAATAGAGAGGTTGTTAAGATTCTGCATTTAATCTGCATATAAAACCAAAGCAGTAACAATTTCAAACTCATCTTTGAGCTATAAAAGACACAACAGTACGTTAAAAGGTTACGGTTAATGAAATATGAATCGGTCGCCTGGAGTCTTTAATAAAAATGCATGAATCGTAAAAGTCCGCGGATAAAAGCTTAATTTTTCGTTAGCGTCCGCGGGCATTACGGAGTTTAAAAAGAGATCCGGTAGTTATTAAAAGTGGCCCTAGAATCGCACTCGTGCAACTTATATTACCCTTCGGGAGTAAACTGCCACTTTATGATATTGCGCCTTATGGCAAAGTTTCACGACTTTCATAATATATAAGAAGTCCCTCGTGTAGACAGGACGAATATATTCAGGATACACTATAGTGAATTATGGTAGAACGGAACAGGCGAGTAATATGTTGTTTTATATGAGTTTAGCATGTTACATAATAACCTATATGGGATAAACTGACTTAAAGTGTTTCAACCACAACTGTAAATACTACGTATAACTGAAAGCTAAGGTAGTGCGCGCGTCCTATCCAGTTTGCTTTAGAGTTCACTGATCAACCACGAAAACCTCAGGGTTCCATTCATGGTCCTCTGCTCTTTTTAATATTTTTGCTACCGGCGCATCCACCAAAGTTGTAGACTTGAGTTCTGTAAACGTAACGTAACGTTGTCGTTGTTTTCGATCATTACCACCCGCGTATATCTGCTCCGAAATCAATTCGGCGAATAAACCATTATCATTAATCGAATATTGATTGGTAGTTACGTCGCTAAAGGCTGGAAACTATTACCGTTGAACAAGAACCATTAACGGTAAACAATTTAGTGCGACGGGAGGCCGCTAGGTGGCGCGCCGTGCGACGTACCTCATTAATGATCTATACACAGATTTTCGCGCGAAACTAGATTCGCATACCAGGCAGCAAAGGGAAACATCTGAACGCTTAATTAGCGAGCAAATTCGAAAACTTGGACGGACGGGGCATGGACCGAGTAGTGACCCTTGGGGTACGGGGTTAATCTTGCGTGTGATAGGGCTTTTTCTTTGCGAGTTCGTTCCGAAAAAAGAAAGGGAAAACTTTGTGCGTTCGTCTTGAATAATTTCGGTTTATCTCGTCGGTTGGGAAGGAGAAGATATCGACGAGAAATACGGTTTTTCTTCGCATCGTGATGTCAGTTTTTGTTTATCCTTTGTGGCTATTCCGTCGCCCTTTTTGATTTACTGCTTATGCGAAACGTATTGATTTGTGTAAAAATAACTTCGGTCGACAGACGGATGTGTATTGGAGTGTGTAGCGGAGAATCGGAGTGTCAATCAGAATTATGATTGGGTTAACGTGAAAATTGTAATTCGGTTATTCTTGTGATGGTTAATGGACATTCGGGAATTAAGGTAAAGGTCCCAAATTTAAACACTTTCCTAAATGCTGACATATTTCTGTTTAGTTAGATAAAATAACGACGTTTCGGCTATATTTTCAGCCTTAATCATAGCTATAACAAAAGGGGTATATATCGAACATTCTTTTTCGAAAACTTCGTTACAAACAGTTGCATAGTCACATAGGGTCAGGTCGGCAAGATGGAAATCACATTTGAATATATATATATTGCTCAAGTTATCTGTGTCAGATCTTAGATTTACTGTGTTGTTAGTCATTTTTATAAATAGCATTTCCATAATACACTTTTTCCTGTAATTTGGTTCTTTTTTTAAATTTTTGTATCGTCATAATCGAATGTGTGGGCATGCGATAAAGCATGCAGGACAAGAGCTGTTTTTTCACTCTTGTTAGTGTTTTTATTCTTGCAATCGTATCTATGTTGCTGAATTCTTTTTTTTAAATATTGATTAGTTTGCCCAACGTACTCCATTCCATTCATCCTTGTCTACTTTGTCTTTCATGTTAGAATATACACTACCAATGTTCTTCTTGTTGTAAGTAACTATCTTTAAATTGTCGGTTTTTAACAGTGATACTAATTTAGGAGTTAAACCTGGTATACTTGGGAGTTTGTAATATTTTTCCAAATTATTAGTAAGACTATTAGCCTTGTTTTGCAGATTAACATCATAGACAGACCGCTCGTTATACAACACTCTATGAATTAATATTTTCGGGTAATTGCATTTTATTAGCATTTCTGTTATCAATCGGAAATTTGACTGATCAAACTCCCTTTCAGATAATCTAAGAGCCCGATGTTTTAAGCTTTTTATAATCGCGACTTTTTGTGCCATGGTGCACAGATAGAAAAGATTTCTTGTTTCAAAGAAATGTATTTGTTTGAATTTATTCTTTTGGGTCAAAACATATTTCTTTGGTGCCAACAATATTTACTTCATTGAATACTCTAGTTTATTTGCTTGCAGAGATTAATTTATTTGAAATATTTATTTAAGTGGAATAAATATATATGGATACAAACAAAAATTACTTTCCTTTAAAGTAATATTTTAGTTTTGATTTAAAAAAAAACGTTTCTTTACACCAATGAAATATAATTTTGATTCTAACATATAAATTTGTATATAAGGAGAGATTTATTTAGCTTAAAATAATATTTTGTCTTTGGCTTAAAAATAGGTTTACTTCCGCCAAAGAAATCATATTTTGATTAAAATAAATATATTTGTACACAAGAAGAGATTTATTTCCTTTAAAGTAATATTTTTGTTTTGGCTTTAAAATAGGTTTACTTCCACCAAAGAAATCATATTTTGATTCAAATAAATATATTTTTGATGTCATCCAACTTTATTGTTAGATGGCGCTGTAAACTCTTTCCTCGCACTTCGTACATATCGAGAGTATAAAGCCGCGTGATCGACAGTATAGAACTTATAGAGTACAGTGCATGCAGGTTCAAGTTGCCATTCCAAATCAGAGTACACTTTACTAACTTAACCTTGACTATATGTTGGGTTGGGAAGACCAAGCACTGGTCGAGGATGTGCGACATCCCAAAAAGGAGGTGACACATGGCGAGCCTTCCGAAAAATTCTTGTCTATTAATTCCTTCAACAAATTAATAATTTTAAGCATTTTAACTCTACCAACAATTTTGTTAATTTAAAAAAATGTAATTCTTTCACCCAACACAATCATATTTATTTGAAGTAAATAAATCTCATTTCTTATAATACACAAATTGCAAACTTTTTAACTGGAAACATAAGTTGTTTGACACAAATCAACGTTCTTTCTACCAAACAAATAATTCAAATAAATGTATTTTTATCCGCAAATAAATATTTCTTTGCCTCTATTGAAACAACAAATTTCTTTGAGTCAATGCATATTTATTTGAATCAAACAAAAATTTCTCTCTGTGTGTAGTCGGAATTGAAATTTATAAACCTGATAGAATAGATGTCCTTCCTGTGCCAGTTGGTTTTTAAGGTGTTCTCGTTAGTTCTCTGAATAATATATCCAGAAAGGGTATTTTTTGATCAACCTCCATCTCCGCTGTAAACTTAATCAATGGGTGAACCGAATTAAAAACATCAATGACCGAGTGAACTTTATCCCTTGGTAAAACAGTGATCGAATCGTCAACGTAAACGTACAAAAAAGTGGGCTCATAGTCCAACTTTTCGATGGCCTTCTTTAAAACGTTATTCATCACCTGAGTTTCACAGGGAGCTCAAGTATCTGATGTAGAAGCACTGTCTGAATTAGGTTCACTCAGGTGTCGGATTTCGGACGCTTAGTGTTGGAATTATGGACAATTATTGTTAAACATCATTTAAATTATTCAATTTTCTTTAAAAACGAATAGCCAGATATCTTTAGAAGGAAATATTTGTTTAAAAAAACTTGAAAAGTCGTATGTTTTACTGAACCAGTACTTTCGATTTTCTTGGCTATTATTTTCACAGTAGATGAATTTGGAACATTATTTCTACGAAAAAACAAACTTAAAGCCAGCACGTTCTGGTGGCGAAAAAGAAGGTGTGAGGTGACATTGAACTAAAGAAAAAACGAAAGTTCGCAAAGTTGGTTCTTTTACCGCCCCGCTAGAGTGCGCTGAAGTTTCGTAGCCACGATACCGGCAATACATTACATTAGCCCTTGCAAACCGTTGTTGTTGTTTACAGTTTAACAGCTCGTGCAGCAGTTACAGCGCTCTGTGTGATGTTCAACAACTCGGCCGGCAGCAGAGTCTTGTTGCGATTTGTTTTGTTTCCGTTTTTCGACCGACGGGGCAAGATTAAGATTGCGCGGGTTGGGAGAAGCGGACGGTAGAAGGGTAGGGGGCGGTAAGACGGACCCGTGGCTTTTCCATCCGACCCAGAACTAATAAAATACACCGCCCGAGCGGCGTTCCTACGGGAGTTGTAGTAATAAAATTATGTACTTAGAGCTGTTTTACACTACCGAGAATTATAACGAAAATAATAGCGAAAATAATAGCCAAAAGTTTTGTCGATAAAAATCGGACGTGTAAAACCACTATTTTATAACGAAAATAATAGCGATACTTTTTGTGAGAAAAATACCACACTTGCTCTATTCACCGCGAGATTGTGCGCGATAATTTGCGCATTTCGTACAATTTACGATTATATTGATCTGCCCGCGCAGTTAACCTCAAAACGCTCAAAACAGTGATAGCTGAGCGGCGGGGCGTCGTGGGCGGCGTATGCCGGGCGGCGGGGGCGGCGTAAGCCTGGCGGCGGGGGCGGCGGTAGCGGCGTAAGCAGGGCGGTGGCGGCGTAAGCCGGGCGGCGGTGGCGGCGTAAGCCGGGCGGCGGGGGCGGCGTAAGTAGGGCGGTGGCGGCGTAAGCCGGGCGGCGGTGGCGGCGTCAGCCGGGCGGCGGGGGCGGCGTAAGCCTGGCGGCGGGGGCGGCGTAGGCCTGGCGGCGGGGGCGGCGTAAGCAGGGCGGTGGCGGCGGCGTAAGCCGGGCGGCGGTGGCGGCGGCGTAAGCCGGGCGGCGGTGGCGGCGTAAGCAGGGCGGCGGGGGCGGCGTAAGCAGGGCGGTGGCGGCGTAAGCCGGGCGGCGGTGGCGGCGTAAGCCGGGCGGCGGGGGCGGCGGAAGATGGGCGGCGGGGTCGGGCGGGGCGGCACACTCGTATTATGCATATTGCCGAGAAAGAATCGTTGTTCTGTGAGGATTTATTACAGCTGCATTATGACGGCGTGGACCCGTGCCGAAGTGGTGGTTTTAGTTGAAGAATACAGGAAGTAGCCTAATCTATACAATTCGAAGTCCGTAAACAATAAACATCGTCACCTCAGAAAAACGGCATTGGATGCGATTATGATTATGTAAACACCTCTGAAAAATGAAAATACATAACCTTATTATCTTCTATCATGCTTTTCTTTCCTTTCCTTATTAGAAATACAACCAATGATTGCATAGGTAATGTTTATTTTATCCAAGTTTTATTTACAACCGCGTATATCTAAATATCTACTATAGTACGCACGCGCATGACTACATTAATAGCGAAATCAATTGCCGTGTGTCAAACAACTTTTAACTATCGTTCGAAATTAATTTGCCAATATTTCTCACCAAAATTATAGCGATAATTTTGGCTATTATTTTCGTTATAATTCTCGGTCGTGTAAAACAGCTCTTATGGAGATGAAATTTAGAACGCTACGGCACTAGTACAGAATTTGTTGGTGCCGGCGCACAAGATCAAAGGAATATTAAAAAATCCAATCCAAGTTTTGTATATTTATATAAATGTGATACGTGTTTCATATTATATATGTATACTAGTGACTCGTAGATCGCTGGTGTCGGTAGATCGCTGGTGTCGTAGATCGCCGAAATAAGTAGATCGCCGAAGTCAGTAGTTTGGGAAAGTAGGTAGATTATATCGATAAAGTTAGATCGCCGATGTTTATAAATTGCTGAAGTCTTGAAGATTGCAAATTTCTGTATATCAGCGTATAGTATCAATCATATTCACATTCGTTTATGTGGGTACTCATCGCTACGCTCGTCTTATACTCGACTTATGTTTTCATAATAGACATATTGTGGTCCTTCGTAATTTATTCCTCTACGAAGTGTTTCATTTTGAGATTATCATTTTGAGATTACTCTCATAAAGAAAGAGCAAGTTGGAAATAAAAGCTTACAAATTGCAACACCCTGTATATAGTGGAAAATAAGAAAAGGAATACATGTAATAATTACTTGCCTATCCAAATTTGATAAAAAAAAGTGTTATGACATATACTTCCTAATTGATATAAGTAGTTGATTAACAATATATATTGTAAGTCTATTAAGTAAATCATCATTCTAGTTCGCATTTGCGGATAAAATAACACCCTGTAGACTACGGCAAAATTGTCAATAAAATTAAAAATTCCTTGTATACGGAGCAGCCATGAACTATATACGACTAATGGAGTGAAATATCAAACCTCGCTTAGATGTTAGTTGAAATATGCTAAAATACCTCCTGCACTGATTTTCCGATGATATTGCGACAAACTAACCTTTCATTTGCAGAATCGTCGCTTAAGATGCCGTAAGAAGCAAATTTACATACTTCCAATTACCAATTACTTCTAAAATAAGCAAAATTCATTGTTCATCGCGTTCCCTGTCATATTTTGACTCAATTATTGTCCCATACCTTAGGTATTTATTACTCCAATGCGCCTCAAATGAACGGGTTGTAAATTTACGTACATACAATGTGTGTATGTTTGCTTTCTCCTGAAAAATAGGTATTTGGTAGACAAATCGACCATGTCGCGTGTCGATTTTGGATAAACTCACCGTATTTTTATACATTACTATCTGTTTGAATGCTCACCAACCGACCGATTTGACAAACTTTCTTTCGTTTCTCGAGGTACACTCAAAATTTGAACCGATTTCAGCGAAAATCGAAAAAACTGCATTTTTGCATTACCATTTCTGTACTAACACAATATAATATAATTAGAACAAGAAGTTAACGGCCAACTTCCATTTTTAGATACTCTGGTAGTCAGGAATAGCAAAAATATAATAGAAGTTGACGTGTATCGGAAAGATACTAACACAATCAGGTTTATCCCTAATGATTCGCAGCATCCTTTTCAACAAAAATTGTCTTTTATTAGTTGTTTAGTAAATAGGTTATTGAAATTTCCATTGTCCGCAGATAGATATCAGCAAGAATTGTTGTTTATTAAGAATGTTGTCATACATAATGGGTACCCTGTGAAAATAGTTGATAGAATGATTAAGAAGCAGAATCAAAAAATGTATGTAAATCAAATATCTACTTTAAATACTTTGTCTGTAGAAAAGAAGAAATATGTTAAAATACCGTTCGATTGTGCATATACAAGGGGTTTGATAAGTATTTTTACATCACAAATTCTCTGTATAGCATATTCGACTCATAATAGCATAAAAAAAACTTCTTGGAAACCCAAAGGATAAGGTAGATGTACTTGATAAATCTGGTATATATTGTATCAAATGTCATGACTGTGAAAAGGAATACGTAGGCCAGACTAGAAGAACAATTTTAACTAGGTTCAAAGAACATGTAGCTCATTTTAAATATAATCGTTTTGAAAAATCTAGTGTGGCTCAACATATTTTAGACACAGGTCATAAAGTAGTTGTAGATGACTTAAAACTTGTAAAAGCTGTGTCAAATAATAGGAAACTAAACAGCTTGGAAAGTATCTTTATTCACTTGAATAGAGATCAATTAATACATTCAGACAGGGGTCCTATACCTAGTTCGCCATTGTTTGACCTGCTTTAATTAAAGCTTGTTTTTTTACGCTTCAATGACCAAAATTCACTGAGGCGTGACCAACAAATGGGTATATATAGGGTAATTTTTAACATGGACGTCACTTCCACTAGTGATTTGCTTGGACAATATCCAGTAAAGATACTATGAAGTGTTAATCTCTCTTTTCCTCTTTTTAGGTTCTACTGAAGATGGCAACTTAGTTGCTGAAATACGTATTTAGGTTTCTAAAATACTTGTTGTGGTTAGCGGTTTATAATTTTATTATTTCTGTATTAGTTACAACACAGGATAGGATGCAGCGGTAACCGGTCGGGAACGATAAACCGAAGGTGGGCAAATATCCTTTGCCCCCCGGATTATTCGCCCAAAATTGTCTCCGATTATTTTCTCGCTGTTAGTAATAATACCCGTAGGATAAACTTATAGTATAATAATTAAACATTCTAAAGGTACAAGTTAATCGACATGTACGAATCGGGTACGGGAAACGTTTGCTTCGAGTTCATTCTACGTCCTTCGCGCGGCTTCATTAACTCAATTTACGGACGTTTAATTGCGAAATTAGTCGGGCAAATACGGCTTCGATTAGGCGGTAAACAAGTTGTTTTTGGTGTCCGTTGTAACTTTTGCGAGCGCACCCTAACCGTAAAAACTTTTCCTGCCCCCTCGAAGCGACATAAAGAATTTACTTTCAATTCGCTTAATTGAGGCCTTTCTCGGTTGGCGAAAATCGTAAACAGTTCATTTTATTCCCCCCGCTGTAACTGTTCGGTTCTCCTTCTTTAATTGACAACGAAAGATAATAATGTACCAATTAAGTTCTACAGGGTTATGTGCTTGATAAATACAGTAAAGAAATTGAATATTTGGCTGGGCTAGTACACCTTGACCTACTCCGTGGTACACCGCGGAGTAGGTCAAGGTGTACTACACACTGCTTTTTTTAAATTCTCTAATTTTATCTAATCTTCGAACTGAAATTTTATCTGTGTAGAGATCAGAGTAGCACACCAGCTGGGGTAAAATAATATATCAAGAGTCGGTTGTAAAAAAGGGGAGGTTATTAACCGTATTATGTGGCTTATTGGATTTATGTGTGCGCACTTAACCTAATGGAATGTATCCTGCCGGCCAACGCAGTATCCCGCGTCCACATGTGTATAGGGTGTGTACGTTATGGGGCAGAACATATCCACGGCTACATTAACTAGATTATTGACAATTTAGATCCATTCCCGTTGTTCCATAAGTATGTCCTTCCGTTATTTATGACAGCACCACGCATTTTTCCACGCTTGATTCTGATGGCTTGTGTAACTTTATTATTGCCTGTTCTGTGCGATGGAAAATGCTTTTTAATCAAGATATATTATGGTAAAAGGTTTTCCTTCGACATGGTTTCCATTCATAATTTACTATGTAGTGTACTATAGACTATACTCTATATAGGTTATATTAATATTACATGCAACGCAATGATAATCAGATTTTTTTTCGATTTGCATTATAACGTATACTCTATAGGTTATATTAATAGTACATGCATCGCCATGATAATCAGATGTTTTTCGATTTGTATAAGTGACTTTCAGGATAAATTGAAATTGATGGCACCGATTAGGGTAATGAAGTATCATTTATAATGTTCTGACGATCTATTTCTTTCAATTCTTATTCTCTTATTTGCTTTGCAGAAACATAATAAATAAATTTCGACCCTAGAAGGTTATGAATTAGCAGAAATATACTTTAATCACAGACAACAAGTGAACGAAATGTATATTTGCGATCCAATGTTATTGACGAGTATAATTTCTGATCAAGCAAGATTTAATTTACATGGGTCTATTAACGGGTGTAGTCATCTTGTATCCACAGAAGCCTAATGTTAATATGTGAATATTATGTGAATATTGAAGACCTACCAAAGAAATCTCCCTTATGTACCTAAATTTACACCTCACTGCTCACTTCTGGACCTGCCGCTTCCATGTGTTTCTCCACCTGACCGCGTTAGAATCGATTTCCATCACGTCATCGAAATCCATTGTGTGTCCCGACTCGTGGCAGTGTTGAGCAACAACGGACTGATGAATCTTGCCTAGTGGGTGTCTCTACTGTGCTTCTTGACTCGACATTCGATTTTTCGTCCTGTCTCTCCTACACAGCATGTTCCACACTCACTCATATCTTATCTTGTATACCCCTTCGCTCTTCAGGAGCGGTGTGATATCCTTTGCGTTAGGCAAAAGATCCTTTACCTTGCTGGTGCACTTACCTTACCTTACGTACTTACTTAATCTTTTAGAGCGTATACATTGATTAATTACTAAATTACCGTCTTAAATTAAAAATTACCTTGCAACGAATTTTGATTTTTAAATTGTTAAGCTATTTATTTATTATTTTGTACTTCTTGTTTAACCACCTATTTATAAAAAAAAACTTTGGTTGTTGTACCATGTTATATTATGTATAACTAATTTTCAAGCATATAGGCACCGATTTTTTTCGGACTAATAAAAAGTATTGCCAACAAAACTCACGGAAAACAGTATATAAATTCAATCCTGGAGCGCGGCGCGCTATTTTCATGGCTGGGAGTCCATTAGAGTTCGATTTATTTGAATTTCAGTTTGGCAGTCATTACCGTGGTTATTATTTCAAAAGCTCGGTCTCTGTCGCGTCGCGCGCCTGCTTCGAGCGCTGTTCTTCTTCGCTGTACTTGGCGACAGTGATGGATGAGCACTTGGCGCAGTGCTTAAAATTGAACTTTAATGGCTCCCGGCATGGATAACGGCGCAGATACACCGGAGGTATGCCCTTGCTTACTTGCCGGCTTGCTACTACTTCACCCGACCGTGGTACTTGCACATAAATCTACGACCGAGGAAGAAATATGCCCAACACCGAGATACATTATGCTAGGTAGGATAGGTACTTGGTAATAGCAACAGTTTTTTATAAGGAAAAAATCAAGTATCTCGACAATTAGCGCACTCGCTAATCGCTCGTGCGTTAAAAAGTCTCGATCGTTAATCGGTCTTTTTAATATACTTGTTGGTTAATAGTTATTTAAGCAATAAGTATATTAAAAAGAGCTATTAATTATCAAGACTGAATTTTAGAATCCGATTTTTTTTGTCAGTATATTATACAATTTTGGCTATTTATTAAAATTTATAGTTTAATTACTCGAAAAACGTAAATGGAATCTTACGTTTTGTGCTTTTTGATGGCATTTCTTCCAGATTTCTTCAAGACCATCACCGTCTTCGTCTCCAATATTATTTCCAGTCTGCATTGGTTCTTCATCCCTAATTTCATTCTGAATCACTAACTTCCTCGTAGCTTTTTTCTTCCACATTGGAGCATTTTTCAGAACAATGACAATTTGAGCATAAATTCGTGCATTTGAAACCAAGTTTTCCGCAGCCACATTTTAAACTATTACATCCAGTTTCATAGCTGCAGCAAATAGTTTTGAGCAATATTTCCAGTATGAATACCTTTTCTGTAAATTTGGGAATAATGCCACGTTGATGTTGCTTTCAGCCCTAATCTGTTGATGTCAGTTCGTTACCCAGCCAAGTTTGAAGCTGATAATATGCCCTGTAACAATGTTGTTCGTTCTGCTACACCTTCTGTGGGTGGAAGATTTGCCAATATAAAAGATGATTTAATCTTTGCTAATTGATATTTTCGAAATCTTAATTGATTCAATGTTATATTATCATTTTTACATTCATAAATAGATTTGATTAATTGTAATCCATTTTTTTCGATATCTTCATTTTTGTTATATTCTCTTCCTTTTCCAATGCATTTCATTCTACTATTATTTTATTAAACTTTTTACCATTTTCAAACGCTTCAGCACTGATCTAATCATGCATTAATAGAAACTAAACGATCGACGGAAAATAACTATAATAAACCTGCAATAAACCCATAGATATAACGTATATTGTTGCCGGTCTGTTTCTAATTGCTGACAGAGTGCTCTGGGATCCTGCATTATGTATTATCGATGGGTTCGAGTATAAATTATTCGTGCCTCCCGCTACCATCCGAGCCCCTCAAATGCTTTGTTCGTGTTCTGGCCTTGCTAAAAATGCGCCTTCGTCGAAAATTGGACTCCGCCACGCGAAGGCAGGTACGCCACCGCCTCCTCACTACTACTATTCATTTTAGGAGTATCACGCATCCGCATACTCAATTCGGATCACTCCTGCGAGTTATATCCATTTTCCAACCCCCCCGGATAGCGCGCGTTACGGCCCAATGCATTCCAATAACATGCCCTGTATAGAGACGAGAAACTTTTGTACCTTGAATATTTTCGTTGCTCTTTGTTACTCCGCAGAAAAGTACTTTTCTACTTGCAGGAAATTGGTTTCGGGTTAGTGTAAAATTGCTTAATTTCTTGCGTTTCAGTTGACAAGTTTTTCGTTATATTTATTGAATATGTAATTTTGACAAATATTTTAACTAAAATCTTGTAATTATTGTGTCTAGTTGTCAAAGATCTGCCTTTATATATTTATATATTTTTATAAATTCTATTTACATTTGTTACTATCCATTACTTTTTACCTCTTTGATGGCATTTCTTCATCGTTAGATTCGACAAACCTTCCCGATTTTAGTAGATCTTCGAAATCTTCAAGACAATCGCCGTCTTCGTCTCCAATATTATTTCCAGTCTGCATTGGTTCTTCATCCACTAATTCATCTGAATCACTAACTTCCTCGTAGCTTTTTTCGTCCACATTGGAGCATTTTTCAGAACAATGACAATTTCAGCATAAATTTATGCATTTGAAACCATGTTTTCGGCAGCCACATTTTAAACTGTTACATCCAGTTTCACAGCTGCATCAAATAGTTTTGAGCAATATTTCAGGAATTAATACCTTTTCTGTAAATTTGGGCATAATGCCACGTTGATGTTGCTTCCAGCCCCAATCTGTTGCTGTCAGTTCGTTACCCAGCCAAGTTTGAAGCCGGTAATATGCCGTGTAACAATGTTGTTCTGCTGCACCTTCTGTGGGTGGGAGATTTGCCAGTATGAAAGATGATTTAATTTTTGACAATTGATATTTTCGAAATGTTAATTCATTCAGTGTTATATTATCATTTTTACATTTATAAATAGATTTGATTAATTGTAATCCATTTTTTCGATATCTTCTTTGTTTGCATCTGGCTTGAACCTGGCTTGAGAAAATAAATGTCATGATTATTTGAATTTAATTTAATCAAAAGGATCAAAAGATCCATATCTTGACCCACAACAATAACAGTTTTATTAGCATCTCTGGCAAAAATAGGCATATAATTTAAAGAAGACTCTACAACGTTTTTCAACATCTAGTAGATGTCTTATTAAATATTAACTTTATTAACTTATTTGGTTGTTCATTATAGTAGTATATTTCGACTTGCAATTTTTTGTTTATCAAGGTAATATGGAATCTTACGTTTTTCGAGTAATTAAAGTATAAATTTTAATAAATAGCTCAAAATTGTACATAATGATTAAAAAAGTCGGATTCGAGTTTTGTTTGTTTCTTTGCACTTTTTGAGAACATTTACCACAGTAATGTATATTTTTTTACACCATCAGAAAGTAGAGATTTTAACAAACAAAAAGCTCACCGACTTAAAAAAAAAGATATTTTGACGGGAGAATTTTCAATTGAAAATTAGAAACATTAGAAACTCACTCAGTCAGTTCGATAATTATTCATCCATATGTAGATAATTAAAAAGTGTTCACTAACATTTAAACGATACAAAGTTTTCTGAAATTTTTTAAACATACGAACGAAATTGGTTGAGATTTTCTCTGAACATTTCAAGGGGAGTTTAGACAAACAAAATATTAGTTAAAATATATGATATCTCAATTGAAATTATTTCATCAGCTGCAACAATAAACAGCAAAACGAAACTCCTAAATTAAGATTATTTCTTTCATCCTGTCCGGCCGCATTTCTCAAAATCTCGACGTCGCTTTTGGCTTAACGGCCCCGAACGCACTCAAATTCTAATTCCGTCCGTAGTAGAGTTGCATCGCCATTGTGAGAAGCCGCAAGCTGTCCTTCCTAATGCTGCAAACATGCAAATCTGTGCCGCCGTCAGATCGTTAACTTGTACTCGACTGACCACTGCTCGGTCTCGGACTTGAAGGCACCGCGAACCTCTTAGCGCCCGAACCTTGCTAAATTAGAGAGGCGACCGCAGAGAGGGCGCCCCTCTCAACTACCCCCACCCTAACCTACCCCACTTGACGATTGTCTTGCAAAGCCAAACCTAAATTGCTTCCTTTAAAGACAGAGTTAGTCGCTCCTTCATTCCTAATTCGATGAAATTATATGTATTGATTAATCGAATACTAGCGATAATCATGCCTTTCAACAAATCTAACCATTAGAAAGCTGTATATGTTGGCGTTTTCCTGATTTTTCCAAATTAAGACGAATTGGCGCTGTTTTTGCCCCGTAAATTTTGTTCGCTTAACTTTAGCAATTAATTACTCCGGAAATAATCCATAGATTTCAACGAATTAAAAAGTAAAATCACCTGCGGACTGGTAGCTTTCAATGTGCATTTTTGTAAAATCATTGGATTAGTGCTTGACCCACAAAAAGCTATATTATGCAATGCCAGCAATTCCTTCATTAGAAGAGTTAGAATAATGAAATATAGACTATAGGCTACCCACTAATTCATAGGTTTAAAGCTTATTACATAATCATCGTTTATCTTGTATTTTCCCTACAAAAGATTGAGTTGAAGCATCTCATGATTGCTGCAATTGACGCGGCGTTCTTCGGTCTTTCGGGCGAGCGGGAGAAGGGATCGACAGCGACGCTGCAAGTAGTGGCGGATCGCACGTGCATTAGTTACTAGGTGAACAGTGTTTACGGACACAATACATATGACGACACGGCGATTATGCCTCGCCAAAGAAATTTGGATATCCGGCGACAGATTACCGAATTAAAAAATAATGGCAAAATGAGTCAATGAGATAACAGAACCACGAACAGGCATTTGGAAGGCCCATGGGAATTCTTGGCAATTTAAATCGGGTATCGGGATTACCATTTAAAATTAATGAACGATCTGCAAAATAATCTATGTGTCTACAAATTTACGATGCTAAATATGTAGAAGTTTTTTGATATTTCTAAGTTTTATACGCTCAGTGCTGACGTTTGTATTATATGTAATATATCAAGAGTTGTATTTATTTTATATTGTTTGTGCACGTATTTAAATATTATTAATAAATAAGCTGTTGAAACTGTTATAATAGTTTGAATATTTATATAACAAAATCGGGCATACTTTTTAAATATTTTTTGGATTATTAAGCAAACTTAATTTATTATTCACCACTAATCGGAAAATCTGCAAACTCCATATTATTAGATCTATCCGCTTCCATCAAAATCTGCTTTACAACCTTATTGTATAAAACTGAAGAAAACATAAACGCCAATCGATAGAAGAGATTTCTCTCGTACCGGGTCACATATTATAATCAAAATTACGCAAAAATTAAGAATTTAATTGTTAGTTAAAATTACTACCTTGACAAGTTATCCGTTCTTTTTGTGTATTAATAATAAGCTGCTCCGGTTCTCTCAACTGTGTCGGTTCTCTCCGACATGACAGCACCGCTAACGCCTTCCTTCCCCGCAGCACCCCAAAGACCGTAGAGCGTCGGAATTCACGCGGAGTTTCAGCACAATCTTTTGTATGAAAAATGCAAGTTAAACAATGATTATGTAATAAACTTTAAACCTATGAATTATTTTGTAGCCTATAATAGTCTATATTTCATTATTCTAGCTCTTCTAATAACGGAATTGCTGGCATTGCATAATATAGGTTTTTGTGGGTCAACCACTAATCCAATGATTTTACAAAAATGCACATTAAAAACTAGCATTCCGGAGGTGATTTTACTTTTTAATTCGTTGAAATCTATAGATTATTTCTGGAGTAATTAATTGCTAAAGTTAAACGAATAAAATTTACGGGGCAAAAACAGGGCCAATTCTTCTTAATTTGGAAAAATCGGGAAAACGCCGACATATACAGCTTTCTAATTTTTATGAGTTGTAGGATATTAATCAAGGACAGCGTCAGATTAAAAAAAAAAAAATTGTCCCTAGTTCTGCGAGAAAATCGACGTCAAAAGAAGGGACACATTTCGTCAACAACACGAATAATGCTCCTTTAAAGTTACCCGTAGGTATATTTAAAGATTCCTCCATGCGTAACATGGCTGAAAAATGAATTCTTAGCTCCATATTCGACGTAAATAGTGAGCGGGCCGTATCCTTTCCCAAAGGACCTTATGCAAACTGGCATCTATCATACGGAGCGTAACAATTCTGCTTCAAAGCGGTTTCAGATGCGAATGGAGTTGGTCAATGCGAAGGAAATCGCCCAAAATACCCATATATATATATGTATGCTCCGTCCAATTGATTGCACGATAAAGGAAACACGGCCTTCTTATGCCTTTTAAGAGCTGCGGAACGTATGGAAATCGGCATGTTGCGCAAAAGGTGCATCTATTCACATCGAATATATCAAAAAATCCATCTTGAGTAGGTTTTATTGTTAGTTATTGAGTTATTGAGTTAGTCGGAGAATACAATTTTCCCGTAGTTCCGTATATTAAACAAAAGTTTCCGTCATAAGTTTTCCTGAAATTTTTAATATACGATGCTGCGGTATTCCCTTAAAGACTGAGCGGCACCAGACTGACACGAGAGATGAATTTCTCTATGCGGGTTTTATAAATTTGCATACGAGGTAAATGTTTTAACATCTATGTCCGTAAGCTCTATACCGGGTGATTCAATACGAGGCTCACTATGCGCATCTCGCTTATTAGTAGAGATAGAGCCTATGTTTAAATTTGGCAAAGTTTCGTATTTTTGTGTTGATCAATTATCTGAAAAGAAATTTAAGCTATCGTTTTTCATTTTGAAGATATCCGCAAAAAACTGAAATGTTAAGATATCCTTTTTATTTTTTTATTTAAAACCAAGAGTAGCTAGACATGTATCGACAGATAGATATCAAAATTAAGTAATTTTAATAACGTTATTTCTTTAAATTTATTGACAGCACTTGTGAGAAACCCATTCACATACTTGTATGTCTTTTTGTATGTTTATTTACTGTATCCGGTCGAAATCTTGCAAGGAGAATAATTTGTGAATATATGCATATCTTTTTCTTACGAAATGTTATTGGGGGCCTTTTTTTAAATAAATGTGAACAATATTTTTTAGATATTGTCTACAACTTTGTCGGAAAAACCTGATTATTGGTCAGTGTAATAATTTCTTTTCATCCAAGTAATCACAAGTTGTTCAATACGTAGTAACTTAGCGAGAAGCGTGATATATCGACAGAATGTTGCCTCGAAGACAGATGGCGGTCAAAACCGACTGAAATATGCCTGATTTGCCATTTGCCGTTTAGGCAGAAGCTGCCATTGACAACACAGTAGCAATTGTGCGTTCATGTGTCTGTGTGTGTGTTTGTGTGTGTGTGTGTGTGATCGCGGCTTGTTTGGGGCATGATGTATTACCTCGGGCTTCAATGTTCATGACATGTCGTCTGTTCACCATGGTACCGCTATTAATATGCGCTGTTACAAGTTTGTTAATAATGCTGGATCGGAATGCGTTACATAACTGTGTCGCATACCACTCCCGGCTGACAATTGGGATGGGTATAGTATATTTTGGACGTGCTAGCAGCCATTTAGAAAATTATTAACAAAGTGACATCTTGCTGTATATTATGCAAAAGTGAAAATGAATTAGATAACTGAAGCGGAGATTAAAGTAAATTAAATGCTTGTGAACATTTAAGTCCTGAAAATGGCACATGTGTGGTTACAACTCCCGCCAATTTTATACAAGCTTATTGAAGACTCCACAATATCGACGTAAAAAGGAAAACATTTTCAAATGTCTCAATCTTCATCATTTTATCATCTTTGAACATAGCTCTGTCAAGTTTTGTTACTTATTTTTGTTGTTTTGTTGTTTATCGGTGGTTTAATGCTATTATTTCGCTTCATGTGCGATTACGAGCAAAGTAGTTGGGATACAAATTATTATTATACACGTTTATGTATCAGATACATTGGGTAATTAATTCTAAAAAGTACAGCCCTCTATCTATTTTAGTTTCTTCAGGAGGATTTTTGAAACTTAGATTTTACGTTGTTTATCGGTGGTTTAATGCTATTATTTCGCTTCATGTGCGATTACGAGCAAAGTAGTTGGGATACAAATTATTATTATACACGTTTATGGGTCAGATACATTGGGTAATTAATTCTAAAAAGTACAGCCCTCTATCTATTTTAGTTTGTTCAGGAGGATTTTTGAAACTTAGATTTTACGTTGTTTATCGGTGGTTTAATGCTATTATTTCGCTTCATGTGCGATTACGAACAAAGTAGTTGGGATACAAATTATTATTATACACGTTTATGGGTCAGATACATTGGGTAATTAATTCTAAAAAGTACAGCCCTCTATCTATTTTAGTTTGTTAAGGAGGATTTTTGAAACTTAGATTTTACGTTGTTTATCGGTGGTTTAATGTTATTATTTCGCTTCATGTGCGATTACGAACAAAGTAGTTGGGATACAAATTATTATTATACACGTTTATGGGTCAGATACATTGGGTAATTAATTCTAAAAAGTACAGCCCTCTATCTATTTTAGTTTGTTCAGGAGGATTTTTGAAACTTAGATTTTACGTTGTTTATCGGTGGTTTAATGTTATTATTTCGCTTCATGTGCGATTACGAACACACTAGTTGGGATACAAATTATTATTATACACGTTTATGGGTCAGATACATTGGGTAATTAATTCTAAAAAGTACAGCCCTCTATCTATTTTAGTTTGTTCAGGAGGATTTTTGAAACTTAGATTTTACGTTGTTTATCGGTGGTTTAATGTTATTATTTCGCTTCATGTGCGATTACGAACAAAGTAGTTGGGATACAAATTATTATTATACACGTTTATGGGTCAGATACATTGGGTAATTAATTCTAAAAAGTACAGCCCTCTATCTATTTTAGTTTGTTCAGGAGGATTTTTGAAACTTAGATTTTACGTTGTTTATCGGTGGTTTAATGTTATTATTTCGCTTCATGTGCGATTACGAGCAAAGTAGTTGGGATACAAATTATTATTATACACGTTTATGGGTCAGATACATTGGGTAATTAATTCTAAAAAGTACAGCCCTCTATCTATTTTAGTTTGTTCAGGAGGATTTTTGAAACTTAGATTTTACGTTGTTTATCGGTGGTTTAATGCTATTATTTCGCTTCATGTGCGATTACGAGCAAAGTAGTTGGGATACAAATTATTATTATACACGTTTATGGGTCAGATACATTGGGCAATTAATTCTAAAAAGTACAGCCCTCTATCTATTTTAGTTTGTTCAGGAGGATTTTTGAAACTTAGATTTTACGTTGTTTATCGGTGGTTTAATGTTATTATTTCGCTTCATGTGCGATTACGAACAAAGTAATTGGGATACAAATTATTATTATACACGTTTATGGGTCAGATACATTGGGTAATTAATTATAAAAAGTACAGCCCTCTATCTATTTTAGTTTGTTCAGGAGGATTTTTGAAACTTAGATTTTACGTTGTTTATCGGTGGTTTAATGTTATTATTTTGCTTCATATGCGATTACGAACAAAGTAGTTGGGATACAAATTATTATTATACACGTTTATGGGTCAGATACATTGGGTAATTAATTCTAAAAAGTACAGCCCTCTATCTATTTTAGTTTGTTCAGGAGGATTTTTGAAACTTAGATTTTACGTTGTTTATCGGTGGTTTAATGCTATTATTTCGCTTCATGTGCGATTACGAGCAAAGTAGTTGGGATACAAATTATTATTATACACGTTTATGGGTCAGATACATTGGGTAATTAATTCTAAAAAGTACAGCCCTCTATCTATTTTAGTTTGTTCAGGAGGATTTTTGAAACTTAGATTTTACGTTGTTTATCGGTGGTTTAATGTTATTATTTCGCTTCATGTGCGATTACGAACAAAGTAGTTGGGATACAAATTATTATTATACACGTTTATGGGTCAGATACATTGGGTAATTAATTCTAAAAAGTACAGCCCTCTATCTATTTTAGTTTCTTCAGGAGGATTTTTGAAATTTAGATTTTACGTTGTTTATCGGTGGTTTAATGTTATTATTTCGCTTCATGTGCGATTACGAACAAACTAGTTGGGATACAAATTATTATTATACACGTTTATGGGTCAGATACATTGGGTTAATTCTAAAAAGTACAGCCCTCTATCTATTTTAGTTTGTTCAGGAGGATTTTTGAAACTTAGATTTTACGTTGTTTATCGGTGGTTTAATGTTATTATTTCGCTTCATGTGCGATTACGAACAAAGTAGTTGGGATACAAATTATTATTATACACGTTTATGGGTCAGATACATTGGGTAATTAATTCTAAAAAGTACAGCCCTCTATCTATTTTAGTTTGTTCAGGAGGATTTTTGAAACTTAGATTTTACGTTGTTTATCGGTGGTTTAATGTTATTATTTCGCTTCATGTGCGATTACGAACAATGTAGTTGGGATACAAATTATTATTATACACGTTTATGGGTCAGATATATTGGGTAATTAATTTAAAAAGTACAGCCCTCTATCTATTTTAGTTTGTTCAGGAGGATTTTCGAAACTTAGATTTTACGTTGTTTATCGGTGGTTTAATGCTATTATTTCGCTTCATGTGCGATTACGAGCAAAGTAGTTGGGATACAAATTATTATTATACACGTTTATGGGTCAGATACATTGGGCAATTAATTCTAAAAAGTACAGCCCTCTATCTATTTTAGTTTGTTCAGGAGGATTTTTGAAACTTAGATTTTACGTTGTTTATCGGTGGTTTAATGTTATTATTTCGCTTCATGTGCGATTACGAGCAAAGTAGTTGGGATACAAATTATTATTATACACGTTTATGGGTCAGATACATTGGGTAATTAATTCTAAAAAGTACAGCCCTCTATCTATTTTAGTTTGTTCAGGAGGATTTTTGAAACTTAGATTTTACGTTGTTTATCGGTGGTTTAATGCTATTATTTCGCTTCATGTGCGATTACGAGCAAAGTAGTTGGGATACAAATTATTATTATACACGTTTATGGGTCAGATACATTGGGTAATTAATTCTACAAAGTACAGCCCTCTATCTATTTTAGTTTGTTCAGGAGGATTTTTGAAACTTAGATTTTACGTTGTTTATCGGTGGTTTAATGTTATTATTTCGCTTCATGTGCGATTACGAACAAAGTAGTTGGGATACAAATTATTATTATACACGTTTATGGGTCAGATACATTGGGTAATTAATTCTAAAAAGTACAGCCCTCTATCTATTTTAGTTTGTTCAGGAGGATTTTTGAAACTTAGATTTTACGTTGTTTATCGGTGGTTTAATGTTATTATTTCGCTTCATGTGCGATTACGAACAAACTAGTTGGGATACAAATTATTATTATACACGTTTATGGGTCAGATACATTGGGTAATTAATTCTAAAAAGTACAGCCCTCTATCTATTTTAGTTTGTTCAGGAGGATTTTTGAAACTTAGATTTTACGTTGTTTATCGGTGGTTTAATGTTATTATTTCGCTTCATGTGCGATTACGAACAAAGTAGTTGGGATACAAATTATTATTATACACGTTTATGGGTCAGATACATTGGGTAATTAATTCTAAAAAGTACAGCCCTCTATCTATTTTAGTTTGTTCAGGAGGATTTTTGAAACTTAGATTTTACGTTGTTTATCGGTGGTTTAATGTTATTATTTCGCTTCATGTGCGATTACGAACAAAGTAGTTGGGATACAAATTATTATTATACACGTTTATGGGTCAGATATATTGGGTAATTAATTTAAAAAGTACAGCCCTCTATCTATTTTAGTTTGTTCAGGAGGATTTTTGAAACTTAGATTTTACGTTGTTTATCGGTGGTTTAATGTTATTATTTCGCTTCATGTGCGATTACGAACAAAGTAGTTGGGATACAAATTATTATTATACACGTTTATGGGTCAGATATATTGGGTAATTAATTCTAAAAAGTACAGCCCTCTATCTATTTTAGTTTGTTCAGGAGGATTTTTGAAACTTAGATTTTACGTTGTTTATCGGTGGTTTAATGCTATTATTTCGCTTCATGTGCGATTACGAGCAAAGTAGTTGGGATACAAATTATTATTATACACGTTTATGGGTCAGATACATTGGGCAATTAATTCTAAAAAGTACAGCCCTCTATCTATTTTAGTTTGTTCAGGAGGATTTTTGAAACTTAGATTTTACGTTGTTTATCGGTGGTTTAATGTTATTATTTCGCTTCATGTGCGATTACGAACAAAGTAATTGGGATACAAATTATTATTATACACGTTTATGGGTCAGATACATTGGGTAATTAATTATAAAAAGTACAGCCCTCTATCTATTTTAGTTTGTTCAGGAGGATTTTTGAAACTTAGATTTTACGTTGTTTATCGGTGGTTTAATGTTATTATTTTGCTTCATGTGCGATTACGAACAAAGTAGTTGGGATACAAATTATTATTAAACACGTTTATGGGTCAGATACATTGGGTAATTAATTCTAAAAAGTACAGCCCTCTATCTATTTTAGTTTGTTCAGGAGGATTTTTGAAACTTAGATTTTACGTTGTTTATCGGTGGTTTAATGCTATTATTTCGCTTCATGTGCGATTACGAGCAAAGTAGTTGGGATACAAATTATTATTATACACGTTTATGGGTCAGATACATTGGGTAATTAATTCTAAAAAGTACAGCCCTCTATCTATTTTAGTTTGTTCAGGAGGATTTTTGAAACTTAGATTTTACGTTGTTTATCGGTGGTTTAATGTTATTATTTCGCTTCATGTGCGATTACGAACAAAGTAATTGGGATACAAATTATTATTATACACGTTTATGGATCAGATACATTGGGGTAATTAATTCTAAAAAGTACAGCCCTCTATCTATTTTAGTTTGTTCAGGAGGATTTTTGAAACTTAGATTTTACGTTGTTTATCGGTGGTTTAATGTTATTATTTCGCTTCATGTGCGATTACGAACAAAGTAGTTGGGATACAAATTATTATTATACACGTTTATGGGTCAGATACATTGGGTAATTAATTCTAAAAAGTACAGCCCTCTATCTATTTTAGTTTGTTCAGGAGGATTTTTGAAACTTAGATTTTACGTTGTTTATCGGTGGTTTAATGTTATTATTTCGCTTCATGTGCGATTACGAACAAAGTAGTTGGGATACAAATTATTATTATACACGTTTATGGGTCAGATACATTGGGTAATTAATTATAAAAAGTACAGCCCTCTATCTATTTTAGTTTGTTCAGGAGGATTTTGAAACTTAGATTTTACGTTGTTTATCGGTGGTTTAATGCTATTATTTCGCTTCATGTGCGATTACGAGCAAAGTAGTTGGGATACAAATTATTATTATACACGTTTATGGGTCAGATACATTGGGCAATTAATTCTAAAAAGTACAGCCCTCTATCTATTTTAGTTTGTTCAGGAGGATTTTTGAAACTTAGATTTTACGTTGTTTATCGGTGGTTTAATGTTATTATTTCGCTTCATGTGCGATTACGAACAAAGTAGTTGGGATACAAATTATTATTATACACGTTTATGGGTCAGATACATTGGGTAATTAATTATAAAAAGTACAGCCCTCTATCTATTTTAGTTTGTTCAGGAGGATTTTTGAAACTTAGATTTTACGTTGTTTATCGGTGGTTTAATGTTATTATTTCGCTTCATGTGCGATTACGAACAAAGTAGTTGGGATACAAATTATTATTATACACGTTTATGGGTCAGATACATTGGGTAATTAATTCTAAAAAGTACAGCCCTCTATCTATTTTAGTTTGTTCAGGAGGATTTTTGAAACTTAGATTTTACGTTGTTTATCGGTGGTTTAATGTTATTATTTCGCTTCATGTGCGATTACGAACAAACTAGTTGGGATACAAATTATTATTATACACGTTTATGGGTCAGATACATTGGGTAATTAATTCTAAAAAGTACAGCCCTCTATCTATTTTAGTTTGTTCAGGAGGATTTTTGAAACTTAGATTTTACGTTGTTTATCGGTAGTTTAATGTTATTATTTCGCTTCATGTGCGATTACGAACAAAGTAGTTGGGATACAAATTATTATTATACACGTTTATGGGTCAGATACATTGGGTAATTAATTCTAAAAAGTACAGCCCTCTATCTATTTTAGTTTGTTCAGGAGGATTTTTCAAACTTAGATTTTACGTTGTTTATCGGTGGTTTAATGTTATTATTTCGCTTCATGTGCGATTACGAACAAAGTAGTTGGGATACAAATTATTATTATACACGTTTATGGGTCAGATATATTGGGTAATTAATTCTATAAAGTACAGCCCTCTATCTATTTTAGTTTGTTCAGGAGGATTTTTGAAACTTAGATTTTACGTTGTTTATCGGTGTTTTAATGCTATTATTTCGCTTCATGTGCGATTACGAGCAAAGTAGTTGGGATACAAATTATTATTATACACGTTTATGGGTCAGATACATTGGGCAATTAATTCTAAAAGGTACAGCCCGCTATCTATTTTAGTTTGTTCAGGAGGATTTTTGAAACTTAGATTTTACGTTGTTTATCGGTGGTTTAATGTTATTATTTCGCTTCATGTGCGATTACGAACAAAGTAGTTGGGATACAAATTATTATTATACACGTTTATGGGTCAGATACATTGGGTAATTAATTATAAAAAGTACAGCCCTCTATCTATTTTAGTTTGTTCAGGAGGATTTTTGAAACTTAGATTTTACGTTGTTTATCGGTGGTTTAATGTTATTATTTTGCTTCATGTGCGATTACGAACAAAGTAGTTGGGATACAAATTATTATTATACACGTTTATGGGTCAGATACATTGGGTAATTAATTCGAAAAAGTACAGCCCTCTATCTATTTTAGTTTCTTCAGGAGGATTTTTGAAACTTAGATTTTACGTTGTTTATCGGTGGTTTAATGCTATTATTTCGCTTCATCTGCGATTACGAGCAAAGTAGTTGGGATACAAATTATTATTATACACGTTTATGGGTCAGATACATTCGGTAATTAATTCTAAAAAGTACAGCCCTCTATCTATTTTAGTTTGTTCAGGAGGATTTTTGAAACTTAGATTTTACGTTGTTTATCGGTAGTTTAATGTTATTATTTCGCTTCATGTGCGATTACGAACAAAGTAGTTGGGATACAAATTATTATTATACACGTTTATGGGTCAGATACATTGGGTAATTAATTCTAAAAAGTACAGCCCTCTATCTATTTTAGTTTGTTCAGGAGGATTTTTGAAACTTAGATTTTACGTTGTTTATCGGTGGTTTAATGTTATTATTTCGCTTCATGTGCGATTACGAACAAAGTAGTTGGGATACAAATTATTATTATACACGTTTATGGGTCAGATATATTGGGTAATTAATTCTAAAAAGTACAGCCCTCTATCTATTTTAGTTTGTTCAGGAGGATTTTTGAAACTTAGATTTTACGTTGTTTATCGGTGTTTTAATGCTATTATTTCGCTTCATGTGCGATTACGAGCAAAGTAGTTGGGATACAAATTATTATTATACACGTTTATGGGTCAGATACATTGGGCAATTAATTCTAAAAGGTACAGCCCGCTATCTATTTTAGTTTGTTCAGGAGGATTTTTGAAACTTAGATTTTACGTTGTTTATCGGTGGTTTAATGTTATTATTTCGCTTCATGTGCGATTACGAACAAAGTAGTTGGGATACAAATTATTATTATACACGTTTATGGGTCAGATACATTGGGTAATTAATTATAAAAAGTACAGCCCTCTATCTATTTTAGTTTGTTCAGGAGGATTTTTGAAACTTAGATTTTACGTTGTTTATCGGTGGTTTAATGTTATTATTTTGCTTCATGTGCGATTACGAACAAAGTAGTTGGGATACAAATTATTATTATACACGTTTATGGGTCAGATACATTGGGTAATTAATTCGAAAAAGTACAGCCCTCTATCTATTTTAGTTTCTTCAGGAGGATTTTTGAAACTTAGATTTTACGTTGTTTATCGGTGGTTTAATGCTATTATTTCGCTTCATCTGCGATTACGAGCAAAGTAGTTGGGATACAAATTATTATTATACACGTTTATGGGTCAGATACATTCGGTAATTAATTCTAAAAAGTACAGCCCTCTATCTATTTTAGTTTGTTCAGGAGGATTTTTGAAACTTAGATTTTACGTTGTTTATCGGTGGTTTAATGTTATTATTTCGCTTCATGTGCGATTACGAACAAAGTAGTTGGGATACAAATTATTATTATACACGTTTATGGGTCAGATACATTGGGTAATTAATTCTAAAAAGTACAGCCCTCTATCTATTTTAGTTTGTTCAGGAGGATTTTTGAAACTTAGATTTTACGTTGTTTATCGGTGGTTTAATGTTATTATTTCGCTTCATGTGCGATTACGAACAAACTAGTTGGGATACAAATTATTATTATACACGTTTATGGGTCAGATACATTGGGTAATTAATTCTAAAAAGTACAGCCCTCTATCTATTTTAGTTTGTTCAGGAGGATTTTTGAAACTTAGATTTTACGTTGTTTATCGGTGGTTTAATGTTATTATTTCGCTTCATGTGCGATTACGAACAAAGTAGCTGGGGTACAAATTATTATTATACACGTTTATGGGTCAGATACATTGGGTAATTAATTCTAAAAAGTACAGCCCTCTATCTATTTTAGTTTGTTCAGGAGGATTTTTGAAACTTAGATTTTACGTTGTTTATCGGTGGTTTAATGTTATTATTTCGCTTCATGTGCGATTACGAACAAACTAGTTGGGATACAAATTATTATTATACACGTTTATGGGTCAGATACATTGGGTAATTAATTCTAAAAAGTACAGCCCTCTATCTATTTTAGTTTATTCAGGAGGATTTTTGAAACTTAGATTTTACGTTGTTTACCGGTGTTTTAATGTTATTATTTCGCTTCATGTGCGATTACGAACAAAGTAGTTGGGATACAAATTATTATTATACACGTTTATGGGTCAGATACATTGGGTAATTAATTCTAAAAAGTACAGCCCTCTATCTATTTTAGTTTGTTCAGGAGGATTTTTGAAACTTAGATTTTACGTTGTTTATCGGTGGTTTAATGCTATTATTTCGCTTCATGTGCGATTACGAGCAAAGTAGTTGGGATACAAATTATTATTATACACGTTTATGGGTCAGATACATTGGGCAATTAATTCTAAAAAGTACAGCCCTCTATCTATTTTAGTTTGTTCAGGAGGATTTTTGAAACTTAGATTTTACGTTGTTTATCGGTGGTTTAATGTTATTATTTCGCTTCATGTGCGATTACGAACAAAGTAGTTGGGATACAAATTATTATTATACACGTTTATGGGTCAGATACATTGGGTAATTAATTATAAAAAGTACAGCCCTCTATCTATTTTAGTTTGTTCAGGAGGATTTTTGAAACTTAGATTTTACGTTGTTTATCGGTGGTTTAATGTTATTATTTTGCTTCATGTGCGATTACGAACAAAGTAGTTGGGATACAAATTATTATTATACACGTTTATGGGTCAGATACATTGGGTAATTAATTCTAAAAAGTACAGCCCTCTATCTATTTTAGTTTGTTCAGGAGGATTTTTGAAACTTAGATTTTACGTTGTTTATCGGTGGTTTAATGCTATTATTTCGGTTCATGTGCGATTACGAGCAAAGTAGTTGGGATACAAATTATTATTATACACGTTTATGGGTCAGATACATTGGGTAATTAATTCTAAAAAGTACAGCCCTCTATCTATTTTAGTTTGTTCAGGAGGATTTTTGAAACTTAGATTTTACGTTGTTTATCGGTGGTTTAATGTTATTATTTCGCTTCATGTGCGATTACGAACAAAGTAGTTGGGGTACAAATTATTATTATACACGTTTATGGGTCAGATACATTGGGTAATTAATTCTAAAAAGTACAGCCCTCTATCTATTTTAGTTTGTTCAGGAGGATTTTTGAAACTTAGATTTTACGTTGTTTATCGGTGGTTTAATGTTATTATTTCGCTTCATGTGCGATTACGAACAAACTAGTTGGGATACAAATTATTATTATACACGTTTATGGGTCAGATACATTGGGTAATTAATTCTAAAAAGTACAGCCCTCTATCTATTTTAGTTTGTTCAGGAGGATTTTTGAAACTTAGATTTTACGTTGTTTATCGGTGGTTTAATGCTATTATTTCGCTTCATGTGCGATTACGAGCAAAGTAGTTGGGATACAAATTATTATTATACACGTTTATGGGTCAGATACATTGGGCAATTAATTCTAAAAAGTACAGCCCTCTATCTATTTTAGTTTGTTCAGGAGGATTTTTGAAACTTAGATTTTACGTTGTTTATCGGTGGTTTAATGTTATTATTTCGCTTCATGTGCGATTACGAACAAAGTAATTGGGATACAAATTATTATTATACACGTTTATGGGTCAGATACATTGGGTAATTAATTATAAAAAGTACAGCCCTCTATCTATTTTAGTTTCTTCAGGAGGATTTTTGAAACTTAGATTTTACGTTGTTTATCGGTGGTTTAATGTTATTATTTTGCTTCATGTGCGATTACGAACAAAGTAGTTGGGATACAAATTATTATTATACACGTTTATGGGTCAGATACATTGGGTAATTAATTCTAAAAAGTACAGCCCTCTATCTATTTTAGTTTGTTCAGGAGGATTTTTGAAACTTAGATTTTACGTTGTTTATCGGTGGTTTAATGCTATTATTTCGCTTCATGTGCGATTACGAGCAAAGTAGTTGGGATACAAATTATTATTATACACGTTTATGGGTCAGATACATTGGGTAATTAATTCTAAAAAGTACAGCCCTCTATCTATTTTAGTTTGTTCAGGAGGATTTTTGAAACTTAGATTTTACGTTGTTTATCGGTGGTTTAATGTTATTATTTCGCTTCATGTGCGATTACGAACAAACTAGTTGGGATACAAATTATTATTATACACGTTTATGGGTCAGATACATTGGGTAATTAATTCTAAAAAGTACAGCCCTCTATCTATTTTAGTTTGTTCAGGAGGATTTTTGAAACTTAGATTTTACGTTGTTTATCGGTGGTTTAATGTTATTATTTCGCTTCATGTGCGCTTACGAATAAAGTAGTTGGGATACAAATTATTATTATACACGTTTATGGGTCAGATACATTGGGTAATTAATTCTAAAAAGTACAGCCCTCTATCTATTTTAGTTTCTTCAGGAGGATTTTTGAAACTTAGATTTTACGTTGTTTATCGGTGGTTTAATGTTATTATTTCGCTTCATGTGCGATTACGAACAAAGTAGTTGGGATACAAATTATTATTATACACGTTTATGGGTCAGATACATTGGGTAATTAATTATAAAAAGTACAGCCCTCTATCTATTTTAGTTTGTTCAGGAGGATTTTTGAAACTTAGATTTTACGTTGTTTATCGGTGGTTTAATGCTATTATTTCGCTTCATGTGCGATTACGAGCAAAGTAGTTGGGATACAAATTATTATTATACACGTTTATGGGTCAGATACATTGGGCAATTAATTCTAAAAAGTACAGCCCTCTATCTATTTTAGTTTGTTCAGGAGGATTTTTGAAACTTAGATTTTACGTTGTTTATCGGTGGTTTAATGTTATTATTTCGCTTCATGTGCGATTACGAACAAAGTAGTTGGGATACAAATTATTATTATACACGTTTATGGGTCAGATACATTGGGTAATTAATTATAAAAAGTACAGCCCTCTATCTATTTTAGTTTGTTCAGGAGGATTTTTGAAACTTAGATTTTACGTTGTTTATCGGTGGTTTAATGTTATTATTTTGCTTCATGTGCGATTACGAACAAAGTAGTTGGGATACAAATTATTATTATACACGTTTATGGGTCAGATACATTGGGTAATTAATTCGAAAAAGTACAGCCCTCTATCTATTTTAGTTTGTTCAGGAGGATTTTTGAAACTTAGATTTTACGTTGTTTATCGGTGGTTTAATGCTATTATTTCGCTTCATCTGCGATTACGAGCAAAGTAGTTGAAATACAAATTATTATTATACACGTTTATGGGTCAGATACATTCGGTAATTAATTCTAAAAAGTACAGCCCTCTATCTATTTTAGTTTGTTCAGGAGGATTTTTGAAACTTAGATTTTACGTTGTTTATCGGTGGTTTAATGTTATTATTTCGCTTCATGTGCGATTACGAACAAAGTAGTTGGGATACAAATTATTATTATACACGTTTATGGGTCAGATACATTGGGTAATTAATTCTAAAAAGTACAGCCCTCTATCTATTTTAGTTTGTTCAGGAGGATTTTTGAAACTTAGATTTTACGTTGTTTATCGGTGGTTTAATGTTATTATTTCGCTTCATGTGCGATTACGAACAAACTAGTTGGGATACAAATTATTATTATACACGTTTATGGGTCAGATACATTGGGTAATTAATTCTAAAAAGTACAGCCCTCTATCTATTTTAGTTTGTTCAGGAGGATTTTTGAAACTTAGATTTTACGTTGTTTATCGGTGGTTTAATGTTATTATTTTGCTTCATGTGCGATTACGAACAAAGTAGTTCGGATACAAATTATTATTATACACGTTTATGGGTCAGATATATTGGGTAATTAATTCTAAAAAGTACAGCCCTCTATCTATTTTAGTTTGTTCAGGAGGATTTTTGAAACTTAGATTTTACGTTGTTTATCGGTGGTTTAATGCTATTATTTCGCTTCATGTGCGATTACGAGCAAAGTAGTTGGGATACAAATTATTATTATACACGTTTATGGGTCAGATACATTGGGCAATTAATTCTAAAAAGTACAGCCCTCTATCTATTTTAGTTTGTTCAGGAGGATTTTTGAAACTTAGATTTTACGTTGTTTATCGGTGGTTTAATGTTATTATTTCGCTTCATGTGCGATTACGAACAAAGTAGTTGGGATACAAATTATTATTATACACGTTTATGGGTCAGATACATTGGGTAATTAATTATAAAAAGTACAGCCCTCTATCTATTTTAGTTTGTTCAGGAGGATTTTTGAAACTTAGATTTTACGTTGTTTATCGGTGGTTTAATGTTATTATTTTGCTTCATGTGCGATTACGAACAAAGTAGTTGGGATACAAATTATTATTATACACGTTTATGGGTCAGATACATTGGGTAATTAATTATAAAAAGTATAGCCCTCTATCTATTTTAGTTTGTTCAGGAGGATTTTTGAAACTTAGATTTTACGTTGTTTATCGGTGGTTTAATGTTATTATTTTGCTTCATGTGCGATTACGAACAAAGTAGTTGGGATACAAATTATTATTATACACGTTTATGGGTCAGATACATTGGGTAATTAATTCTAAAAAGTACAGCCCTCTATCTATTTTAGTTTGTTCAGGAGGATTTTTGAAACTTAGATTTTACGTTGTTTATCGGTGGTTTAATGTTATTATTTCGCTTCATGTGCGATTACGAACAAAGTAGTTCGGATACAAATTATTATTATACACGTTTATGGGTCAGATACATTGGGTAATTAATTCTAAAAAGTACAGCCCTCTATCTATTTTAGTTTGTTCAGGAGGATTTTTGAAACTTAGATTTTACGTTGTTTATCGGTGGTTTAATGTTATTATTTCGCTTCATGTGCGATTACGGACAAAGTAGTTGGGATACAAATTATTATTATACACGTTTATGGGTCAGATACATTGGGTAATTAATTCTAAAAAGTACAGCCCTCTATCTACTTTAGTTTGTTCAGGAGGATTTTTGAAACTTAGATTTTCCGTTGTTTATCGGTGGTTTAATGTTATTATTTCGCTTCATGTGCGATTACGAACAAAGTAGTTGGGATACAAATTATTATTATACACGTTTATGGGTCAGATACATTGGGTAATTAATTCTAAAAAGTACATCCCTCTATCTATTTTAGTTTGTTCAGGAGGATTTTTGAAACTTAGATTTTACGTTGTTTATCGGTGGTTTAATGCTATTATTTCGCTTCATGTGCGATTACGAGCAAAGTAGTTGGGATACAAATTATTATTATACACGTTTATGGGTCAGATACATTGGGCAATTAATTCTAAAAAGTACAGCCCTCTATCTATTTTAGTTTGTTCAGGAGGATTTTTAAAACTTAGATTTTACGTTGTTTATCGGTGGTTTAATGTTATTATTTCGCTTCATGTGCGATTACGAACAAAGTAGTTGGGATACAAATTATTATTATACACGTTTATGGGTCAGATATATTGGGTAATTAATTCTAAAAAGTACAGCCCTCTATCTATTTTAGTTTGTTCAGGAGGATTTTTGAAACTTAGATTTTACGTTGTTTATCGGTGGTTTAATGTTATTATTTCGCTTCATGTGCGATTACGAACAAAGTAGTTGGGATACAAATTATTATTATACACGTTTATGGGTCAGATACATTGGGTAATTAATTATAAAAAGTACAGCCCTCTATCTATTTTAGTTTGTTCAGGAGGATTTTTGAAACTTAGATTTTACGTTGTTTATCGGTGGTTTAATGTTATTATTTTGCTTCATGTGCGATTACGAACAAAGTAGTTGGGATACAAATTATTATTATACACGTTTATGGGTCAGATACATTGGGTAATTAATTATAAAAAGTATAGCCCTCTATCTATTTTAGTTTGTTCAGGAGGATTTTTGAAACTTAGATTTTACGTTGTTTATCGGTGGTTTAATGTTATTATTTTGCTTCATGTGCGATTACGAACAAAGTAGTTGGGATACAAATTATTGTTATACACGTTTATGGGTCAGATACATTGGGTAATTAATTCTAAAAAGTACAGCCCTCTATCTATTTTAGTTTGTTCAGGAGGATTTTTGAAACTTAGATTTTACGTTGTTTATCGGTGGTTTAATGTTATTATTTTGCTTCATGTGCGATTACGAACAAAGTAGTTCGGATACAAATTATTATTATACACGTTTATGGGTCAGATACATTGGGTAATTAATTCTAAAAAGTACAGCCCTCTATCTATTTTAGTTTGTTCAGGAGGATTTTTGAAACTTAGATTTTACGTTGTTTATCGGTGGTTTAATGTTATTATTTCGCTTCATGTAGCGATTACGAACAAAACTAGTTGGGATACAAATTATTATTATACACGTTTATGGGTCAGATACATTGGGTAATTAATTCTAAAAAGTACAGCCCTCTATCTACTTTAGTTTGTTCAGGAGGATTTTTGAAACTTAGATTTTCCGTTGTTTATCGGTGGTTTAATGTTATTATTTCGCTTCATGTGCGATTACGAACAAAGTAGTTGGGATACAAAATTATTATTATACACGTTTATGGGTCAGATACATTGGGTAATTAATTCTAAAAAGTACATCCCTCTATCTATTTTAGTTTGTTCAGGAGGATTTTTGAAACTTAGATTTTACGTTGTTTATCGGTGGTTTAATGCTATTATTTCGCTTCATGTGCGATTACGAGCAAAGTAGTTGGGATACAAATTATTATTATACACGTTTATGGGTCAGATACATTGGGCAATTAATTCTAAAAAGTACAGCCCTCTATCTATTTTAGTTTGTTCA
The DNA here is from genome assembly GCA_964023965.1 of Melinopterus prodromus. Lineage (NCBI taxonomy): Eukaryota > Metazoa > Arthropoda > Insecta > Coleoptera > Scarabaeidae > Melinopterus > Melinopterus prodromus. The sequence goes on along the minus strand of OZ030394.1, from coordinate 1,732,236 downwards.
GGAGGATTTTTAAAACTTAGATTTTACGTTGTTTATCGGTGGTTTAATGTTATTATTTCGCTTCATGTGCGATTACGAACAAAGTAGTTGGGATACAAATTATTATTATACACGTTTATGGGTCAGATACATTGGGTAATTAATTCTAAAAAGTACAGCCCTCTATCTATTTTAGTTTGTTCAGGAGGATTTTGAAACTTAGATTTTACGTTGTTTATCGGTGGTTTAATGTTATTATTTCGCTTCATGTGCGATTACGAACAAAGTAGTTGGGATACAAATTATTATTATACACGTTTATGGGTCAGATACATTGGGTAATTAATTCTAAAAAGTACAGCCCTCTATCTATTTTAGTTTGTTCAGGAGGATTTTTGAAACTTAGATTTTACGTTGTTTATCGGTGGTTTAATGTTATTATTTCGCTTCATGTGCGATTACGAACAAAGTAGTTGGGATACAAATTATTATTATACACGTTTATGGGTCAGATACATTGGGGTAATTAATTATAAAAAGTACAGCCCTCTATCTATTTTAGTTTGTTCAGGAGGATTTTTGAAACTTAGATTTTACGTTGTTTATCGGTGGTTTAAAGTTATTATTTCGCTTCATGTGCGATTACGAACAAACTAGTTGGGATACAAATTATTATTATACACGTTTATGGGTCAGATACATTGGGTAATTAATTCTAAAAAGTACAGCCCTCTATCTATTTTAGTTTGTTCAGGAGGATTTTTGAAACTTAGATTTTACTTTGTTTATCGGTGGTTTAATGCTATTATTTCGGTTCATGTGCGATTACGAGCAAAGTAGTTGCGATACAAATTATTATTATACACGTTTATGGGTCAGATACATTGGGCAATTAATTCTAAAAAGTACAGCCCTCTATCTATTTTAGTTTGTTCAGGAGGATTTTTGAAACTTAGATTTTACGTTGTTTATCGGTGGTTTAATGTTATTATTTCGCTTCATGTGCGATTACGAACAAACTAGTTGGGATACAAATTATTATTATACACGTTTATGGGTCAGATACATTGGGTAATTAATTCTAAAAAGTACAGCCCTCTATCTATTTTAGTTTGTTCAGGAGGATTTTTGAAACTTAGATTTTACGTTGTTTATCGGTGGTTTAATGTTATTATTTCGCTTCATGTGCGATTACGAACAAAGTAGTTGGGATACAAATTATTATTATACACATTTATGGGTCAGATACATTGGGTAATTAATTCTAAAAAGTACAGCCCTCTATCTATTTTAGTTTGTTCAGGAGGATTTTTGAAACTTAGATTTTACGTTGTTTATCGGTGGTTTAATGTTATTATTTCGCTTCATGTGCGATTACGAACAAAGTAGTTGGGATACAAATTATTATTATACACGTTTATGGGTCAGATACATTGGGTAATTAATTATAAAAAGTACAGCCCTCTATCTATTTTAGTTTGTTCAGGAGGATTTTTGAAACTTAGATTTTACGTTGTTTATCGGTGGTTTAAAGTTATTATTTCGCTTCATGTGCGATTACGAACAAAGTAGTTGGGATACAAATTATTATTATACACGTTTATGGGTCAGATACATTGGGTAATTAATTCTAAAAAGTACAGCCCTCTATCTATTTTAGTTTGTTCAGGAGGATTTTTGAAACTTAGATTTTACGTTGTTTATCGGTGGTTTAATGTTATTATTTCGCTTCATGTGCGATTACGAACAAAGTAGTTGGGATACAAATTATTATTATACACGTTTATGGGTCAGATACATTGGGTAATTAATTCTAAAAAGTACAGCCCTCTATCTATTTTAGTTTGTTCAGGAGGATTTTTGAAACTTAGATTTTACGTTGTTTATCGGTGGTTTAATGCTATTATTTCGGTTCATGTGCGATTACGAGCAAAGTAGTTGCGATACAAATTATTATTATACACGTTTATGGGTCAGATACATTGGGCAATTAATTCTAAAAAGTACAGCCCTCTATCTATTTTAGTTTGTTCAGGAGGATTTTTGAAACTTAGATTTTACGTTGTTTATCGGTGGTTTAATGTTATTATTTCGCTTCATGTGCGATTACGAACAAACTAGTTGGGATACAAATTATTATTATACACGTTTATGGGTCAGATACATTGGGTAATTAATTCTAAAAAGTACAGCCCTCTATCTATTTTAGTTTGTTCAGGAGGATTTTTGAAACTTAGATTTTACGTTGTTTATCGGTGGTTTAATGTTATTATTTCGCTTCATGTGCGATTACGAACAAAGTAGTTGGGATACAAATTATTATTATACACATTTATGGGTCAGATACATTGGGTAATTAATTCTAAAAAGTACAGCCTTCTATCTATTTTAGTTTGTTCAGGAGGATTTTTGAAACTTAGATTTTACGTTGTTTATCGGTGGTTTAATGTTATTATTTCGCTTCATGTGCGATTACGAACAAAGTAGTTGGGATACAAATTATTATTATACACGTTTATGGGTCAGATACATTGGGTAATTAATTCTAAAAAGTACAGCCCTCTATCTATTTTAGTTTGTTCAGGAGGATTTTTGAAACTTAGATTTTACGTTGTTTATCGGTGGTTTAATGTTATTATTTCGCTTCATGTGCGATTACGAACAAAGTAGTTGGGATACAAATTATTATTATACACGTTTATGGGTCAGATATATTGGGTAATTAATTCTAAAAAGTACAGCCCTCTATCTATTTTAGTTTGTTCAGGAGGATTTTTGAAACTTAGATTTTACGTTGTTTATCGGTGGTTTAATGCTATTATTTCGCTTCATGTACGATTACGAGCAAAGTAGTTGGGATACAAATTATTATTATACACGTTTATGGGTCAGATACATTGGGCAATTAATTCTAAAAAGTACAGCCCTCTATCTATTTTAGTTTGTTCAGGAGGATTTTTGAAACTTAGATTTTACGTTGTTTATCGGTGGTTTAATGTTATTATTTCGCTTCATGTGCGATTACGAACAAAGTAGTTGGGATACAAATTATTATTATACACGTTTATGGGTCAGATACATTGGGTAATTAATTCTAAAAAGTACAGCCCTCTATCTATTTTAGTTTGTTCAGGAGGATTTTTGAAACTTAGATTTTACGTTGTTTATCGGTGGTTTAATGTTATTATTTCGCTTCATGTGCGATTACGAACAAAGTAGTTGGGATACAAATTATTATTATACACGTTTATGGGTCAGATATATTGGGTAATTAATTCTAAAAAGTACAGCCCTCTATCTATTTTAGTTTGTTCAGGAGGATTTTTGAAACTTAGATTTTACGTTGTTTATCGGTGGTTTAATGCTATTATTTCGCTTCATGTGCGATTACGAGCAAAGTAGTTGGGATACAAATTATTATTATACACGTTTATGGGTCAGATACATTGGGCAATTAATTCTAAAAAGTACAGCCCTCTATCTATTTTAGTTTGTTCAGGAGGATTTTTGAAACTTAGATTTTACGTTGTTTATCGGTGGTTTAATGTTATTATTTCGCTTCATGTGCGATTACGAACAAAGTAGTTGGGATACAAATTATTATTATACACGTTTATGGGTCAGATACATTGGGTAATTAATTCTAAAAAGTACAGCCCTCTATCTATTTTAGTTTGTTCAGGAGGATTTTTGAAACTTAGATTTTACGTTGTTTATCGGTGGTTTCATGTTATTATTTCGCTTCATGTGCGATTACGAACAAAGTAGTTGGGATACAAATTATTATTATACACGTTTATGGGTCAGATACATTGGGTAATTAATTATAAAAAGTACAGCCCTCTATCTATTTTAGTTTGTTCAGGAGGATTTTTGAAACTTAGATTTTACGTTGTTTATCGGTGGTTTAATGTTATTATTTTGCTTCATGTGCGATTACGAACAAAGTAGTTGGGATACAAATTATTATTATACACGTTTATGGGTCAGATACATTGGGTAATTAATTCTAAAAAGTACAGCCCTCTATCTATTTTAGTTTGTTCAGGAGGATTTTTGAAACTTAGATTTTACGTTGGTTATCGGTGGTTTAATGCTATTATTTCGCTTCATGTGCGATTACGAGCAAAGTAGTTGGGATACAAATTATTATTATACACGTTTATGGGTCAGATACATTGGGCAATTAATTCTAAAAAGTACAGCCCTCTATCTATTTTAGTTTGTTCAGGAGGATTTTTGAAACTTAGATTTTACGTTGTTTATCGGTGGTTTAATGTTATTATTTTGCTTCATGTGCGATTACGAACAAAGTAGTTGGGATACAAATTATTATTATACACGTTTATGGGTCAGATACATTGGGTAATTAATTCTAAAAAGTACAGCCCTCTATCTATTTTAGTTTGTTCAGGAGGATTTTTGAAACTTAGATTTTACGTTGGTTATCGGTGGTTTAATGCTATTATTTCGCTTCATGTGCGATTACGAGCAAAGTAGTTGGGATACAAATTATTATTATACACGTTTATGGGTCAGATACATTGGGCAATTAATTCTAAAAAGTACAGCCCTCTATCTATTTTAGTTTGTTCAGGAGGGTTTTTGAAACTTAGATTTTACGTTGTTTATCGGTGGTTTAATGTTATTATTTCGCTTCATGTGCGATTACGAACAAAGTAGTTGGGATACAAATTATTATTATACACGTTTATGGGTCAGATACATTGGGTAATTAATTCTAAAAAGTACAGCCCTCTATCTATTTTAGTTTGTTCAGGAGGATTTTTGAAACTTAGATTTTACGTTGTTTATCGGTGGTTTAATGTTATTATTTCGCTTCATGTGCGATTACGAATAAAGTAGTTGGGATACAAATTATTATTATACACGTTTATGGGTCAGATATATTGGGTAATTAATTCTAAAAAGTACAGCCCTCTATCTATTTTAGTTTGTTCAGGAGGATTTTTGAAACTTAGATTTTACGTTGTTTATCGGTGGTTTAATGCTATTATTTCGCTTCATGTGCGATTACGAGCAAAGTAGTTGGGATACAAATTATTATTATACACGTTTATGGGTCAGATACATTGGGCAATTAATTCTAAAAAGTACAGCCCTCTATCTATTTTAGTTTGTTCAGGAGGATTTTTGAAACTTAGATTTTACGTTGTTTATCGGTGGTTTAATGTTATTATTTCGCTTCATGTGCGATTACGAACAAAGTAGTTGGGATACAAATTATTATTATACACGTTTATGGGTCAGATACATTGGGTAATTAATTCTAAAAAGTACAGCCCTCTATCTATTTTAGTTTGTTCAGGAGGATTTTTGAAACTTAGATTTTACGTTGTTTATCGGTGGTTTCATGTTATTATTTCGCTTCATGTGCGATTACGAACAAAGTAGTTGGGATACAAATTATTATTATACACGTTTATGGGTCAGATACATTGGGTAATTAATTATAAAAAGTACAGCCCTCTATCTATTTTAGTTTGTTCAGGAGGATTTTTGAAACTTAGATTTTACGTTGTTTATCGGTGGTTTAATGTTATTATTTTGCTTCATGTGCGATTACGAACAAAGTAGTTGGGATACAAATTATTATTATACACGTTTATGGGTCAGATACATTGGGTAATTAATTCTAAAAAGTACAGCCCTCTATCTATTTTAGTTTGTTCAGGAGGATTTTTGAAACTTAGATTTTACGTTGGTTATCGGTGGTTTAATGCTATTATTTCGCTTCATGTGCGATTACGAGCAAAGTAGTTGGGCTACAAATTATTATTATACACGTTTATGGGTCAGATACATTGGGCAATTAATTCTAAAAAGTACAGCTCTCTATCTATTTTAGTTTGTTCAGGAGGATTTTTGAAACTTAGATTTTACGTTGTTTATCGGTGGTTTAATGCTATTATTTCGCTTCATGTGCGATTACGACTAAAGTAGTTGGGATACAAATTATTATTATACACTTTTATGGGTCAGATACATTGGGTAATTAATTCTAAAAAGTACAGCCCTCTATCTATTTTAGTTTGTTCAGGAGGATTTTTGAAACTTAGATTTTACGTTGTTTATCGGTGGTTTAATGTTATTATTTCGCTTCATGTGCGATTACGAACAAACTAGTTGGGATACAAATTATTATTATACACGTTTATGGGTCAGATACATTGGGTAATTAATTCTAAAAAGTACAGCCCTCTATCTATTTTAGTTTGTTCAGGAGGATTTTTGAAACTTAGATTTTACGTTGTTTATCGGTGGTTTAATGTTATTATTTCGCTTCATGTGCGATTACGAACAAAGTAGTTGGGATACAAATTATTATTATACACATTTATGGGTCAGATACATTGGGTAATTAATTCTAAAAAGTACAGCCCTCTATCTATTTTAGTTTGTTCAGGAGGATTTTTGAATCTTAGATTTTACGTTGTTTATCGGTGGTTTAATGTTATTATTTCGCTTCATGTGCGATTACGAACAAAGTAGTTGGGATACAAATTATTATTATACACGTTTATGGGTCAGATACATTGGGTAATTAATTCTAAAAAGTACAGCCCTCTATCTATTTTAGTTTGTTCAGGAGGATTTTTGAAACTTAGATTTTACGTTGTTTATCGGTGGTTTAATGTTATTATTTCGCTTCATTTGCGATTACGAACAAAGTAGTTGGGATACAAATTATTATTATACACGTTTATGGGTCAGATATATTGGGTAATTAATTCTAAAAAGTACAGCCCTCTATCTATTTTAGTTTGTTCAGGAGGATTTTTGAAACTTAGATTTTACGTTGTTTATCGGTGGTTTAATGCTATTATTTCGCTTCATGTGCGATTACGAGCAAAGTAGTTGGGATACAAATTATTATTATACACGTTTATGGGTCAGATACATTGGGTAATTAATTCTAAAAAGTACAGCCCTCTATCTATTTTAGTTTGTTCAGGAGGATTTTTGAAACTTAGATTTTACGTTGGTTATCGGTGGTTTAATGCTATTATTTCGCTTCATGTGCGATTACGAGCAAAGTAGTTGGGCTACAAATTATTATTATACACGTTTATGGGTCAGATACATTGGGCAATTAATTCTAAAAAGTACAGCTCTCTATCTATTTTAGTTTGTTCAGGAGGATTTTTGAAACTTAGATTTTACGTTGTTTATCGGTGGTTTAATGCTATTATTTCGCTTCATGTGCGATTACGACTAAAGTAGTTGGGATACAAATTATTATTATACACGTTTATGGGTCAGATACATTGGGTAATTAATTCTAAAAAGTACAGCCCTCTATCTATTTTAGTTTGTTCAGGAGGATTTTTGAAACTTAGATTTTACGTTGTTTATCGGTGGTTTAATGTTATTATTTCGCTTCATGTGCGATTACGAACAAACTAGTTGGGATACAAATTATTATTATACACGTTTATGGGTCAGATACATTGGGTAATTAATTCTAAAAAGTACAGCCCTCTATCTATTTTAGTTTGTTCAGGAGGATTTTTGAAACTTAGATTTTACGTTGTTTATCGGTGGTTTAATGTTATTATTTCGCTTCATGTGCGATTACGAACAAAGTAGTTGGGATACAAATTATTATTATACACATTTATGGGTCAGATACATTGGGTAATTAATTCTAAAAAGTACAGCCCTCTATCTATTTTAGTTTGTTCAGGAGGATTTTTGAATCTTAGATTTTACGTTGTTTATCGGTGGTTTAATGTTATTATTTCGCTTCATGTGCGATTACGAACAAAGTAGTTGGGATACAAATTATTATTATACACGTTTATGGGTCAGATACATTGGGTAATTAATTCTAAAAAGTACAGCCCTCTATCTATTTTAGTTTGTTCAGGAGGATTTTTGAAACTTAGATTTTACGTTGTTTATCGGTGGTTTAATGTTATTATTTCGCTTCATTTGCGATTACGAACAAAGTAGTTGGGATACAAATTATTATTATACACGTTTATGGGTCAGATATATTGGGTAATTAATTCTAAAAAGTACAGCCCTCTATCTATTTTAGTTTGTTCAGGAGGATTTTTGAAACTTAGATTTTACGTTGTTTATCGGTGGTTTAATGCTATTATTTCGCTTCATGTGCGATTACGAGCAAAGTAGTTGGGATACAAATTATTATTATACACGTTTATGGGTCAGATACATTGGGTAATTAATTCTAAAAAGTACAGCCCTCTATCTATTTTAGTTTGTTCAGGAGGATTTTTGAAACTTAGATTTTACGTTGTTTATCGGTGGTTTAATGTTATTATTTCGCTTCATGTGCGATTACGAACAAAGTAGTTGGGATACAAATTATTATTATACACGTTTATGGGTCAGATACATTGGGTAATTAATTCTAAAAAGTACAGCCCTCTATCTATTTTAGTTTGTTCAGGAGGATTTTTGAAACTTAGATTTTACGTTGTTTATCGGTGGTTTAATGCTATTATTTCGCTTCATGTGCGATTACGAGCAAAGTAGTTGGGATACAAATTATTATTATACACGTTTATGGGTCAGATACATTGGGCAATTAATTCTAAAAAGTACAGCCCTCTATCTATTTTAGTTTGTTCAGGAGGATTTTTGAAACTTAGATTTTACGTTGTTTATCGGTGGTTTAATGTTATTATTTCGCTTCATGTGCGATTACGAACAAAGTAGTTGGGATACAAATTATTATTATACACGTTTATGGGTCAGATACATTGGGTAATTAATTCTAAAAAGTACAGCCCTCTATCTATTTTAGTTTGTTCAGGAGGATTTTTGAAACTTAGATTTTACGTTGTTTATCGGTGGTTTAATGTTATTATTTCGCTTCATGTGCGATTACGAACAAAGTAGTTGGGATACAAACTATTATTATACACGTTTATGGGTCAGATATATTGATTGGGTAATTAATTCTAAAAAGTACAGCCCTCTATCTATTTTAGTTTGTCCAGGAGGATTTTGAAACTTAGATTTTACGTTGTTTATCGGTGGTTTAATGTTATTATTTCGCTTCATGTGCGATTACGAACAAAGTAGTTGGGATACAAATTATTATTATACACGTTTATGGGTCAGATACATTGGGTAATTAATTCTAAAAAGTACATCCCTCTATCTATTTTAGTTTGTTCAGGAGGATTTTTGAAACTTAGATTTTACGTTGTTTATCGGTGGTTTAATGCTATTATTTCGCTTCATGTGCGATTACGAGCAAAGTAATTGGGATACAAATTATTATTATACACGTTTATGGGTCAGATACATTGGGTAATTAATTCTAAAAAGTACAGCCCTCTATCTATTTTAGTTTGTTCAGGAGGATTTTTGAAACTTAGATTTTACGTTGTTTATCGGTGGTTTAATGGTATTATTTCGCTTCATGTGCGATTACGAGCAAAGTAGTTGGGATACAAATTATTATTATACACGTTTATGGGTCAGATACATTGGGCAATTAATTCTAAAAAGTACAGCCCTCTATCTATTTTAGTTTGTTCAGGAGGATTTTTGAAACTTAGATTTTACGTTGTTTATCGGTGGTTTAATGTTATTATTTCGCTTCATGTGCGATTACGAACAAAGTAGTTGGGATACAAATTATTATTATACACGTTTATGGGTCAGATACATTGGGTAATTAATTATAAAAAGTACAGCCCTCTATCTATTTTAGTTTGTTCAGGAGGATTTTTGAAACTTAGATTTTACGTTGTTTATCGGTGGTTTAATGTTATTATTTTGCTTCATGTGCGATTACGAACAAAGTAGTTGGGATACAAATTATTATTATACACGTTATGGGTCAGATACATTGGGCAATTAATTCTAAAAAGTACAGCCCTCTATCTATTTTAGTTTGTTCAGGAGGATTTTTGAAACTTAGATTTTACGTTGTTTATCGGTGGTTTAATGTTATTATTTCGCTTCATGTGCGATTACGAACAAAGTGTTGGGATACAAATTATTATTATACACGTTTATGGGTCAGATACATTGGGTAATTAATTATAAAAAGTACAGCCCTCTATCTATTTTAGTTTGTTCAGGAGGATTTTGAAACTTAGATTTTACGTTGTTTATCGGTGGTTTAATGTTATTATTTCGCTTCATGTGCGATTACGAACAAAGTAGTTCGGATACAAATTATTATTATACACGTTTATGGGTCAGATACATTGGGTAATTAATTCTAAAAAGTACAGCCCTCTATCTATTTTAGTTTGTTCAGGAGGATTTTTGAAACTTAGATTTTACGTTGTTTATCGGTGGTTTAATGTTATTATTTCGCTTCATGTGCGATTACGAACAAAGTAGTTGGGATACAAATTATTATTATACACGTTTATGGGTCAGATACATTGGGTAATTAATTCTAAAAAGTACAGCCCTCTATCTACTTTAGTTTGTTCAGGAGGATTTTTGAAACTTAGATTTTCCGTTGTTTATCGGTGGTTTAATGTTATTATTTCGCTTCATGTGCGATTACGAACAAAGTAGTTGGGATACAAATTATTATTATACACGTTTATGGGTCAGATACATTGGGTAATTAATTCTAAAAAGTACATCCCTCTATCTATTTTAGTTTGTTCAGGAGGATTTTTGAAACTTAGATTTTACGTTGTTTATCGGTGGTTTAATGCTATTATTTCGCTTCATGTGCGATTACGAGCAAAGTAGTTGGGATACAAATTATTATTATACACGTTTATGGGTCAGATACATTGGGCAATTAATTCTAAAAAGTACAGCCCTCTATCTATTTTAGTTTGTTCAGGAGGATTTTTAAAACTTAGATTTTACGTTGTTTATCGGTGGTTTAATGTTATTATTTCGCTTCATGTGCGATTACGAACAAAGTAGTTGGGATACAAATTATTATTATACACGTTTATGGGTCAGATACATTGGGTAATTAATTCTAAAAAGTACAGCCCTCTATCTATTTTAGTTTGTTCAGGAGGATTTTTGAAACTTAGATTTTACGTTGTTTATCGGTGGTTTAATGTTATTATTTCGCTTCATGTGCGATTACGAACAAAGTAGTTGGGATACAAATTATTATTATACACGTTTATGGGTCAGATACATTGGGTAATTAATTCTAAAAAGTACAGCCCTCTATCTATTTTAGTTTGTTCAGGAGGATTTTTGAAACTTAGATTTTACGTTGTTTATCGGTGGTTTAATGGTATTATTTCGCTTCATGTGCGATTACGAGCAAAGTAGTTGGGATACAAATTATTATTATACACGTTTATGGGTCAGATACATTGGGCAATTAATTCTAAAAAGTACAGCCCTCTATCTATTTTAGTTTGTTCAGGAGGATTTTTTAAACTTAGATTTTACGTTGTTTATCGGTGGTTTAATGTTATTATTTCGCTTCATGTGCGATTACGAACAAAGTAGTTGGGATACAAATTATTATTATACACGTTTATGGGTCAGATACATTGGGTAATTAATTATAAAAAGTACAGCCCTCTATCTATTTTAGTTTGTTCAGGAGGATTTTTGAAACTTAGATTTTACGTTGTTTATCGGTGGTTTAATGTTATTATTTTGCTTCATGTGCGATTACGAACAAAGTAGTTGGGATACAAATTATTATTATACACGTTTATGGGTCAGATACATTGGGCAATTAATTCTAAAAAGTACAGCCCTCTATCTATTTTAGTTTGTTCAGGAGGATTTTTGAAACTTAGATTTTACGTTGTTTATCGGTGGTTTAATGTTATTATTTCGCTTCATGTGCGATTACGAACAAAGTAGTTGGGATACAAATTATTATTATACACGTTTATGGGTCAGATACATTGGGTAATTAATTATAAAAAGTACAGCCCTCTATCTATTTTAGTTTGTTCAGGAGGATTTTTGAAACTTAGATTTTACGTTGTTTATCGGTGGTTTAATGTTATTATTTTGCTTCATGTGCGATTACGAACAAAGTAGTTGGGATACAAATTATTATTATACACGTTTATGGGTCAGATACATTGGGTAATTAATTCTAAAAAGTACAGCCCTCTATCTATTTTAGTTTGTTCAGGAAGATTTTTGAAACTTAGATTTTACGTTGTTTATCGGTGGTTTAAAGGTATTATTTCGCTTCATGTGCGATTACGAGCAAAGTAGTTGGGATACAAATTATTATTATACACGTTTATGGGTCAGATACATTGGGCAATTAATTCTAAAAAGTACAGCCCTCTATCTATATTAGTTTGTTCAGGAGGATTTTTGAAACTTAGATTTTACGTTGTTTATCGGTGGTTTAATGTTATTATTTCGCTTCATGTGCGATTACGAACAATGTAGTTGGGATACAAATTATTATTATACACGTTTATGGGTCAGATACATTGGGTAATTAATTCTAACAAGTATAGCCCTCTATCTATTTTAGTTTGTCCAGGAGGATTTTTGAAACTTAGATTTTACGTTGTTTATCGGTGGTTTAATGTTATTATTTCGCTTCATGTGCGATTACGAACAAAGTAGTTCGGATACAAATTATTATTATACACGTTTATGGGTCAGATACATTGGGTAATTAATTCTAAAAAGTACATCCCTCTATCTATTTTAGTTTGTTCAGGAGGATTTTTGAAACTTAGATTTTACGTTGTTTATCGGTGGTTTAATGCTATTATTTCGCTTCATGTGCGATTACGAGCAAAGTAGTTGGGATACAAATTATTATTATACACGCTTATGGGTCAGATACATTGGGCAATTAATTCTAAAAAGTACAGCCCTCTATCTATTTTAGTTTGTTCAGGAGGATTTTTGAAACTTAGATTTTACGTTGTTTATCGGTGGTTTAATGTTATTATTTCGCTTCATGTGCGATTACGAACAAAGTAGTTGGGATACAAATTATTATTATACACGTTTATGGGTCAGATACATTGGGTAATTAATTATAAAAAGTACAGCCCTCTATCTATTTTAGTTTGTTCAGGAGGATTTTTGAAACTTAGATTTTACGTTGTTTATCGGTGGTTTAATGTTATTATTTTGCTTCATGTGCGATTACGAACAAAGTAGTTGGGATACAAATTATTATTATACACGTTTATGGGTCAGATACATTGGGTAATTAATTATAAAAAGTACAGGCCTCTATCTATTTTAGTTTGTTCAGGAGGATTTTTGAAACTTAGATTTTACGTTGTATATCGGTGGTTTAATGTTATTATTTTGCTTCATGTGCGATTACGAACAAAGTAGTTGGGATACAAATTATTATTATACACGTTTATGGGTCAGATACATTGGGTAATTAATTCTAAAAAGTACAGCCCTCTATCTATTTTAGTTTGTTCAGGAGGATTTTTGAAACTTAGATTTTACGTTGTTTATCGGTGGTTTAAAGGTATTATTTCGCTTCATGTGCGATTACGAGCAAAGTAGTTGGGATACAAATTATTATTATACACGTTTATGGGTCAGATACATTGGGTAATTAATTCTAAAAAGTACAGCCCTCTATCTATTTTAGTTTGTTCAGGAGGATTTTTGAAACTTAGATTTTACGTTGTTTATCGGTGGTTTAATGTTATTATTTCGCTTCATGTGCGATTACGAACAAAGTAGTTGGGATACAAATTATTATTATACACGTTTATGGGTCAGATACATTGGGTAATTAATTCTAAAAAGTACAGCCCTCTATCTACTTTAGTTTGTTCAGGAGGATTTTTGAAACTTAGATTTTCCGTTGTTTATCGGTGGTTTAATGTTATTATTTCGCTTCATGTGCGATTACGAACAAAGTAGTTGGGATACAAATTATTATTATACACGTTTATGGGTCAGATACATTGGGTAATTAATTCTAAAAAGTACATCCCTCTATCTATTTTAGTTTGTTCAGGAGGATTTTTGAAACTTAGATTTTACGTTGTTTATCGGTGGTTTAATGCTATTATTTCGCTTCATGTGCGATTACGAGCAAAGTAGTTGGGATACAAATTATTATTATACACGTTTATGGGTCAGATACATTGGGCAATTAATTCTAAAAAGTACAGCCCTCTATCTATTTTAGTTTGTTCAGGAGGATTTTTAAAACTTAGATTTTACGTTGTTTATCGGTGGTTTAATGTTATTATTTCGCTTCATGTGCGATTACGAACAAAGTAGTTGGGATACAAATTATTATTATACACGTTTATGGGTCAGATACATTGGGTAATTAATTCTAAAAAGTACAGCCCTCTATCTATTTTAGTTTGTTCAGGAGGATTTTTGAAACTTAGATTTTACGTTGTTTATCGGTGGTTTAATGTTATTATTTCGCTTCATGTGCGATTACGAACAAAGTAGTTGGGATACAAATTATTATTATACACGTTTATGGGTCAGATACATTGGGTAATTAATTCTAAAAAGTACAGCCCTCTATCTATTTTAGTTTGCTCAGGAGGATTTTTGAAACTTAGATTTTACGTTGTTTATCGGTGGTTTAATGTTATTATTTTGCTTCATGTGCGATTACGAACAAAGTAGTTGGGATACAAATTATTATTATACACGTTTATGGGTCAGATACATTGGGCAATTAATTCTAAAAAGTACAGCCCTCTATCTATTTTAGTTTGTTCAGGAGGATTTTTGAAACTTAGATTTTACGTTGTTTATCGGTGGTTTAATGTTATTATTTCGCTTCATGTGCGATTACGAACAAAGTAGTTGGGATACAAATTATTATTATACACGTTTATGGGTCAGATACATTGGGTAATTAATTATAAAATGTACAGCCTTCTATCTATTTTAGTTTGTTCAGGAGGATTTTTGAAACTTAGATTTTACGTTGTTTATCGGTGGTTTAATGCTATTATTTCGCTCCATGTGCGATTACGAGCAAAGTAGTTGGGATACAAATTATTATTATACACGTTTATGGGTCAGATACATTGGGTAATTAATTCTAAAAGGTACAGCCCTCTATCTATTTTAGTTTGTTCAGCAGGATTTTTGAAACTTAGATTTTACGTTGTTTATCGGTGGTTGAATGTTATTATTTCGCTTCATGTGCGATTACTAGCAAAGTAGTTCGGATACAAATTATTATTATACACGTTTATGGATCAGATACATTGGGTAATTAATTCTAAAAAGTACAGCCCTCTATCTATTTTAGTTTGTTCAGGAGGATTTTTGAAACTTAGATTTTACGTTGTTTATCGGTGGTTTAATGTTATTATTTCGCTTCATGTGCGATTACGAACAAAGTAGTTGGGATACAAATTATTATTATACACGTTTATGGGTCAGATACATTGGGTAATTAATTCTAAAAAGTACCGCCCTCTATCTATTTTAGTTTGTTCAGGAGGATTTTTGAAACTTAGATTTTACGTTGTTTATCGGTGGTTTAATGCTATTATTTCGCTTCATGTGCGATTACGAGCAAAGTAGTTGGGATACAAATTATTATTATACACGTTTATGGGTCAGATACATTGGGTAATTAATTCTAAAAAGTGCAGCCCTCTATCTATTTTAGTTTGTTCAGGAGGATTTTTGAAACTTAGATTTTACGTTGTTTATCGGTGGTTTAATGTTATTATTTCGCTTCATGTGCGATTACGAACAAAGTAGTTCGGATACAAATTATTATTATACACGTTTATGGGTCAGATACATTGGGTAATTAATTCTAAAAAGTACAGCCCTCTATCTATTTTAGTTTGTTCAGGAGGATTTTTGAAACTTAGATTTTACGTTGTTTATCGGTGGTTTAATGCTATTATTTCGCTTCATGTGCTATTACGAGCAAAGTAGTTGGGATACAAATTATTATTATACACGTTTATGGGTCAGATACATTGGGTAATTAATTCTAAAAAGTACAGCCCTCTATCTATTTTAGTTTGTTCAGGAGGATTTTTGAAACTTAGATTTTACGTTGTTTATCGGTGGTTTAAAGCTATTATTTCGCTTCATGTGCGATTACGAGCAAAGTAGTTGGGATACAAATTATTATTATTCACGTTTATGGGTCAGATACATTGGGTAATTAATTCTAAAAAGTACAGCCCTCTATCTATTTTAGTTTGTTCAGGAGGATTTTTGAAACTTAGATTTCACGTTGTTTATCGGTGGTTTAATGCTATTATTTCGCTTCATGTGCGATTACGAGCAAAGTAGTTGGGATACAAATTATTATTATACACGTTTATGGGTCAGATACATTGGGTAATTAATTCTAAAAAGTACCGCCCTCTATCTATTTTAGTTTGTTCAGGAGGATTTTTGAAACTTAGATTTTACGTTGTTTATCGGTGGTTTAATGCTATTATTTCGCTTCATGTGCGATTACGAGCAAAGTAGTTGGGATACAAATTATTATTATACACGTTTATGGGTCAGATACATTGGGTAATTAATTCTAAAAAGTGCAGCCCTCTATCTATTTTAGTTTGTTCAGGAGGATTTTTGAAACTTAGATTTTACGTTGTTTATCGGTGGTTTAATGTTATTATTTCGCTTCATGTGCGATTACGAACAAAGTAGTTCGGATACAAATTATTATTATACACGTTTATGGGTCAGATACATTGGGTAATTAATTCTAAAAAGTACAGCCCTCTATCTATTTTAGTTTGTTCAGGAGGATTTTTGAAACTTAGATTTTACGTTGTTTATCGGTGGTTTAATGCTATTATTTCGCTTCATGTGCTATTACGAGCAAAGTAGTTGGGATACAAATTATTATTATACACGTTTATGGGTCAGATACATTGGGTAATTAATTCTAAAAAGTACAGCCCTCTATCTATTTTAGTTTGTTTAGGAGGATTTTTGAAACTTAGATTTTACGTTGTTTATCGGTGGTTTAAAGCTATTATTTCGCTTCATGTGCGATTACGAGCAAAGTAGTTGGGATACAAATTATTATTATTCACGTTTATGGGTCAGATACATTGGGTAATTAATTCTAAAAAGTACAGCCCTCTATCTATTTTAGTTTGTTCAGGAGGATTTTTGAAACTTAGATTTCACGTTGTTTATCGGTGGTTTAATGCTATTATTTCGCTTCATGTGCGATTACGAGCAAAGTAGTTGGGATACAAATTATTATTATACACGTTTATGGGTCAGATACATTGGGTAATTAATTCTAAAAAGTACAGCACTCTATCTATTTTAGTTTGTTCAGGAAGATTTTTGAAACTTAGATTTTACGTTGTTTATCGGTGGTTTAATGTTATTATTTCGCTTCATGTGCGATTACGAACAAAGTAGTTGGGATACAAATTATTATTATACACGTTTATGGGTCAGATACATTGGGTAATTAATTCTAAAAAGTACAGCCCTCTATCTATTTTAGTTTGTTCAGGAGGATTTTTGAAACTTAGATTTTACGTTGTTTATCGGTGGTTTAATGTTATTATTTCGCTTCATGTGCGATTACGAACAAAGTAGTTGGGATACAAATTATTATTATACACGTTTATGGGTCAGATACATTGGGTAATTAATTCTAAAAAGTACATCCCTCTATCTATTTTAGTTTGTTCAGGAGGATTTTTGAAACTTAGATTTTACGTTGTTTATCGGTGGTTTAATGCTATTATTTCGCTTCATGTGCGATTACGAGCAAAGTAGTTGGGATACAAATTATTATTATACACGTTTATGGGTCAGATACATTGGGCAATTAATTCTAAAAAGTACAGCCCTCTATCTATTTTAGTTTGTTCAGGAGGATTTTTGAAACTTAGATTTTACGTTGTTTATCGGTGGTTTAATGTTATTATTTCGCTTCATGTGGGATTACGAACAAAGTAGTTGGGATACAAATTATTATTATACACGTTTATGGGTCAGATACATTGGGTAATTAATTCTAAAAAGTACAGCCCTCTATCTATTTTAGTTTGTTCAGGAGGATTTTTGAAACTTAGATTTTACGTTGTTTATCGGTGGTTTAATGTTATTATTTCGCTTCATGTGCGATTTCGAACAAAGTAGTTGGGATACAAATTATTATTATACACGTTTATGGGTCAGATACATTGGGTAATTAATTCTAAAAAGTACAGCCCTCTATCTATTTTAGTTTGTTCAGGAGGATTTTTGAAACTTAGATTTTACGTTGTTTATCGGTGGTTTAATGCTATTATTTCGCTTCATGTGCGATTACGAGCAAAGTAGTTGGGATACAAATTATTATTATACACGTTTATGGGTCAGATACATTGGGTAATTAATTCTAAAAAGTACAGCCCTCTATCTATTTTAGTTTGTTCAGGAGGATTTTTGAAACTTAGATTTTACGTTGTTTATCGGTGGTTTAATGTTATTATTTCGCTTCATGTGCGATTACGAACAAAGTAGTTGGGATACAAATTATTATTATACACGTTTATGGGTCAGATACATTGGGTAATTAATTCTAAAAAGTACAGCCCTCTATCTATTTTAGTTTGCTCAGGAGGATTTTTGAAACTTAGATTTTACGTTGTTTATCGGTGGTTTAATGTTATTATTTTGCTTCATGTGCGATTACGAACAAAGTAGTTGGGATACAAATTATTATTATACACGTTTATGGGTCAGATACATTGGGCAATTAATTCTAAAAAGTACAGCCCTCTATCTATTTTAGTTTGTTCAGGAGGATTTTTGAAACTTAGATTTTACGTTGTTTATCGGTGGTTTAATGTTATTATTTCGCTTCATGTGCGATTACGAACAAAGTAGTTGGGATACAAATTATTATTATACACGTTTATGGGTCAGATACATTGGGTAATTAATTATAAAATGTACAGCCTTCTATCTATTTTAGTTTGTTCAGGAGGATTTTTGAAACTTAGATTTTACGTTGTTTATCGGTGGTTTAATGCTATTATTTCGCTCCATGTGCGATTACGAGCAAAGTAGTTGGGATACAAATTATTATTATACACGTTTATGGGTCAGATACATTGGGTAATTAATTCTAAAAGGTACAGCCCTCTATCTATTTTAGTTTGTTCAGCAGGATTTTTGAAACTTAGATTTTACGTTGTTTATCGGTGGTTGAATGTTATTATTTCGCTTCATGTGCGATTACTAGCAAAGTAGTTCGGATACAAATTATTATTATACACGTTTATGGATCAGATACATTGGGTAATTAATTCTAAAAAGTACAGCCCTCTATCTATTTTAGTTTGTTCAGGAGGATTTTTGAAACTTAGATTTTACGTTGTTTATCGGTGGTTTAATGTTATTATTTCGCTTCATGTGCGATTACGAACAAAGT
This sequence comes from Melinopterus prodromus, assembly GCA_964023965.1. Taxonomy (NCBI): domain Eukaryota; kingdom Metazoa; phylum Arthropoda; class Insecta; order Coleoptera; family Scarabaeidae; genus Melinopterus; species Melinopterus prodromus. Next base: position 1,712,936 of record OZ030394.1, on the reverse strand, counting down.
AGTTGGGATACAAATTATTATTATACACGTTTATGGGTCAGATACATTGGGTAATTAATTCTAAAAAGTACCGCCCTCTATCTATTTTAGTTTGTTCAGGAGGATTTTTGAAACTTAGATTTTACGTTGTTTATCGGTGGTTTAATGCTATTATTTCGCTTCATGTGCGATTACGAGCAAAGTAGTTGGGATACAAATTATTATTATACACGTTTATGGGTCAGATACATTGGGTAATTAATTCTAAAAAGTGCAGCCCTCTATCTATTTTAGTTTGTTCAGGAGGATTTTTGAAACTTAGATTTTACGTTGTTTATCGGTGGTTTAATGTTATTATTTCGCTTCATGTGCGATTACGAACAAAGTAGTTCGGATACAAATTATTATTATACACGTTTATGGGTCAGATACATTGGGTAATTAATTCTAAAAAGTACAGCCCTCTATCTATTTTAGTTTGTTCAGGAGGATTTTTGAAACTTAGATTTTACGTTGTTTATCGGTGGTTTAATGCTATTATTTCGCTTCATGTGCTATTACGAGCAAAGTAGTTGGGATACAAATTATTATTATACACGTTTATGGGTCAGATACATTGGGTAATTAATTCTAAAAAGTACAGCCCTCTATCTATTTTAGTTTGTTCAGGAGGATTTTTGAAACTTAGATTTTACGTTGTTTATCGGTGGTTTAAAGCTATTATTTCGCTTCATGTGCGATTACGAGCAAAGTAGTTGGGATACAAATTATTATTATTCACGTTTATGGGTCAGATACATTGGGTAATTAATTCTAAAAAGTACAGCCCTCTATCTATTTTAGTTTGTTCAGGAGGATTTTTGAAACTTAGATTTCACGTTTTTTATCGGTGGTTTAATGCTATTATTTCGCTTCATGTGCGATTACGAGCAAAGTAGTTGGGATACAAATTATTATTATACACGTTTATGGGTCAGATACATTGGGTAATTAATTCTAAAAAGTACCGCCCTCTATCTATTTTAGTTTGTTCAGGAGGATTTTTGAAACTTAGATTTTACGTTGTTTATCGGTGGTTTAATGCTATTATTTCGCTTCATGTGCGATTACGGGCAAAGTAGTTGGGATACAAATTATTATTATACACGTTTATGGGTCAGATACATTGGGTAATTAATTCTAAAAAGTGCAGCCCTCTATCTATTTTAGTTTGTTCAGGAGGATTTTTGAAACTTAGATTTTACGTTGTTTATCGGTGGTTTAATGTTATTATTTCGCTTCATGTGCGATTACGAACAAAGTAGTTCGGATACAAATTATTATTATACACGTTTATGGGTCAGATACATTGGGTAATTAATTCTAAAAAGTACAGCCCTCTATCTATTTTAGTTTGTTCAGGAGGATTTTTGAAACTTAGATTTTACGTTGTTTATCGGTGGTTTAATGCTATTATTTCGCTTCATGTGCTATTACGAGCAAAGTAGTTGGGATACAAATTATTATTATACACGTTTATGGGTCAGATACATTGGGTAATTAATTCTAAAAAGTACAGCCCTCTATCTATTTTAGTTTGTTTAGGAGGATTTTTGAAACTTAGATTTTACGTTGTTTATCGGTGGTTTAAAGCTATTATTTCGCTTCATGTGCGATTACGAGCAAAGTAGTTGGGATACAAATTATTATTATTCACGTTTATGGGTCAGATACATTGGGTAATTAATTCTAAAAAGTACAGCCCTCTATCTATTTTAGTTTGTTCAGGAGGATTTTTGAAACTTAGATTTCACGTTGTTTATCGGTGGTTTAATGCTATTATTTCGCTTCATGTGCGATTACGAGCAAAGTAGTTGGGATACAAATTATTATTATACACGTTTATGGGTCAGATACATTGGGTAATTAATTCTAAAAAGTACAGCACTCTATCTATTTTAGTTTGTTCAGGAAGATTTTTGAAACTTAGATTTTACGTTGTTTATCGGTGGTTTAATGTTATTATTTCGCTTCATGTGCGATTACGAACAAAGTAGTTGGGATACAAATTATTATTATACACGTTTATGGGTCAGATACATTGGGTAATTAATTCTAAAAAGTACAGCCCTCTATCTATTTTAGTTTGTTCAGGAGGATTTTTGAAACTTAGATTTTACGTTGTTTATCGGTGGTTTAATGTTATTATTTCGCTTCATGTGCGATTACGAACAAAGTAGTTGGGATACAAATTATTATTATACACGTTTATGGGTCAGATACATTGGGTAATTAATTCTAAAAAGTACATCCCTCTATCTATTTTAGTTTGTTCAGGAGGATTTTTGAAACTTAGATTTTACGTTGTTTATCGGTGGTTTAATGCTATTATTTCGCTTCATGTGCGATTACGAGCAAAGTAGTTGGGATACAAATTATTATTATACACGTTTATGGGTCAGATACATTGGGCAATTAATTCTAAAAAGTACAGCCCTCTATCTATTTTAGTTTGTTCAGGAGGATTTTTGAAACTTAGATTTTACGTTGTTTATCGGTGGTTTAATGTTATTATTTCGCTTCATGTGGGATTACGAACAAAGTAGTTGGGATACAAATTATTATTATACACGTTTATGGGTCAGATACATTGGGTAATTAATTCTAAAAAGTACAGCCCTCTATCTATTTTAGTTTGTTCAGGAGGATTTTTGAAACTTAGATTTTACGTTGTTTATCGGTGGTTTAATGTTATTATTTCGCTTCATGTGCGATTTCGAACAAAGTAGTTGGGATACAAATTATTATTATACACGTTTATGGGTCAGATACATTGGGTAATTAATTCTAAAAAGTACAGCCCTCTATCTATTTTAGTTTGTTCAGGAGGATTTTTGAAACTTAGATTTTACGTTGTTTATCGGTGGTTTAATGCTATTATTTCGCTTCATGTGCGATTACGAGCAAAGTAGTTGGGATACAAATTATTATTATACACGTTTATGGGTCAGATACATTGGGCAATTAATTCTAAAAAGTACAGCCCTCTATCTATTTTAGTTTGTTCAGGAGGATTTTTGAAACTTAGATTTTACGTTGTTTATCGGTGGTTTAATGTTATTATTTCGCTTCATGTGCGATTACGAACAAAGTAGTTGGGATACAAATTATTATTATACACGTTTATGTGTCAGATACATTGGGTAATTAATTATAAAAAGTACAGCCCTCTATCTATTTTAGTTTGTTCAGGAGGATTTTTGAAACTTAGATTTTACGTTGTTTATCGGTGGTTTAATGTTATTATTTTGCTTCATGTGCGATTACGAACAATGTAGTTGGGATACAAATTATTATTATACACGTTTATGGGTCAGATACATTGGGCAATTAATTCTAAAAAGTACAGCCCTCTATCTATTTTAGTTTGTTCAGGAGGATTTTTGAAACTTAGATTTTACGTTGTTTATCGGTGGTTTAATGTTATTATTTCGCTTCATGTGCGATTACGAACAAAGTAGTTGGGATACAAATTATTATTATACACGTTTCTGGGTCAGATACATTGGGTAATTAATTATAAAAAGTACAGCCCTCTATCTATTTTAGTTTGTTCAGGAGGATTTTTGAAACTTAGATTTTACGGTGTTTATCGGTGGTTTAATGTTATTATTTTGCTTCATGTGCGATTACGAACAAAGTAGTTGGGATACAAATTATTATTATACACGTTTATGGGTCAGATACATTGGGTAATTAATTCTAAAAAGTACAGCCCTCTATCTATTTTAGTTTGTTCAGGAGGATTTTTGAAACTTAGATTTTACGTTGTTTATCGGTGGTTTAAAGCTATTATTTCGCTTCATGTGCGATTACGAGCAAAGTAGTTGGGATACAAATTATTATTATACACGTTTATGGGTCAGATACATTGGGCAATTAATTCTAAAAAGTACAGCCCTCTATCTATTTTAGTTTGTTCAGGAGGATTTTTGAAACTTAGATTTTACGTTGTTTATCGGTGGTTTAATGTTATTATTTCGCTTCATGTGCGATTACGAACAAAGTAGTTCGGATACAAATTATTATTATACACGTTTATGGGTCAGATACATTGGGTAATTAATTCTAAAAAGTACAGCCCTCTATCTATTTTAGTTTGTTCAGGAGGATTTTTGAAACTTAGATTTTACGTTGTTTATCGGTGGTTTAATGCTATTATTTCGCTTCATGTCCTATTACGAGCAAAGTAGTTGGGATACAAATTATTATTATACACGTTTATGGGTCAGATACATTGGGCAATTAATTCTAAAAAGTACAGCCCTCTATCTATTTTAGTTTGTTCAGGAGAATTTTTGAAACTTAGATTTTACGTTGTTTATCGGTGGTTTAATGTTATTATTTCGCTTCATGTGCGATTACGAACAAAGTAGTTGGGATACAAATTATTATTATACACGTTTCTGGGTCAGATACATTGGGTAATTAATTATAAAAAGTACAGCCCTCTATCTATTTTAGTTTGTTCAGGAGGATTTTTGAAACTTAGATTTTACGGTGTTTATCGGTGGTTTAATGTTATTATTTTGCTTCATGTGCGATTACGAACAAAGTAGTTGGGATACAAATTATTATTATAGACGTTTATGGGTCAGATACATTGGGCAATTAATTCTAAAAGGTACAGCCCTCTATTTTAGTTTGTTCAGGAGGATTTTTGAAACTTTGATTTTACGTTGTTTATCGGTGGTTTAATGTTATTATTGCGCTTCATGTGCGATTACGAACAAAGTAGTTGGGATACAAATTATTATTATACACGTTTATGGGTCAGATACATTGGGTAATTAATTCTAAAAAGTACAGCCCTCTATCTATTTTAGTTTGTTCAGGAGGATTTTTGAAACTTAGATTTTACGTTGTTTATCGGTGGTTTAATGCTATTATTTCGCTTCATGTGCGATTACGAGCAAAGTAGTCGGGATACAAATTATTATTGTACACGTTTATGGGTCAGATACATTGGGTAATTAATTCTAAAAAGTACAGCCCTCTATCTATTCTATTAGTTTTAGCAAACTGTACTGTGAGATTGATATAATTTATAAATATGTCAACGCATGAAAATTTCTAAATGTTATATAGGATTCATATGGACGACGCACATGTGTATTTACGAAACATGTTTTAGTTTTCGAACGCTTCGACCCGGTGGACAAAAACATGTTGTTTTATGCCTCTACGCCATATGTTGCTGGAATATTTGAGCAGAACAAACCGATAGCGTGAATGCTCCACAGAAAAATAAATTTTTCTATTTAAAAGAAATAGTTATCGAGTCTGTACCAGTTCTTATTTTATGTGTCAATTTCGAAGAGAAAATAATATCTTGGTATGCACTATGCACGGGTTTGTTTTGCAGGAATTTTTGTTTTCGATAATAACTAGTTTTTGCTTGGCCTTAGTCATCATGATTTGCATTCCAGAAATCAATTCTCGGGGTACCTAAATTCTTGCGAAATTAATTTATATCCAAGCAACTGCTTTGGCCTTCCAAAATCAATAATACTAACTTAATTAAGCCCCAATATTTGCAGAATGAGTGTCGGTGACAACAGAACACACAGGGCATAGATTGTCTGCGGTTTGTTCTCCGTTGCCGTCGGCATGCTTCTTCCTTTCTCCTCGATTTTCCCTCCCAGAATCTCCGAACAGAAGCCAGAGGCACACAACAACATAAGTTTAACTCCCGCTCCTAATTTACGTGCCGGTATATACGAATCGCGAATTACTGGAAACGCGGTAATGGAGTTTTCCAAGTTTGACAATTAATTTTCATTCAATTTCCACCAAAATTGAATCAGAATCATCACTTTGTGGCAACTTTATCGGCTGTCAGGACAATGTGTTTCGACGAACCCCGCTTACACCCCCGCCCCCCTAGCTTCCACCCTTTCGTTCCCGTCTAGCGCTGCAGAGAATCCGACTTTCGTTCGACTGACACCCCTCCCGCCCCGCGCTCGCGACACACCGGATATTAAACTAAAACCGATAAGAATCTGTCCATTGAGACCGGGGCTATTACCATTGTCAACGCACCGTCATGTATTATATTTCATCGAGCCGAGTTTGTGGACATTTGACATGTCGGGTTTATTGATTTCAAGCTGTGTGTGTGTAGTAGGGCCCTCTATCTATTTTAGTTTGTTCAGGAGGATTTTTGAAACTTAGATTTTACGTTGTTTATCGGTGGTTGAATGTTATTATTTCGCTTCATGTTCGATTACGAGCAAAGTAGTTGGGATACAAATTATTATTATACACGTTTATGGGTCAGATACATTGGGTAATTAATTCTAAAAAGTACAGCCCTCTATCTATTTTAGTTTGTTCAGGAGGATTTTTGAAACTTAGATTTTACGTTGTTTATCGGTGGTTTAATGCTATTATTTCGCTTCATGTGCGATTACGAGCAAAGTAGTTGGGATACAAATTATTATTATACACGTTTATGGATCAGATACATTGGGTAATTAATTCTAAAAAGTACAGCCCTCTATCTATTTTAGTTTGTTCAGGAGGATTTTTTAAACTTAGATTTTACGTTGTTTATCGGTGGTTTAATGCTATTATTTCGCTTCATGTGCGATTACGAGCAAAGTAGTAGGGATACAAATTATTATTATACACGTTTATGGATCAGATACATTGGGTAATTAATTCTAAAAAGTACAGCCCTCTATCTATTTTAGTTTGTTCAGGAGGATTTTTGAAACTTAGATTTGACGTTGTTTATCGGTGGTTTAATGCTATTATTTCGCTTCATGTGCGATTACGAGCAAAGTAGTTGGGATACAAATTATTATTATACACGTTTATGGATCAGATACATTGGGTAATTAATTCTAAAAAGTACAGCCCTCTGTCTATTTTAGTTTGTTTAGGAGGATTTATGAAACTTAGATTTTACGTTGTTTATCGGTGGTTTAAAGCTATTATTTCGCTTCATGTGCGATTACGAGCAAAGTAGTTGGGATACAAATTATTATTATACACGTTTATGGATCAGATACATTGGGTAATTAATTCTAAAAAGTACAGCCCTCTATCTATTTTAGTTTGTTCAGGAGGATTTTTGAAACTTAGATTTTACGTTGTTTATCGGTGATATTTGTGAATTTAATTTTAATATCATTCTTTGATAAAGTTAGACTCATATGAAAAGACAACTGTTATTGGAGTAGAGGATGTTTTATAAATTTTCATTTTTTATGCAAGATTCTCTCAGTTTGCTTCGTAGTTCTTGTCATTGTCGACACATAGGTAGCTATAATCACAGTCTAGGGTTGCGTGTCTCCATAGAGACGCCAAAATGGCATTTTTGCATCGTGTAGGATAAAAAGGAAATTTTCTCAAAATACGAAGCACTCTATTACTCAATTTTCACAACAATGTAATTTTACTTTTTGAGAGCACGTGAGAAACTTTGAAAGTAGCGATTGTAGCATTTTTAGATTTTGTCACAGGTCTAGTGAATCCAGTAGGAATTCTGTAGCGGTACGACGAAGGCAGAAGATTGAATCCTGCCTTGATAGACTCAGATCATAGACTGAGACAAATGTAATATCAAAAATGGCCTTCGAAATTATTTAAAGGTAGGAATTTTGCTTGTGAGAAATCAAAATTCAATAATGATACATTAATTATCAAAATATGTTTTGAACTTTCGTTGATTATTTTAATATGTATGTTGTTCAGTTGATAAGAAATGTCCTAAAAATATAATAAAATTAAAGGGAATTATTGAGCAATAACAACTTTGACCCGTCAGAAATAGATGAATATGTAAGATTTGCCCTTTGTATGTCTCAAAATTGTTTTCAAATAAACGGAAAGTTTTTTGAACAACTTGAGGGATCTGCAATGGGTAACTGTCTCTCACCTTTTATTGCCAACTTGTTTATGAGCAGATTTGAAACCAATGTAAAGTCTATAGCACCATATTTCCCTAAGACTTGGGTTCGGTATGTCGACGATATTTTTGCCATTTTTGACACCAAGAAGTGCAGTATTCAAGATTTTCTTCTCGTTTTGAATTCTAAATTCAACACCATTAACTTTACTGTAGAACAAGAAGTTAACGGCCAACTTCCATTTTTAGATACTCTGGTAGTCAGGAATAGCAAAAATATAATAGAAATTGACGTGTATCGGAAACATACTAACACAATCAGGTTTATCCCTAATGATTCGCAGCATCCTTTTCAACAAAAATTGTCTTTTATTAGTTGTTTAGTAAATAGGTTATTGAAATTTCCATTGTCCGTAGATAGATATCAGCAAGAATGATTGTTTATTAAGAATGTTGTCATACATAATGGGTACCCTGAGAAAATAGTTGATAGAATGATTAAGAAGCAGAATCAAAAAATGTATGTAAATCAAATATCTACTTTAAATACTTTGTCTGGAGAAAAGAAGAAATTTGTTAAAATACCGTTCGATTGTGCATATACAAGGGGTTTGAGAAGTATTTTTACATCACAAAATCTCTGTATAGCATATTCGACTCATAATAGCATAAAAAACCTTCTTGGAAACCCAAAGGATAAGGTAGATGTACTTGATAAATCTGGTATATATTGTATCAAATGTCACGACTGTGAAAAAGAATACGTAGGCCAGACTAGAAGAACAATTTTAACTAGGTTCAAAGAACATGTAGCTCATTTTAAATATAATCGTTTTGAAACATCTAGTGTCGCTCAACATATTTTAGACACAGGTCATAAAGTAGTTGTAGATGACTTAAAACTTGTAAAAGCTATGTCAAATAATAGGGAACTAAACAGCTTGGAAAGTATCTTTATTCACTTGAATAGAGATAAATTAATAAATTCAGACAGGGGTCCTATACCTAGTTCGCCATTGTTTGACCTGCTTTAATTAAAACTTGTTTTTGACGCTTCAATGATCAAAATTCACTGAGGTGTGAACAGCAAATGGGTATATATAGGTAATTTTTAACATGGACGTCACTTCCACTAGTGATTTGCTTGGTTAATATCCAGTAAAGATACTATGAAGTGCTTATCTCTCTTTTCCTCTTTTTAGGTTTTACTGAAGATGGCAACATAGTTGCTGAAATACGTATTTAGGTTTTTAAAATACTTGTTGTGGTTAGGGGTTTATAATTTTATTATTAAGTTCGCCACAGTCTCCAAAATATTGTCATCCTAAAAATATGTTTGAGTTTGTCCAAGGCAGTTCACAGAATAGTATCATACTGGTCTGCCATAAAACAGTATTTTTTAAATCATGGAGATGACGATAGCGATACCTTTATTTGAAAATTTTATTATTAATTGGACTATATATTTACAAAGACTGCGAGATATAGTTATCATTTTTGACTAGAGACATATGTGTTATGAGGGTTTATACAAAACGCCAATATTATCGCAATAAAATAAAAAAATTAAAATTAGTTAGGGAACGTGTAGATAATTACTTCAAGCAAAAAGACATGATCCCTTAAAAAATGTTCTCAGTACTTCAAACTTATGCTTGGTTTAGGTGGTAATTTTGGCATTTTGTCTGATGTTGGTTGAGTCGTAAAAAAATCGACAATATTAATTAATAATAAAATTATAAACCCCTAACCACAACAAGTATTTTAGAAACCTAAATACGTATTTCAGCAACTATGTTGCCATCTTCAGTAGAACCTAAAAAAAGAAAAAGAGAGATTAGCACTTCATAGTATCTTTACTGGATATTGTCCAAGCAAATCACTAGTGGAAGTGACGTCCATGTTAAAAATTACCCTATATATACCCATTTGTTGTTCACGCCTCAGTGAATTTTGATCATTGAAGCGTAAAAAACAAGTTTTAATTAAAGCAGGTCCAAACAATGGCGAACTAGGTATAGGACCCCTGTCTGAATTTATTAATTTATCTCTATTCAAGTGAATAAAGATACTTTCCAAGCTGTTTAGTTCCCTATTATTTGACACAGCTTTTACAAGTTTTAAGTCATCTACAACTACTTTATGACCTGTGTCTAAAATATGTTGAGCCACACTAGATTTTTCAAAACGATTATATTTAAAATGAGCTACATGTTCTTTGAACCTGGTTAAAATTGTTCTTCTAGTCTGGCCTACGTATTCTTTTTCACAGTCATGACATTTGATACAATATATACCAGATTTATCAAGTACATCTACCTTATCCTTTGGGTTTCCAAGAAGGTTCTTTATGCTATTATGAGTCGAATATGCTAAACAGAGATTTTGTGATGTAAAAATACTTCTCAAACCCCTTGTATATGCACAATCGAACGGTATTTTAACATAATTCTTCTTTTCTACAGACAAAGTATTTAAAGTAGATATTTGATTTACATACATTTTTTGATTCTGCTTCTTAATCATTCTATCAACTATTTTCTCAGGGTACCCATTATATATGACAACATTCTTAATAAACAATAATTCTTGCTGATATCTATCTGCGGACAATGGAAATTTCAATAACCTATTTACTAAACAACTAATAAAAGACAATTTTTGTTGAAAAGGATGCTGCGAATCATTAGGGATAAACCTGATTGTGTTAGTACCTTTCCGATACACGTCAATTTCTATTATATTTTTGCTATTCCTGACTACCAGAGTATCTAAAAATGGAAGTTGGCCGTTAACTTCTTGTTCTACAGTAAAGTTAATGGTGTTGAACTTAGAATTCAATTAAAACTTGTTTTTTACGCTTCAATGATCAAAATTCACTGAGGCGTGAACAACAAATGGGTATATATAGGGTAATTTTTAACATGGACGTCACTTCCACTAGTGATTTGCTTGGACAATATCCAGTAAATATACTATGAAGTGCTAATCTCTCTTTTTCTTTTTTTAGGTTCTACTGAAGATGGCAACATAGTTGCTGAAATACGTATTTAGGTTTCTAAAATACTTGTTGTGGTTAGGGGTTTATAATTTTATTATTAAGTTCGCCACAGTCTCCAAAATATTGTTAATATTAATTAAAATAACTTAATTTACTTAATAATTAGCTCTAGTCAGGCACTCTTTTGATATTTCTTTTCAAATATACGTAAGAGTATAAAATAAATACATAAAACCAGTATAAGTTATATAAGAATAAAATTGAGAGGGTCCTACTTTCCCATTTACCTTAAACAGATTTCCACTGAAAAGCTTTGTTTCTCAAGTAAATTTCGTGCGACTGAAACAGTCGAAACTATAACCTCTTAGCAAGGCAGTAGAAATCGAAGCTGAAAGCGGCGAAACAGTTGCAAAGGAGAGCGGAGCAAACCGAGGGTAAAAAGGAAATAAAAACAGAACAATCCTTAGAGCGATTGGCAAGCCTGGAAAGCTTACAGAAGCAGGGGCATGCATTAATTAATTAACTTCTACGACAGAGAAGCCGTAGTAAATCGACAGAATAAAAGAATCTGTAGGAAGGAGGTAGTTATATAAATGTGCTGGTATAGAATAGCGTCGTTTTCTTAAGAAATCTCAGAGCTAGTATGTCCTACAAAATAAATATTCATAGTGAACATTTTTCCTTATAAGGTAACTGAAATTCGACTTCGACAGTTACAGGATAACAGTAATTAAGAAAATTCTAATAATACCTGTGTAGGCTGACTAAAAATGCTATATAATGTGGTACATTTTTCAATTTTCAGTAGTCTCCATAAATGAAAATCGGAAAATCCGTCAATTTTATGACAGATACAATAACAGATTTATCAAAAACAAACAAAAATATCAAATAACGATCACTAAACAAAAAATTATATACCTCTTCTCTTTATTTTGGTGTATTCCTTCTACGATTCTGCGAACTAATAGCTTAAATTCGCCTTACAAAAAATAAAAATTAAATCATTTTCATTTGCTGTTATTTGATGTCTGTTTTAAGCTAAATTTTGAGAGAGTATATTTGCGGTTGGGTGACGAGCAATGTTGGTTGTTTGCGAACGGTTGCGTTGAAAATATCAATTCAATTTCAAAACAAATCGCGCTGACAACACTGGCTCCACCGCGCGACGGCCCAATACATGCAAATTGCATTTGCATTTTGGGTCGGATAGTTTTTGTAGGCGTTCGCTTTCAAATCGAAACAGCGCGCGACAAACCAGCCGAACGTATATTTTATTTTTCAAGCCCGGTTAGTTTCAAATTTAATTTCGGCCTGCATAAGTTATTGTTTATTTGTCGATGACCCATATAAAATATTATAACATACGGCATGCCATTTTTTTAAATTTGCTTATGAGTGATGATACTATTCATTTCTGCTACCTATTATATGATAGTGCTTTCAAAAGCTGCTTCTAAAGAGAATGCCTAACTGAGGAATAAGTTCAATGAACGATATATATTCTTGTGTATATACACTGTGGACAAAAAAAGACGGTACAAAATTTTAATCTCTGTTATTTCCAATAATATATAGTCAATTCAAATATTTCTTTATAAAACGAATAGCTTGTGAAGATTGAAACCATACCATATTCGCTATAACAGAACGTTTCAATTCAAAGTTATGTTGCTTTATGTTTGGCTATGCAACATTTCTTCTAATATCGGGTGAATTTAATGTGAAGGTGAATAATTAAAATCAATCAAACTAAACATTGGATGGTTTCTCCACCATCTTTAAAGATAACTCAAGTTCGCAATTGGAGTTTTCGTGCCTATGCAATGGAATCAATTTCTTTTCTATCCAAACGTTGATTCAACTGCTTTTTTGAGTAAAAACAGCAAAAAACGATGTTTCAAAATTTCACCCTGTATACGATGATATAAAATCTGTACTGTTTGACCCGATATTATCAAAAATGTTGGAGAGCCATACATAAAGCAACATTACATTGGATTAAAACGTTTAATTATTGCAAATATGGTATTTTTCAATCTACATAATATAATCAATTAGTTTATCAAAGAGATACTTGAATTTACTTAATAGGTAATAAAATTATAAACCCCTAACCACAACAAGTATTTTAGAACCTAAATACGTATTTCAGCAACTATGTTGCCATCTTCAGTAGAACCTAAAAAGATGAAAAGAGAGATTAGCACTTCATAGTATCTTTACTGGATATTGTCCAAGCAAATCACTAGTGGAAGTGACGTCCATGTTAAAAATTACCCTATATATACCCATTTGTTGTTCACACCTCAATGGATTTTGATCATTGAAGCATTAAAAACATGTTCTAATTAAAGCAGGTCAAACAATGGCGAACTAGGTATAGGACGCCTGTCTGAATTTATTAATTTATCTCTATTCAAGTGAATAAAGATACTTTCCAAGCTGTTTAGTTCCCTATTATTTGACACAGCTTTTACAAGCTTTAAGTCATCTACAACTACTTTATGACCTGTGTCTAAAATATGTTGAGCCACACTAGATTTTTCAAAACGATTATATTTAAAATGAGCTACATGTTCTTTGAACCTAGTTAAAATTGTTCTTCTAGTCTGGCCTACGTATTCTTTTTCACAGTCATGACTTTTGATACAATATATACCAGATTTATCAAGTACATCTACCTTGTCCTTTGGGTTTCCAAGAAGGTTTTTTATGCTATTATGAGTCGAATATGCTATACAGAGATTTTGTGATGTAAAAATACTTCTCAAACCCCTTGTATATGCACAATCGAACGGTATTTTAACATATTTCTTCTTTTCTACAGACAAAGTATTTAAAGTAGATATTTGATTTACATACATTTTTTGATTCTGCTTCTTAATCATTCTATCAAGTATTTTCTCAGGGTACCCATTATGTATGACAACATTCTTAATAAACAATAATTCTTGCTGATATCTATCTGCGGACAATGGAAATTTCAATAACCTATTTACTAAACAACTAATAAAAGACAATTTTTGTTGAAAAGGATGCTGCGAATCATTAGGGATAAACCTGATTGTGTTAGTATCTTTCCGATACACGTCAATTTGTATTATATTTTTGCTATTCCTGACTACCAGAGTATCTAAAAATGGAAGTTGGCCGTTAACTTCTTGTTCTACAGTAAAGTTAATGGTGTTGAATTTAGAATTCAAAACGAGAAGAAAATCTTGAGTACTGCACTTCTTGGTGTCAAAAATGGCAAAAATATCGTCGACATACCTAACCCAAGTCTTAGGAAAATATGGTGCTATAGACTTTACATTGGTTTCAAATCTGCTCATAAACAAGTTGGCAATAAAAGGTGAGAGACAGTTACCCATTGCAGTTCCCTCAAGTTGTTCAAAAAACTTTCCGTTTATTTGAAAACAATTTTGAGACATACAAAGGGCAGTCAATCTTAATAGGTAGATAAAAATTTATTCGGACTCAAAATAAATACTATGCACGTCAATAACAAAGTGATTTTCCGATAAATATTGTTTCAGCTCTTTCTTTCGAAATATGACAATTGAAAATTTGTACTGTTTTTTTTTTTGCTTTGAATTAAGACAACGATTCGTTGTGTGCGACTTTTTTTCGTTTTATTCTTGCAGAATCAACATAAATATAATGTTCCGGAACCGCTTCGCTTTTATAAGTCTGCTATCGGACAATAACCAATTTTGTTACTTTATGCTGGGGATAAACGTTATCGGGGTGCTTTCCACCCCATCTGATACGATGGGGATCATTTTTCGATAATCGAATCACCCGCCTAATCGGCCTTAATAATATCACGAAATTGCAAGAGAAATACACAATGTATGATGATGGCCCAGTTAAATGTACTGTTAGAAACTTTGTTGTTGGCTAATTCATATCTTCTTCTTTAAACAGTACTGCCATCTGTCTTTTAAAACAGGATTTTATTATACCGATTTATGTGGTTCTAAATAAGTTCTAGCGAACTTTTCGGGTCAAACTCAATTGGTTTGATTTCAGCGAACCTAAATCTGGGAATTCGGGGATGTGATCACTCGAAAGTTAGTAGCCGCTTTTTGTTTCGCCTGAAAGACGTATCGCCGGCCGATATTCGGTTTCAGGAGACTTTATTTTCGCTACAGAGAGGATATTTGACGAAACGACTCGGCCTTAAACAAGAAATTGGAAAAAGTTATTTCAGGGATTATGGATTTCGTGACATTTCATCCCCTGTTATTGTTCGCAAACTCCTTGGGGGAGGGAGGGTTAGGATAAGAAGCGATTTGTTTTTGTTTTACTGGTACACACATGCCCAGCTTGGTAGCTTTCTTAACAGCCAAGTTATTCGTATTTGAAGTTAGAGTACACACAATAAAAACACAAAATTGAAAAAAATTATTTTAGCTATTTTTTCTTGTACGTAGTAAAATAAATTAGAGAAATGAAATTTCTTATAAAATACAAACCAAATGATAATTTACAAAATAATAAATAATCTATTCTTATAGGAAATAATATTTATATTAAATTCAGGCTCTCTAATTTTTCGTCTTCTTGGTGTCTTTAGTATCTACTTCTTCACTCCGCTTCTTTTTATGATTTGTTTGGTCAGTTTTAGCCTGTGATGTACCTACATGAGGACTTGTTTCGCAGTTACCTTTACTTTTCTTTTTCTTCAACTTTTTCAGCGGTTCTGGCGCTACTTAGCCCTTTTTTTCTGGCATCAGTTGCTAAGTTACGAACGGTGTTGAATGTGTACCACTGCCTTTCGAGTTACAATCCAACTAGTTAGAAAATGTCTGGCATTTATTCACTCAATGTTTCAAAAATACGAGTAACCTGCTCAAATTCTTCACTATTCGCAATTTTTTTCATCTTCGCCATTCAATTTTCACAAATTATAAAATAGTTGTATTGCGTTATACCTTTCAAGGGCCGCTGGGCCGCGTAGCCGGAACTGGTTTGTTATGGCCGTGGAAGATAGGTACCTTGTGATACATGTACAATATTATATTTTTCAAAACGTCACAATCCTTCCAACTTCCATACTTCTTTCGTCCAGATAATTCAGAATACCCTGTTCTAACTCACTGTTCGAGTTTCCTGCTTCTTCTAAGCTAAGAATGACCAAGTTTTCTCTACTTTCAATAGTTCTAAAAAATCCATTCTAGATATATCTTGTATCCCACGAGGAATTTTGGAAATACATTCCAGGGTGCAACAGAGTTTTCATCAAAAAATTGGGACACAATTTTCAAATCATTATCATCCGTATAACTTAAGCCGAAACCCACTTCTGTATCTCCAGTAGATGGTTCTGGTTCGTCTATTTCGATGTCGCTGTTCATTACTTTTGCCGAAATACATATCGTTGACAAATTATAACGCGTCTTTTAAACACATCACTACACTTGTACTTTACGTACAACTATGAAAAAAAAAATACTTAGAACGGGCCTATTGAAAATCTTTATATAATAATACCGATACTAACTTTATTTCATTCAAATTTAGGAATATCCTATACTTCCCCCGTTCGATTCATAATTAAAAGTTAATATTTACTTTATTGAACGTATCCGCTTCCGGTACCCACGCGCATTATGCAATTCTCCGGTGTATTTTTCCGGCATATAATCCGAGTGGGCCGCGAGCGTACGAAGATCTGGCTTCCTTAGAAAGGTGGGACATAGGGTAAAATTGAAGGAAATCCTAGCAGGCTAGGTGGTCGCAGAGCGCGGGCCAAGGCTCTTTGCATAATTTATACCGTGTTTGCCTTAAGCAATGGCGCTAAAATAAACACGTACACGTCTAAGAAGCCTAGGGGTGTAAGTTCGATGCGCCCCCTTGACTATTGACGGTGGTAACCTCAAAGCAGCCAGTATCAACTGTTATTTAAATAGCAATAGATCGATAAACTTTCGATAAACTGTTGACGAGAAAATTGCTACTTTATATCAGGTAATTAATTTTTAAAATTAATTAAAAGATACGGTCTCAGCCCGGATTCGAACCGGGGTCTTCTACCTTGCCGGGGCATTGCTCTATCGTTGAGCTACCGAGGCCTGTGACAAGGAATAGATAAATTCGTCATTTCAAAGGATAGTAACACTAAGGATTGCTATCTAATTAATATTATCATGACATCTATTGGAGACTGGTGGAAATTGGTTCATGGTATGTCAAGTTTGTCCAAATTCTTGCTATTGGAAAGTAGGAAACTAGTTTAGTCGGTTTCCATATAAGGTATATATGGAATAATGACGAAAAAGAACAGTTTTGCGTAATTAATTTTACACATAACAAAATGCATTTAGAGCCACCTTCAATTGAAAAATTAACATTTTCGACACAACACATATAAAAGTCGGTTCCTCATTTACATTTTTATTAATGTTTTTTAATCAACAGGGCCGGCGTAATGTGTTGTATTCATAATATGGCTCATCTGGTCGAAAGTTATAAATGGGCCGTTGCGTTGGTTCGGTTTATTGTCGAGGCTGGATACATGTTAATGTTTTGTAAAACTGCTCTTTAATAGTCGATAAATCTTGCGCTATTAACGTTTTATACGTGCGGCGCGTTCGAATTTTCAAGTTTAAATTAATGCGCTCCCATTCGGGTACCACTAGAAATTACAGTCGATTCCGGCTCATAATAGCCCAAATTAAGTTTGAAGTTTTATGATGTTCACCATTAGTTACCGCCCCCCCCCCCCTTCCGGACTACAACCGTTACGCGTCGGCGACCGTGTTGTAATTCAAGCCGATTATTGCGCATATCTCGTCGAATTACTAAATGCTTTATTAGCGCGTTAAATGCTGGTAGCAAATATTGCGTCCATTGTAGAGAGCGTCAATTACGATTCAAATGTTTTAGGATTTCGTGTCTCGTCTCAATATGAACGCCTAATTTGAAATTATCAATGTACTCAAATATTTATTGACTTATAATGATAAGTTATAATCGAAGACTGAACAAAATAGTGTTGGATTTTACGTTGTTTATCGGTGGTTGAATGTTATTATTTCGCTTCATGTGCGATTACGAGCAAAGTAGTTGGGATACCAATTATTATTATACACGTTTATGGATCAGATACATTGGGTAATTAATTCTAAAAAGTACAGCCCTCTATCTATTTTAGTTTGTTCAGGAGGATTTTTGAAACTTAGATTTTACGTTGTTTATCGGTGGTTGAATGTTATTATTTCGCTTCGTGTGTGATTACGAGAAAAGTAGTTGGGATACAAATTATTATTATACACTTTTATGGATCAGATATATTGGGTAATTAATTCTAAAAAGTACAGCCCTCTATCTATTTTAGTTCGTTCAGGAGGATTTTTGAAACTTAAATTTTACGTTGTTTATCGGTGGTTGAATGTTATTATTTCGCTTCGTGTGTGATTACGAGAAAAGTAGTTGGGATACAAATTATTATTATACACTTTTATGGATCAGATATATTGGGTAATTAATTAATTCTAAAAAGTACAGCCCTCTATCTATTTTAGTTCGTTCAGGAGGATTTTTGAAACTTAGATTTTACGTTGTTTATCGGTGGTTGAATGTTATTATTTCGCTTCGTGTGTGATTACGAGAAAAGTAGTTGGGATACAAATTATTATTATACACTTTTATGGATCAGATATATTGGGTAATTAATTCTAAAAAGTACAGCCCTCTATCTATTTTAGTTCGTTCAGGAGGATTTTTGAAACTTAGATTTTACGTTGTTTATCGGTGGTTGAATGTTATTATTTCGCTTTGTGTGTGATTACGAGAAAAGTAGTTGGGATACAAATTATTATTATACACTTTTATGGATCAGATATATTGGGTAATTAATTCTAAAAAGTACAGCCCTCTATCTATTTTAGTTCGTTCAGGAGGATTTTTGAAACTTAGATTTTACGTTGTTTATCGGTGGTTGAATGTTATTATTTCGCTTCGTGTGTGATTACGAGAAAAGTAGTTGGGATACAAATTATTATTATACACTTTTATGGATCAGATATATTGGGTAATTAATTCTAAAAAGTACAGCCCTCTATCTATCTTAGTTTGTTCAGGAGGATTTTTGAAACTTAGATTTTACGTTGTTTATCGGTGGTTGAATGTTATTATTTCGGTTCATGTGCGATTACGAGCAAAGTAGTTGGGATACAAATTGTTATTATACACGTTTATGGATCAGATACATTGGGTAATTAATTCTAAAAAGTACAGCCGTCTATCTATCTTAGTTTGCTCAGGAGGATTTTTGAAACTTAGATTTTACGTTGTTTATCGGTGGTTGAATGTTATTATTTCGCTTCGTGTGCGATTACGAGCAAAGTAGTTGGGATACAAATTATTATTATACACGTTTATGGATCAGATACATTGGGTAATTAATTCTAAAAAGTACAGCCCTCTATCTATTTTAGTTTGTTCAGGAGGATTTTTGAAACTTAGATTTTACGTTGTTTATCGGTGGTTGAATGTTATTATTTCGCTTCATGTGCGATTACGAGCAAAGTAGTTGGGATACAAATTATTATTATACACGTTTATGGATCAGATACATTGGGTAATTAATTCTAAAAAGTACAGCTCTCTATCTATTTTAGTTTGTTCAGGAGGATTTTTGAAACTTAGATTTACGTTGCTTATCGGTGGTTGAATGTTATTATTTCGCTTCATGTGCGATTACGAGCAAAGTAGTTGGGATACAAATTATTATTATACACGTTTATGGATGAGATACATTGGGTAATTAATTCTAAAAAGTACAGCCCTCTATCTATTTTAGTTTGTTCAGGAGGATTTTTGAAACTTAGATTTTACGTTGTTTATCGGTGGTTGAATGTTATTATTTCGCTTCATATGCGATTACGAGCAAAGTAGTTGGGGTACAAATTATTATTATACACGTTTATGGATCAGATACATTGGGTAATTAACACATCTGTTCATTGTCAACAATAATTATTTTATTTTAACCACGTTTCATAAATAATAAATAGTTCCGTCATTTCCTTGTACTCTGGTTCGGTATGGGGAATAACGGAGCTATAATTTATTATTTATTTCGACCAGGCTTCATATAATCATGATCGAGTTTCACTTAAAATGGAAGTTCGTTTCATTTTGTAATTATTGACATAAGCATGGGTTTCTTTAGCAAAGTACTGATGCCTTCTATGCCTTCTAACATTGGTACTTTGTGCACAAGCATAGTCACATTTGCGAGATTTTAGAAAAACAGTATATTTAGTACTGGATCTGTCAGAGATCTCGGCGCATTCATTCATTTAGGCTCCTTTAACAACTCACGTGCCAATTTTACTTCTTTTATATTGGATAGTCCAGGAGTGCGCACTATGGTCACGGTCGGATCTACCATGCCTTGTATAAGGCCTTTACTGTTTGTGACGTACGTTGTAACAATGTTATCGAAATCAGCGCTCGACTTTATTTTATTTCACTGACATCAAAACAAGTTCAAAACATCACAAAAGAGCGAGTAACACACTATCGTCGAAGCGTAACAAATTCATGTTTGCCGATCCAATATGCAGTTCTCGTCGGAGCCGATATGCGCGGTACATCGGAAATGAGTCGATTTGCGCTAAAATTGCATGTTCGATTTGCAGTTGCGTCGCGCTATCGGATCGCGCGCTCTGCGGGGAGTTTTAAAAACCGATTAGGCCGTGATTACGGTCTGAAGACGACGTAGAGGGAGCGGAGTGCGCGGAGGACGCGCCGAGAGAACCTTATTTTTGCATTTCGTCCCTGCAATCAGAGGGAAATATCAGATCCAAGTGGGTACTTGACTCGGTATTAGGGGGTCAAGTGGAGGCACTCGCGCGACTGAACATACACGGTAGTGCCACTATCCTCTCCGCCATTGTTACATTTCCTTTTGTATGTATATACAACTGTGTGTGGTGTATATACGGAAGCGGGTCCTAATTGGCAATTTTGCTAAGAATTACTATTTCGAGAACGATTTTGTTACCTACCGTTGTAATAGCTAAACATATAAGGTAAAAATAAAAAGAAAAGATTTGTTTTAGTAGTTACTTATAATAAAATTATAAACCCCTAACCACAACAAGTATTTTAGAACCTAAATACGTATTTCAGCAACTATGTTGCCATCTTCAGTAGAACCTAGAAAGAGGAAAAGAGAGATTAGCACTTCATAGTATCTTTACTGGATATTGTCCAAGCAAATCACTAGTGGAAGTGACGTCCATGTTAAAAATTACCCTATATATACCCATTTGTTGTTCACACCTCAGTGAATTTTGATCATTGAAGCGTAAAAAAACAAGTTTTAATTAAAGCAGGTCAAACAATGGCGAACTAGGTATAGGACCCCTGTCTGAATTTATTAATTTATCTCTATTCAAGTGAATAAAGATACTTTCCAAGCTGTTTAGTTCCCTATTATTTGACACAGCTTTTACAAGTTTTAAGTCATCTACAACTACTTTATGACCTGTGTCTAAAATATGTTGGGCCACACTAGATTTTTCAAAACGATTATATTTAAAATGAGCTACATGTTCTTTGAACCTAGTTAAAATTGTTCTTCTAGTCTGGCCTGCGTATTCTTTTTCACAGTCATGACATTTGATACAATATATACCAGATTTATCAAGTACATCTACCTTATCCTTTGGGTTTCCAAGAAGGTTTTTTATGCTATTATGAGTCGAATATGCTATACAGAGATTTTGTGATGTAAAAATACTTCTGTTTCTTGTCAGTTACTTATAGGCTGTTTTGAACATACTGTGAAAATTGACGACGATAGATAAGTTACAGTTGGGTAACAGTCGTTACAATCGGTAACAATTGTTGACAACAATTTAAATTGCCTACCTATAGTTTAGATTTCGCTGCTACATTATATTTGAATGTAAATATTTCTTTAGCAAGTTCATGTGGGAACAAATTTTATGTTTTTGAGCTGTAGGAAACCAATCTTAAATAAATAAAAGAGTGATTTTCAAAATATTCGCGTTTAGGTGATATTACATTGATAAATTAAACAATTACAGTAATTTTGGGTATTACATACTTGGATTAGCACTACAACAAAATTCAGATTGTAATCAATTCTTTCTGTTAACTATGGTGAAATTCATCCATTGAAATATTCAAATGTGTATTAAATTTCAAAAACGAAACGCAAAACGTAATTTAACATTTCAATCTCGAGTCAAGAAGAAGAAAAATAACGTATTGTTCCAAAATCTTATTTCACAATTTTACAAGTGGTCCTGAAAATATAAAATTGTTCCTTTCACATTTTGGACAGTGCTACTACTCAAAAACAGGACTAATAAATTTATAATCGTTTTTCAAAAATGGCGTTTTTGGTCCATCGTGTTCCTTAAGAAACTTTTTACCCTTTTGAGGGTTGAAAATCAACGTTCTGCGTCAGCTGAACGTTATTTATCGGAATTGTTATTTTTTTAAGTTTTAGAGTTTCACTGAAAGTTTTGGATTATGTTTTACTTGTTCAATTAATCGTACCGCAATGTTCACTGTTTCGAAAAATAACTTTTTTAAATTATTCATTTTTTTCCTGTAATTCCAGTTTTTGTTCACCGATAAATTGCGCCAAATAATAGAGAGGCCGAAAGTTTGTATTATACTACATTCCATATTTGACGTTTTTGCCATTATTTAACCTTCGCATTAAATATGGATCAGGTGGAAATTTTCATGAATCGAATTAAATCGAACCAGTTTTTAAAAGTATACATTCTAAAATAGGGGATAAAATTTTATTTAAAAATGTATGAGAAGAATTTAAAAAGTACATAATTTTTAATGCGGGTTTTTTAAATGTTACTTGCATGCGTGTCGAATGCCCCTATTCACAATTACTTCTATTCACATTCTTTTTATTGTTGAACTACGATATTTAGAAGAAGCGATTCGTCAAAAATTATGTTGTAAAACGTCATAGATTATAAAACACAATACCTGTCGAAATATCAAAGTCAGCAGTAATACAATATCAGGTGCATTTTAATTATTTAACACAAACCAATCAATATCTAAAAAACAATTGAAGATATGAATAGCGAACCACAGTATGCAATGATGAAGAGTGTTTAGGTACTTGACAAAAATGTGTCAAAAATAAAAACAAAAAAATAAAAAATATATGATTCCCTTTAAAATAACGAAGTTGATACCAACTTCCTGTAGACCGGGCGTGAGAGAGAATTCCAGAGTATTTTAATTCAAAAGTTCGGATCGAGTAGACCCTGATCTAGCGTTTTTGCCGCCGTAGGCAAATCTCAATAGTGCCGCCCCGCTGATTGATTGATTAATTGCTTTTATAACAAACCAACTACAAATGATTGAAATAATTATTATCAAATAATAAATTCGTGCATCATTAGTCCTTGCGTGTATTATTTTTTATTATATTTTGCAAGACGCGTTAGTAATGTAGCGAAAACAAACATCCTTCACACTACGTACCAAGATATTATTTTCTTGTCGAAAGTAAAACATGTTAAGAATTCTATAGCCCGAAAACTATTTCTTGCAGGCATAAGAATGTATTTTTCACCGGTGCATTCATGCGGCGTTAATATGTTTACCTCAAATAGTCTGCCCAATATCGGCGTAGAAGGTATTTTTAATGCCACAAAACTACAAGTTTTTGTCGAGCCAGCCGATGCGTTCGAGACCTTGCAAAGTATTTGCAAGTCCAGATGTGCGATGTTACGAATCAACATTAAATGTTCATATTTTCGGTACTTTCGGTACAAATATTTGACAGTGTATACCTCGCAGTGCAATTTGCTTAGATTAGGATAATAATACTAGAAAACAAAAGACGATAGCTAAGTTTGGTTTTCACCATTGAGTTACTCTCAAAAAAAGACGATCTTACTCATTTTTTGATATCTCTTATAGTTACCGAGATCTCCTATAGTAACATCGAATTTGGCCCACCTGTACATACTTAGTTAATTACATACTTACCAAATAGCAGGTCAATTGATTAATTACTTTTATAACAAACCAACTGCAAATCATTGAAATAATACTGGGTGCAGGGTCGGCAGTAGCGCTTTTGCCGCCGTAGGCAAATCTCAATAGTGCCGCCCCCTAACTCCAAAATGATTTATACAAAAAAACAGATTTATACAAAAAATCATGATCCAGAAAAATACAGTCAACACTCACGCAATATTCACGAAATTTATTTGTATTAAAAACACAACCTCTGGAGATTATACTAGTACAAACAATACTTTTAAAACAACAAAGTATAAAGAATACTAGTACAATATACAAAGTTTAACCCTAAAATAAAATTAGCTCTTTCGAACCTATTTTCTGCAAAATCGCGAGTAACTTCTTTCAGATCTAATGTATTACTCAATTCATGTTCAGTGTCCTTCATTACTAACCCATTAAGACAATTTTAAGTAGACATTGTTCTTAAGTACTTTTTTTATTAATATTATTTTAGCAAACTGTCTATCGCCCGCCAGGTAGCAACAGGCAGGGTTAGGAAAAAACTGCTAAACAATGTTTAAATTTGGCCCAATGTTAAGGGAGGTAATGAATTTTTAAAAAGGTCAACTGGACCTTCTGGAAACAAGGTCTATGGACGCAAAATCATTTAACATCATAATTAATTCGCCCGACTACGAACATAGTACCAATAATACTATCAAAATGTTTACTGAATGCAGACATTATTATTAAAATTTATTATAAATTATCAGTGATTGTCAGTGAAATTTGTCATGAACTACTTGCATCAAATATCTCCGAAAGTATTAAGCTTAGCAGAACAAAATGTACACCATAAAGATGAAAAGAATTACTTAAAAATATTGAAAGATGTAGATTTGGGAGAAGGTTAAAAACGTGTTTTCAGAACTGAAATATTATCTCAATATCTACACTGTTAAGTCACCTGTCATCAGTAAACTTCTGTCGTTTTTGACAGAATACATATTGACATAATATCTCCGTTCTTTACATTTTCCCAAATCTAAATCTTTCAATATTTTAAGTAATCTTTGTTTATCATGTACCCAAATCTTCATCAAAATTTTATCTTTAATATGATGTATAATTTGTTCTGCTAAGAGTAATATTTTCGGAGATATTGATGCAAGCATTTCATGAGGAATTTTTTAATCACTGATAGTTTTTAATTAATTTCAATAATAATATCATCAAAAACTCAGCACATTTTAATATTATTTTTATAGGCGGGCAAATTATGTGTCTACCTAAATAAAAATTAACTAGCTTACCATTTCGGCAGCAAATGCTAAACCGTTAAGATGGAGGAATCCCCAATTTTTAAAGCGGTTTCTATAACTTTGGAATGTGCCAGTAAATCATTTTTTACTTATAACATTTTCTTAAAGTTTGTGGATATCGCATAAAAACTCAAAAGGATCGTAAGGACTATTTTATATTTCTCATTTGATTTTTGTATAGGATTACTACACTACAGTACACTTTCATATTATGTTTCCTAATTGATCATATTATTTTTCCTAATTGATCCTAATTCTTTATAAAAGCTAATGAGCTATTTTATTTAAGTATGTTTATTATTGGCTGCTATGCATCTTAAAATATAGGAATGGCCTGAAGGCTGTCAATTCCGATTGTATTTGATTGTATTTTACTATTCCTTTATTTTCTATATTCAGGCAATATTTTAGAGCCTTTTGATTGTAGTTCAGTTGGTTTTGGCGCCCCTAAACTTTGCCGCCGTAGGCAGTTGCCTACCTTGCCTACCGCCTAGGGCCGGCCCTGACCTGATTCCAGAAATTCAAATATATAGAAATAGTGGTACATCACAAAGTTTTACTGGAACAGTTCTGTGAGACATTCTGTATGTAAGAGATTAGAATCTATGAAAATAAGGACATTCTTTTCTAATTTTGACGTAGTAATTATAACTACTATATACTCAACACGTGGGGTTTCAAAAAATGTATCGTTTAATGAAATCGGTTAAAAAAAATTATAAGTACCTTTTATAAAAATAATTCAAATCGTGAGAACCGTGAGAACCGTGAATTTGTGTGCTCGTCAAATAATATACTAGTCAATGTTCGGGACTTGCTTGATTCCCATTGTTTTATACTTAAATTTGGAGGAAGACTGTTTATACAAATTTGTAAGTTTGTTAGTTTTTCTGAGTTCCTAGAACTACACGTCTAATAGGCGTTTCAAAACAAAAAAGTAGACAGTTTTACACTTACGCTTGAGTCTCACCGAGCAACTATATTCTCACCATTATTGTCGTCCACTAGCTTAATTTTAACCTAAACAGGGTCAACGTTATTATTTCATCGTATTACTAAAGTACTTGAATGGTCGACATAACAACAGACGAGTAAGTACCTAAGAGTCGCAGTTAACTCTCAGCGTACACGTTCGACTCTCGGCGGCGTCACTCAAAAATTTACGGGAGAATAATTCGATTCGTGTTCGAGTCGTCGGGTAGGGCCTTTTGAAGGAGACAAAGCCGTCGGTGAACTGGCCAACGACAAAGTGAAGTGGAGAGAAATCTAGTTTAACACTGCAGTGAAAATTTAATAAAGTCGCCCGTCGGACGTCGCCGGCGTCTAGCGCAAGCATCACTGCAGACAAATATTGGCAAACATCAATTCGGACGGCAACGGCAGCCCTGCTCCGAGGACGTGCCATTGCGGCCCTTTTGTAGGTCTATACGACCTTTATTGGGGGTATAAATTTTATTTATATCCGGTCATTTTTTATTAAAAAGATATCCCGTCTCGGTGTTCTCTTCATTTTTCTTCTTGTTGTGTGTGGCCGCACTCGAGCCACGAATTCTAAGGGCTGTTACATTACAATAAATTTACCCACGGGGGTTACAAACCGCAATAAAATAGAAGACGGTTTTTGCGAATCAAAAGTGATGGTATAATAACTAGGTTTTTGATCCTTGTGTAGTTCTAAGTCAATAATATAATCAATGTAATTTTCGTCTTCTTGGTGTCTTTAGCATCCACTTTTTCATCCCGCTTCTTTTTATGATTTGTTTGGTCAGTTTTAGCCTGTGATGTACCTACATGAGGACTTGTTACGCAGTTACCTTTACTTTTCTTTTTCTTCAACTTGTTCAGCGGTTCCGGCGCTACTTAGCGCTTTTTTCTGGGATCAGTTGCTAAGTTACGAACGGTGTTGAATGTGTACCACTGCCTTTCGAGTTACAATCCAACTGGTTAGAAAGTGTCTGGCATTTATTCATTCAATGTTTCAAAAATAAGAGTAACCTGCTCAAGTTCCTCACTATTCGCAATTTTTTTCATCTTCACCATTCAATTTTCGCAAATTATAAAATAGTTGTATTGCGTTATACCTTTCACGGGCCGCTGGGCCGCTTAGCCGGAACTGGTTTGTTATGGCCGTGGAAGATAGGTACCTTGTGATACATGTACAATATTATATTTTTCAAAACGTCACAATCCTTCCAACTTCCGTACTTCTTTCGTCCAGATAATTCAGAATACGCTGTCCTAACTCATTGTTAGAGTTTCCTGCTTCTTCTAAGCTAAGAATGACCAAGTTTTCTCTACTTTCAATAGTTCTGAAAAATCCAGTCTGGATATCTCTTGTATCCCACGAGGAATCTTGGAAATACATTCCCGGGTGCAACAGAGTTTTCATCAAAGAATTGGGACGCAATTTTCAAATCATTATCATCCGTATAACTTAAGCCGAAACCCACTTCTGTATCTCCAGTAGATGGTTCTGGTTCGTCTATTTCGATGTCGCTGTTCATTACTTTTGCCGAAATACATATCGTTGACAAATTATAACGCGTCTTCTAAACACATCACTACACTTGTACTTTACGTATAACTATGAAAAAAAAAAAAAACTTAGAACGTGCCTATTCAAAATCTTTAACATATTAGACACATTGGCGGCGGGGGGGGGGGGTCAACATTCGTCACCCAAAGTGACAACAACACAGCTGATCACCAAGTGTGTAGATTTGTGGAAGAAAACGAGCGCACCGTTGTTCAAAACTTTACCAACGCTTATCTCGGTAACCGGTTTTCGCACATAAACCCCCTTTCCGTAGACCAGGTCACATGTATACTAAATACATATAATATACTAAATCGTCTGCAACAAATTCGTCATTCATAATTTTAAAACAAACCAAAAATTAGCATTACGAAAATAATTTGTCAATATTGGCGGTTGATGAAGGTTATAGTTAAATTTATTGATATAATTAGCGGAATACTAAAATATTATTATTCTATTATTATAATAGTAAAACACAAACTTCCGCATTTATTTAAAAATATCTTGTTACAAAGACGAACCCCGCAATCATAAGCCAATAAAAATCTATGAAATTGAATATTCAATAATGTTATCATGGTAATTATACAAATGCGTTAAACAGTTACCTCGGAATTTATTTAACGACGCCAGTTTTACGATTTTCACTGACAGATTTATGTACCAAACTTTACTTGACAAAAAAAACTCTTGCTTAATGTAATCTTTAATCTTATTACTATCAATTTAATATCCGCATGAACAGTTGGAATATGTTGGAATATGGAAATGCCGAGGACCACAGGAACACCTGGACGTTAGCCTTGAGTAGACTATTTAAGTTTTGCGATAATGCCAAAAATCAATTAGTTCTAGTATTGGTGTTCATTGAGCAGGCTGATTCGATATGGCGTTAAAAATTTTCGTTCTGTGCGTTGTTCTGGTGCATGTTTGCCATGCCGCGAATGAGATTACTTATGTACAAATTGATCAAGACTCAGCGTGCGAAGTGCTATTGACAGGATTGAAGAGGATCTCCAGTTGTTTTAAGAAATTTAATAACGCTCCAGGTAAATAAAAATATAAAATATTTATTATTGTCGTCTACCTTCTTTAAAGTCACGTTCAAGTTTTAAAAAGTTGTGAATTCTTCTATACAATATTATTCTGTTGTTTTAATTTTAAATTATCAAACTTTTAGGTCTCAAGAGCCAGTTATAAATGTTTGATGTTTTAATAACTTTTGTAATTTTTTAGCGATTTTAATGATTCTTTTTGAGATTTTTTTTTTAATTTGAGTGCTCATAGACAAAAAATACTGTTTTTGTGGTTGCTCTTGAGGTTAATTTGACTTCCTGTTTTTCCGGAAATGAAATTTGACAGTTCTCTGTATGCTTACTGTTTGAGGTTTATTTCACAATTTTAGACAATTTACACCAATTCATGTCAAATAATAAACGAAACAGTTTTTTTTTGTTCTCTTGGCGATAAAAATTGACTATCATCAATATGTTCTGTGTTTAGAATGTCATCCTGATTGAAAATATGACATAAGTACACTGCGAAACCTCTATAGTAAAAATGTATTATAGCCAAAAGTATTTTAATATCCATGAAAGTGTAATTTAGAAACACATATTCCATTCAATAAATGGCAAAATACACGTAATGGAAGTATCACTTGAATTTGAATTTTAAATATTATAATTCTGTCTCTTCATTTTTATGAAACATTATTATAGCATTCAAAAAATTTAAATGATGACGTCATTTCCGGGAAAACCGGAAGTCGTACGAACTTAGTATCCATAGCATTGTTCGTTTATTTGAGCCCCTCAAACATTGTGATTTTTCATAAAAAATGCAAATTTACTTGTTCTATAACTTCGCAATGTATAATTCTGAAAAATACAGAAAAAATCTCCTGCAAAAATCTGTTAGAGTTTACTAAAGTTATTAAACATTAAAGCTAAACTTGAAAAGTTTTATAGAAAAAAAGCACGTTACAAAAGTTCTGATATTGGGAAGAATCAAAAGTTTCAAGAATTGTAAATAATCCAAACATTTTGCAGAGACACATGAGGACAATTCGTTCATCGACTTAACACGCAAGACTTTCTCACACGGAAATGACGACTGTTATTTCAAAAGTACCGAAGTTAGACGAATTTGCATTCGCAAATTAGCTATACAAGACGCTCTGCGATTAGCAAAATCGGGTAAGTTTTAAAAATTCGTATTCGCACATTAAAATTATACTCACGTTATATTTTCCAGGTACTAAAGATTACAACCAAGGACTACAGGCACCGTTTTAATTATACACTAGAACTGATTTTATTATATGTATTTTATTAATAAAAATATACATCCTATTATATATATATATGTATTACTGTTTGGTTGCAAATTTCTCCTATTTGGTTATGAGCCTAAATTGCCAAATCTAACGTCCAACTCAAGATTTGGAGATGACACAAGACTCTTCTGGATGCATATATGTGCTACTCGATACCTGTCAAAGTAGCATCTTTGATTGTTAAATACGAATGAATTTGTCGATAAGTTAATAAAATCATCCTCTAAAAAAGTAAATTTGTATAAATTAATTTTTAACGCAACAAAACGTAATAATCATACCTTCTGCTCCTGAATAATTCCTTCGACACTTGGATATTCTCTTCAAACCTTGTGACAACACTCGACATCCTGAGAGTTCATCAAGTTGGACAAAGACTTTCTGGGTGTTTATATTTGATATACAAATCATCGCTATTATCAAAGTAGCTACTATAGGCTTCATTTTCAATTTCGCCTTCTTGTGCGACTGTGATGGTAACTGTGATCTCACAGGTACGCTAATTTGTTTATATACTTTTGTATGGAGGTAACTTATGAATTCAAGGTTCAGGGGTACCGTGTTTATGAACTCTGAAGTACGGTTATTTATTTTTGGTGTATTCAAATTTGCATAATGTTGTCCCAAAGGGTTATTTATTAGCCAGACAAGAGTTGGTAAATAAAATTCTGATCAATGCATTAAAGAATGTTGTATCCTGTGTTATTTTGATACTCTTATAACACTAATAGGCTCAATTCTAAAATAAGTGACAAGTGATTGTAGTGATAAAAACTGTTACCATGTTTTTGTCTCATTGGAGTTTATCAATAAGGTTAACAATGTAAAATTAGAGGATGGCGAATTGTTGATTTCATTTGATGTTGCTTCACTGTTTCCTAGTGTGCCTATTCCGGAAACTTTGGAGTTTCTTAGGGAATTATTGAGCAATAACAACTTTGACCCGTCAGAAATAGATGAATATGTAAGATTGACTGCCCTTTGTATGTCTCAAAATTGTTTTCAAATAAACGGAAAGTTTTTTGAACAACTTGAGGGAACTGCAATGGGTAACTGTCTCTCACCTTTTATTGCCAACTTGTTTATGAGCAGATTTGAAACCAATGTAAAGTCTATTGCACCATATTTCCCTAAGACTTGGGTTAGGTATGTCGACGATATTTTTGCCATTTTTGACACCAAGAAGTGCAGTATTCAAGATTTTCTTCTCGTTTTGAATTCTAAATTCAACACCATTAACTTTACTGTAGAACAAGAAGTTAACGGCCAACTTCCATTTTTAGACACTCTGGTAGTCAGGAATAGCAAAAATATAATAGAAATTGACGTGTATCGGAAAGATACTAACACAATCAGGTTTATCCCTTATGATTCGCAGCATCCTTTTCAACAAAAATTGTCTTTTATTAGTTGTTTAGTAAATAGGTTATTGAAATTTCCATTGTCCGCAGATAGATATCAGCAAGAATTATTGTTTATTAAGAATGTTGTCATACATAATGGGTACCCTGAGAAAATAGTTGATAGAATGATTAAGAAGCAGAATCAAAAAATGTATGTAAATCAAATATCTACTTTAAATACTTTGTCTGTAGAAAAGAAGAAATATGTTCGATTGTGCATATACAAGGGGTTTGAGAAGTATTTTTACATCACAAAACCTCTGTATAGCATATTCGACTCATAATAGCATAAAAAACCTTCTTGGAAACCCAAAGGATAAGGTAGATGTACTTGATAAATCTGGTATATATTGTATCAAATGTCATGACTGTGAAAAAGAATACGTAGGCCAGACTAGAAGAACAATTTTAACTAGATTCAAAGAACATGTAGCTCATTTTAAATATAATCGTTTTGAAAAATCTAGTGTGGCTCAACATATTTTAGACACAGGTCATAAAGTAGTTGTTGATGACTTAAAACTTGTAAAAGCTGTGTCAAATAATAGGGAACTAAACAGCTTGGAAAGTATCTTTATTCACTTGAATAGAGATAAATTAATAAATTCAGACAGGGGTCCTATACCTAGTTCGCCATTGTTTGACCTGCTTTAATTAAAACTTGTTTTTTACGCTTCAATGATCAAAATTCACTGAGGTGTGAACAACAAATGGGTATATATAGGGTAATTTTTAACATGGACATCACTTCCACTAGTGATTTGCTTGGACAATATCCAGTAAAGATACTATGAAGTGCTAATCTCTCTTTTCCTCTTTTTAGGTTCTACTGAAGATGGCAACATAGTTGCTGAAATACGTATTTAGGTTCTAAAATACTTGTTGTGGTTAGGGGTTTATAATTTTATGATGTTTTTGTTACCATATCTGAAATATAGCCTTTTTTTCGAAGCCTTGCATATTACCAACTTTCTGAATTTTTCGAGGAACTGTTGAATTGAACAATTGACAGTTTATAGTTTTGTGATTAATAAAAACAATTGTAACAATGTGTTCAGTTTATTTCACAAGAAAGCTGAAGACTGTTTATTATAATTACATTTATAATAGCTGTATATACCGTACGGTCCAGAAACTTAATTGAAACACAAAACGAAAGCAATGCACGCTTTTTTTTTATTTCAATGAATAATAAATACAGTACGTAATTTTAATTTCTATCCATCAGCGAATAACAAAATTGTAGAATTATTAATATCATTTATTTTTAATAACAGTTACGGTCAATAACATTGAATAATATATTAAAATTTCGACGCCGGCAGCGCTGTTTTTCCCAAACATAACCTCAAAACTACCGACCTACTGAATTCGCACTGCCTCTTGTTATAAACGAACGAATTATCCCATTTGCCAATGAACGTAGAGTCTAAAAGCAAACCGAAATAAGTGGGTGAATTTTTGCTTAAAAATAGGAATACCTGGGGATGATTCAGGGTAACAGCTGTAGGATAACCTCTCAAGTCCTTGTTTGAGTACTGGGCACCCACTTGTTGAATCCAGTTGAACGAAAACTGTGTTAGGTGCATCAGAAATAACAGTGGCTATCAAAAGAACAAATATGAATTTTTCTAGCATTTTGTTTGTGGTTATTTTACAAAATATTGATTGGGTATGCACTGGAGGAGTATCAACACTGACGAAACTAACTTCTGGTTCCATAAATTTAAATAGACACACTCAAGGTCTTGCGTCTCGAACTCCCAAACTATTTATTACCATTCGTTTATTTTTTGTTTTGATTTACACCTAATAAATTTGAATTACTATTGAACGGGTGGGTTGGTATATAATTTACGTCGATCATATATTTTTAAACGATATATGTATCTTTATAAATATTTATAAAACGATACGTAATATGTAAATTTCTTCTTCAGTGGTTTGAATGATATCCTTGCATCTGCCACAAAACAATCACGCTTAATTCTAAAATATTCGTGCAAATTTATGAAAATTTCGGTATTTCATCATCCAGGTGTGCTAGTTAATTGTCGAATTATTTAAATAATATCGTGATCTTTCGTATACTTAACGAAAAAAATGCGGAACGAATATATTCTTAAGTGTTAGAAGTTCACAACAAGAATAGGCAATTAGCAAATATCAAATAGAGGCGTCAGACAATTTGAGAGAAGTTTTACAAAACGTGTTATATGGTGGATGAATGGCAACACTGATCTGGATTCCTATATAAGCCAAAAAATTCTTAAGATAACGTCAGTTTAAAATTGATCACAAAACCACTACTATCAATCAAGTCAATATGTTGAAGTTGGTCTCCATATTTATGCTATTTATTGCTGTTGCTCTCGCAGCAGACACAGTACTTGTGCAACTAGATGGCACCACAGGTTGTCCAGTCTTGAAGCAAGGCTTGAAACGACTTTCTTACTCGTGCATTCCACAATTTAGCCTAGGTAAGCAAACGATGTAAAATATGTTATTTTCTTGTGTAAAGACAGCAATAGAGCCATATGTATTACTTCAAATTATTATGAAAATATAAAGCATTTTTAGTCAGCTTAAATAGATAATAAAATTATAAACCCCTAACCACAACAAGTATTTTAGAACCTAAATACGTATTTCAGCAACTAAGTTGCCATCTTCAGTAGAACCTAAAAAGAGGAAAAGAGAGATTAGCACTTCATAGTATCTTTACTGGATATTGTCCAAGCAAATCACTAGTGGAAGTGACGTCCATGTTAAAAATTACCCTATATATACCCATTTGTTGTTCACACCTCAGTGAATTTTGATCATTGAAGCGTAAAAAACAAGTTTTAATTAAAGCAGGTCAAACAATGGCGAACTAGGTATAGGACCCCTGTCTGAATTTATTAATTTATCTCTATTCAAGTGAATAAAGATACTTTCCAAGCTGTTTAATTCCCTATTATTTGACACAGCTTTTACAAGTTTTAAGTCATCTACAACTACTTTATGACCTGTGTCTAAAATATGTTGAGCCACACTAGATTTTTCAAAACGATTATATTTAAAATGAGCTACATGTTCTTTGAACCTAGTTAAAATTGTTCTTCTAGTCTGGCCTACGTATTCTTTTTCACAGTCATGACATTTGATACAATATATACCAGATTTATCAAGTACATCTACCTTATCCTTTGGGTTTCCAAGAAGGTTTTTTATGCTCATATGAGTCGAATATGCTATACAGAGATTTTGTGATGTAAAAATACTTCTCAAACCCCTTGTATATGCACAATCGAACGGTATTTTAACATATTTCTTCTTTTCTACAGCTAGAGCTAGAGCTTAAATAGACATTATTAGAATTTTCGTAATTAATAAGAAATTAATAAGAAATCTCTTATTTTATCCAACTAAGCAGAAATATGTTGGAATTAAGGACAGTGCTTGAATTTGGGACGTTTCCCTTACGTATTTAATTCTAAACCATATTTCCAATACCTACTTGAGATATAAATTATTTTCAGACACTACAGTTATTGGACGATTCGATAATTCTTTTGTGACCAGCAATCAGAGATGTTTCTTCCAGAAGAGCGCTGTGCCAAGAATCTGCCTAGGGAAAACTTTCTTGTAGTAATGTTAAGTCGATAATTGATTATGTTAGATTACGTGTTAAGATGACAACATGAAAATAAGCTTTCTTTGATTATTTAAATATATTCTAGTAAAATTAACCTTGAGTTTTAATAACCTAACCCATAGTATAAATTCGGCTGCAAAATGATTGAGTGTGTTTAGTACCATTTTTGACGTTCAGCCAGTAGCTCGAACACATACGATATGATGAAAGCGGTGTTAGTTTTGTGCCTGTCTGTTTATATGGTGGCTGCATCAGATAGGGTGTTCGTTCATCTCGATACTGAAACTGGATGTCCGGTCTTGAAGCAAGGACTTAAGGCTCTTTCAACCGAATGTGTTCCAACTCCATTTTTGGGTAAATTTCTCAAACTCATCTAAATATTTCTAAAGAAGTAGTTTTTGTGATATTTATACGTTTATTCTTTTATAGATTCTCTATTCGTGTCAAGAAACGACAACACTTTTATCTTTAACAAGGAAAAATGCACTTTTACAAGGGAGAGGATTCCTCACATCTGCATAGGAAAATCGTCATTATCAGGCTAATTTCTGATGTTTTTACTGTAACATAGTTATTAAGAGATCGAAATTAAATGTTTTTTTTTTAATTTGTGGTATTATTTTATTAAAACTACTGATACAAAAAAGTTTTATAACCTGTGTCTTAGGTACTCCTGAATCTTTTCTACATAAGTTGTATGACTGTCAACATTTGCTATGACTGTCAACAAAGGCATGGTAAGAGTAATGGCCAAGTGCTCAAAATACTAAGATCTCATCATATTGAAACCGTCAAAACATCAAAATTGATAATTTAGTAGAAACACCAGTTTTAAAGTATAAATTATGGTTTTGAAGAAGTATTTTTTTAATATTACCACTCGCCACTGTGTGGTTATTTTGTTATTGATATATGTTATATAATATTTATATAATATTTATATCCAATCGATCGATTTAATTTTTTTTATCAAGGTTGAGTAGAGAACTTTATGCCCTATCAAATGATATATCACAAGGTAGGGGGTGCTATTTGAAATTTCGACGTGGGGTGGCTGGGGGGTGAAGGGATGAAACCTAAAATTCTCTAGGTACCATTTTTGAAATTCCCCCTCGATATCTAAATCGACGTGTTTCCACTCTAAGCAATAATCGCATCAGGTCAAGAGTTATTAAGGGTTGAGCTATTTCATAACTTCCATCTTCTGTGTAGTCTATCTTAAGAACCAATCGATCGATTTAATGTTTAACGCATCAGGGCAAGAGTTATTAAGGGTGGATACTTTTGAAATGAACACACGGTATAAATATATTATAAATTTATAAATGTCCACAACTTTTTGATTTTAGTTTTGGCCATTTAAAAATAACCATTGCAAAATGAGTATGTATTTTTACCACAAGATCCTATTAATTAGTATGTACACATTTTGCATTAAAAACATAATATTTATTGATTATTCCAGTAATATGTAGTCCCAAACTTACCACGATGATATTTCGTTGACAGTACGGTGCGGCGTAGTGCTCGCAAACAATTTTTTGCTGGCCAGAAGAATTCACCTCACATATTTTGTTCAAATTGGTTGCCGAAGAAATACTCCAACTAAGAAAAGAACGTTTTTTGCGTATCAAAAACTAGAAACGCTTGTTCTCGAATATGTTGTCAGCTATATATCTGGAAACATACATGTCTCATATGTATTTCGAAATATTTATTATGTCGATTTCTTATTGATATTATGCGGTTGATAAATATTGTTCATGCGTATTTTATTTTAATTTAGGAAAAGGAAAATTCACATCAAACCACGCGATAACGATAACGCAAACACCTACTCTTTACAATAATAACATGTAAAAATATCAATAATAAAACTAAAATTAATACAAAAATTAAACTAAAAGTTAAAACTTTTCTGACCCAAACATTGCTTATCCAGAAACCTATTACAACAAAATAGAGAACATTCTTGGTTATACTTTTTATTAATTAAAAGCTCGATTATTAAAAAAAAAGTTTAATTCGTTATTTTTTAATAGCTAAGCTTAGAATATTTTGCTGAAACCGCGAACGTTATAAAACAGATAACTCTAAAATGTTTAATATGTCACAGCATAGTGGTTTGCCAATTAATCAATAACAACCTTGTAACCTGTCTGGAGATGAGCTATTTAAGCCGCCTATCTTGCTGAGATATCTTAGTAAAAACTCACCAGCCACAAGAAGAAAACCACACCAAAATCCGCAACATCGTTCTTCAAAATGATCTCCAAAATAATAATTTTCGGGTTATTCCTAACTACAATTCTTGCAGCTTCCGATAAGTTGTATGTACAACTAGATGACTATACAGGGTGTGTAGTTTTGAAGCAAGGATTGCACCGGGTCTCCGATAAGTGTTACAAGCAATTCTTTCCATCAGAAGGTAATTAACAGACATCTAGGTAAAATATGAATACGAAATGTTGTTTATTTAATTTCAGAGACGGCATTTGTTAAGACCTCCGAAGCGTATTTTATTTACAACGGCGAGAAATGTTTTTTCCAGAAGACGGCAGTTCCGAAGATCTGCCTTCAGAAAACAAACGTTGGCGACGCCCCAACATTTTAGAATATTATGTTTTTGTTATATTGTGTTATAATAGTTGGTAGATATAAATAAATTTAATATAAAATAAAGTAACTATTGGTTTCCTTATTCCATCCAAACATATACCGAATAGGTGAGTTTGAGATTTAATTTTTAATTAACATTTAATTATTTTGCAATTAACATCTATTATTTATACACTACAACCTTTCCCATCTTAATTCCTGAACAAATTTGACTTTAAAAATGGTACAAATGACGCACTCGTCCATTTATTTTTAAACTTTTTTGCATATTCAATTGTTTGAAATTAAACAACTTAAAAGTATGCGTGGAATTTGTCGATGACATTAGCACAGTTACTACTGATAATTTAATTATATCCACTTAATAAGGTGTTCAGAATAATTAAAGGTATCTTGATGCGCAGTATTTATATTATTCTTTATTCTATATAAGAAATAATAGAATGTTAATTACCCTTTTTTCCGATATTACAATTAAATACCCAATTTGAAAACGTGCAGTGTTCATATTTTGTAAAGTTGTTGGAATATCACTCAACCGAATGAAAAAACCATCAAAACAAAAGCGCAATTAAAAATATCGATTCGTGCCAATTACAATGTCAAGTACACTCAACAGATTGCGCAATGGTTCAAATCAAAATCTGTCAAAATTGACGAACGCAAAAATGCGCCATGCAAATTCCCGTTTAACGACGACAAAAAAATCCTCTAAACCGAAGTCAGCGAAGTGAAATAGTCCGGAAAATTGTAAAAGGCAATCTCGGTTTTAAGTAATTTTCCGTTTAGCCCGGATCTACCTTGAGACCTTGGTCCTTAATAAAGTTTTTTATCGGTTAATTTCTCCGGTCGCTTTGAAGTTCGGTTCCCCCCTTTTTTTAATTAAGAGAGCCCTTAATCGTGCATTATTTTGTTTTTTAAGCGCCGAAACAGTAACTCGGACCGGGAAATCGGAGAAAGTTTTTCTTTAAGAGCTTCGCAAAGTTTGTCCTTGCGTTGCGTCATAAAAATTTCGCGATTGTCCTTATGGAAATTTTTTAGAAGGCGGCGGCGTTCGGATTTATTGTTCTGATTAAAAGTTTGTTCCGTTTTTCTCTGTTTTCCGCAACAGCTTTCTTTTTTAATGGACTATGATTTGTGGTGACTGGTTTAAGCATGGTACTTAAATGAGTTCTGATACTCTTTTGGATAAATATTGCCTTTAAAATCGGAGTTAATTATACCTATAATGGACGTAGTTTTTAATTTTTCGGGGAAAAGTCATTCTGTAGGGTGGCCACCACGTTCACCTAATTTAACGCCATTCGATTTTTACTGTGGGGTTATTTAAAACAGAAGGTGTATGCCTATAATTTTCATAATAATGTAGCCATCCTTGATGTAAAAATTAGGGATGCAATAGACGAAATATATAAAGAAACAATTGATTTGGTATATCGGGAGTTTATAAGAAGAAGAGGAAAAATGTGTGAAAAACTGTTTGGGACATCCAAAATTCTTTATGAAGAACGACTTACGCTATACGTATATTTCATTTACTTCCCAAATTTCAGGCAAATATAAACACTGGTATTATACGAGAAATTAGAAGGCTACACTTTTTACTAAAAATTCTGTTCCGCGTAGGAGATTTACTACGTCATTACTCAATTTAATGTGCGAATCAGCTGCTATGAAGGCGACAATACTTGAATTTGTGAATAAATCTCGAAATTCCGTAATCGTATTTCATAATATCAATGTTTCGCCGGCTACGGGTAACCTATTAGCATATTTATTGACAATCTTCTTGATTCGTGTTTTCCGTTATATATCAATATAAGTAAACAAAAAACGAGACGTGCGTCTTTTTTCCTAGTTTTCCTAGATTTATGGACCGAATTTATTGCTTTTTTCAACCTTGGCAATTGTCGTAAAGCATAGTTTGGACGTTAATGGTGAAATGCAATTAAATATTTAAAATAATCCACGTGTTTGCGTGAATAGTTACTGTTATAGTAGTTCATAGTATTAACAACAATGTTGTTATTATATTGGTATAAATTTACGTTTGTTAATGATAAGAAATTAACCCACAAGAAAAATTGCCATTTTCGTATTTGAACTTGCTTTTTCTCTTGTCGAAAATAAACTGCTTCCGGGTTATGCCGTGTGTCAAGATTTGTTAATGCTTCTTCAAAGCTAATTGAATACTGAAGACCTACCAGGAAAATCTCCCTTATATACCTATATTTACACCTCACTTCGCACATCTGGAGCTACCGCTCCCATGTGCCTTTTATCTTTATCATTCTTATCTTTTCTACTTATGTCAGTACCGTCCTCGCGTTTGGTGTTGTTAGGATGTTTGTAAACTTCGATGGCTTCTCTAATAAGCCTTCGATGATAATTACCCACCCTTGCCAACATCGTCACGTTATCGAAATTAATTGTGTGCCCCGACTCGTGGCAGTGTTGAGCAACATCGGACCGTTGAATCTTGCGTAGCCGGGTGTCTCTACTGTGCTCCTTGACTCGACATTCGATACATCGTCCTGTCTGTCCTACATAGCATGTTCCACACTCATATGTTATCTTGTATACCTTAACTGCTCCTTAACCGGAACACACGTAAATAGTGATGTTACGTCGAAACTTACGAGTATATCCTGCGTGTCAATGACAATCTCCTTGAGAATCTGAATAAAACGTTCATTATTCTTGACAAAAGATGTAGTTTGTCCTATAAGCGGTTGGATGGTTTTCGACAAGTATTTTGCCAACAAATAGGTTGGGTTATCCTTGTGGATCTTTGGCAAGCCGTAGGTCCTAGGTGCCCTAGGGGCTTGAACAAAAAGGCTTCTTTGTTCCTGTTCGGGAACGATGATGATTTAACCAGTTCCTTCACTCGCCTTCCTATCTTATCTGTTGGGTCCTTTTACGGTACGTATTTGGGCCCAATTTTCTTGGTTACCTTTTGACATAAACACATGAACTATACAGTAGTTTAAGTGTACAGTATGGCACACGGAAAATATACCATTAATACTTGCAAATGTAAGCTATAGCATGAAAAAGAAAGAAGTAATTAAATACATAAAGTTATTTCATTAAAGATTGCTACAGAAATTATCATCATTCATAGGCAAAATATAAGTGATTGTAGTTTGTAAGTTTGAGTACAATTAATTATTTTGGCACATATGGCTTATTTCACCCATTTTCCTACATTTTGATATAAAAAAAGATCCACAATTAGTATTGTCCCATATAATTCGATTTCAATTATTATGAATTTATTATGTGCACCTATCTAAAAGCAGTGAACTTAGGATGAATTAATGTATTTCTGGTTAATTTTTTCGTGGCAATGCGTCAGTTTTGACGTCAGATATTCTCGTAGTTGTAGCCGTTATTGTTATCGTGCTTCTTAGGGCCGTAAAAGAAGATGTGTGTGTGGGGTTGGCTCGTGCCGAATAAAGCGAAATAAAAGCTCACGTCACGTTCATACGAAGGATGAAGATGCGAAGGTAATAAAAACTCTCAAAACAAACGAAAAGTGAGCTCGGGCGTGAGCGGGAAACACGATAATAATGAAGATATTGCGTGTACACGTATATATTTTATTTTTTACGACTGGATTTATTGCCATCGCGCGGGATTGCGCTACAAATGGCGGCCCTATACTGCCTGCGCGATGTTTATGGGAGTTTATATGCAACGGCGCGCTGAGTTTAAATAAGTTATTGTGGTTTTAGTGTGTGCAGATTATGGGTGAGGAGACATTAAAACTTTTATTTAATCGATTATGTAGATGCGATTTCGAAATGGGATATTGCCAATTTAAAAGTATGGTAGTTTAGTTTGGAAACAAATATAAATGTTTAATTAGTTCGGAATTCTTGTCTGTGATCAAAGTTATTTTCTACTAATTCATGGACCAATTTAACCTCATAAGGATTATATTTTTGTACTTTTTAAAGTTTAGTGCCGAAAAAAGTGGCCAGGAAAAAATATAGAAGTTTTTTTTTTCTTTTATTCTATATGTTTTTTGAGGTGCTGAATCCAAATTTCAACTTTGCTACTTCCCACGGATATGGCATCACAACGAAAGTAGCAAAACACCTAAAAATTATCGACTTTTCTTCAGTTTTTTGCGAAAAAGTCATAAAACTATCCACTTTTCAACGTAGACCATTATATACAAAGATATAGTACACTAAATTTCCTATCAAAAGCACTCTCAGGTGTATTTTTTGGATAAATGGTTTGGCCGCTAGAGCGCGCTGAAAGAATGCCAAAGTTTCCTACTTTATGTGATAATACTTTATGTAAATACCTATATTATTACTATTTATTTGATAAAAACTATATATTTGCTATATTTATTAAAACTATATTTTTAATTGATAGTTAATGTATTATGTATTATTTTGTAAAAAAAATCTGATGTGGCCAGGCACATGACTTTATCATACAATATATGAAATTAATAATTTAGCTGCATGAGATTCTATTTGATCGAGATCGATAGTTTTTGGTTTGCATTAAAATAAAACGAATTAGCCAGGATTTGACAGATATTGACAGTAGGTATTGTCAAAAAATCAGCCTTTGACACTACCTACTGTCATTAGAATAAAAATATCTGGCAAATCCTATATTAATGCAGACACGATTTCGACCAAATAGAATTTGCTCCTGCAGCTAAACTATTAATTTTACGAAAAAATGTTAAAGACATAAATTATACAAAATTTCCTCTACTTTAATTTGTTATTTATCTATTTTGACGAAATTACA
The DNA here is from genome assembly GCA_964023965.1 of Melinopterus prodromus. Lineage (NCBI taxonomy): Eukaryota > Metazoa > Arthropoda > Insecta > Coleoptera > Scarabaeidae > Melinopterus > Melinopterus prodromus. Next base: position 1,670,417 of record OZ030394.1, on the reverse strand, counting down.
GAACTGACGGCTCATTTGCATAATCATTGAAAAATGCTAAGAGTAAATACCCAGTTCCTTTGGACCCTTTTGAACTAAAAGTTTTTCAGCTAAGTTTCATAGTTCATAGTTCAGCAAGTTTGGTCATAAAACTGCTAAATAGCTAAATATGAACTTTCGTCCCGATACCTTTAGTAGTTTGTCCGGAATCGTCGTCACCAGTTCAGTTAAAATATCAACCAGTTCTCGCGGCTACACAGTTTAGCGAAAATAAATGATTAAGATGAGCAGCTTGTGGGGAAATTAATGTAGTTTTAGCACAATCGTAGCGTTTTTAACTAACTCAAAAATTGGGTATTACACGAGGTAGGAAAGTTTTGCATTTTTTCAGCATGCTCTAGACCAGTGGTTCCCAACCTTTTCAATACTGCGGAACACTTAAGTAATGAAAAAGTTAAGGCGGAACACTTAAAAAAGCAACGTCATTTATTCCAGGCATCTAAAATAATATACCTACATATCTACAATAGTTTCTGCAATGCTACACTCATTTCTTCTTTTCTAAATTTGTAATTATTTCCCTTTTTTTGTTTTTATGTTAGTCAGCGTAGAAAATCCTAGTTCACACAAATATGATGTTAAAAAACATAATAAAATTTTAAAGGGTTGTTTTTGATAATGTTGGGTATTCTTGTTGAAGAAATATCCAAAATTCTTCAAGGGGTATTTCAGCGTGTTTCATTTTTAAGGTACGGTCAGATGATAAAGATATGAGTTCTTCTTCCTCTGTTAAACCCAATTCAGAATTGCTGGTCAAATTTGAAGCGAATGGATTCCTAATCCAGTAGTATTTTTCTATTTTCAGAGCTGGAAAATATTTTGTTATGTTTTTCTCCAATATCGGCAAATGTTCTATTATTAGTGAACCACATGCTTCATTAGTAGTTTTTACGGATGGAAACATCGTGAGGTTTTTTTCTTCTACACTGTTTTTCCAAACAATAATCTTTTTATGGAATGCTCATAATTTGTCTGTTGAAGTCAAAATATTTTCATTTCTACCTTGTAGACTTGCTTTAACAGTGTTTAAATAATTAAATATATCTGTCAAATAGCCCAATCGAGCACATCAGAAATCATTTTTAATATCTTCCGCAAATACATTATTTTAATTTTCGAAGAAACGAAGCAATTCTGCTCTTAATTCTAGCATACGGGAAAGCACCTTTCCTCGAGAGAGCCATCTGATTTCAGTGTGACGAAGTAAGGTTTCATGTTTTGATTCCATCGCCAAACACAGTTGTTTAAAAATTCGTGTCTTCATTGGTCTTGCCTTTATATAATTTACCATATTAATAACTCCAGTCAAAACCTTCTGCACTTCCACAGGCAATGTTTTTGCAATCAGTGCTTTTCTATCCAAGAAGCAATGGTTGTAGAAAATCTTACTATTTTCTTTTTGTGCAAAGGCCACAAATCCTTTTATTGATCCTACCATCGCTGGGGCTCCATCAGTACAAATTTCAACATATTGCTCCCAGTTTAAATTTAAACGTTCAAGGTAAGAAGTTATTGATTTAAATATTTCTTCTTCAGTTGTTCGATCCATAAGTTCTCGACAACATAAAAACTCATACACTATTTTATGTTCGTCACCAAATCTGACAAATCTTAATGATTGGGCTTTACCACTTATATCCGTAGATTTGTCTATTTACTTTGCGAAGTTTTTGTTGCAAAGTTTATTTGCAACTCTGTCTTGGATATCACATGCCATATCATGGATTCTTCTCTGAATGCTGTTATCTGACATTGGTATTTTCATTACTTCTTTCTTTGCTTCTTCACCAAACAAAATACTAACTATTTCAGTACATGCTGGTAAAATTAATGACTCAGCTATAGTATGTGGCTTTAATTTTACTGCCACTAATTTGGCTATTTTGTATGACGCAATTTGCGTTTTATCTGATATTTTCAAAATTTTATCAAAATATCAAAATATAAGTCTTTCAAAATAATCTTTACTCTGTGAATCAAGATTTTCGTGCTTAGTAGTGATATGGCGTTTCAATTTTGCAGAAACTATAGCACTATTAGCGAGCTGCTCACCACATACGCAACATTTTGGTATTGGACAATCTTTATCACCTGTTCATGTAAAACCAAAGTTCAAGTATACATCCGTACATTCCGATTAACTTTGCGTAGTTTTGCGCACTTGCGCTTCTCTTTTAAGCTAGTAGAAATGTTGCAAATTGTATCAGAATCACTTGAACCCGCCTGATTAGCAGAGGAGACACAATATTACGCTTCTTTGTTATAAATTTATCCATCACTATGTATCGAAAAAAAGCATGATTATATTAACATATTTTGTTCAAATTAAATAGTTATTTACGTGTTAGTTATTATTCCGTGCACGTAGAAAGTTATTTATCGAGATTGTTTTAGTCTTTTGCTGTCAACAACAATGTTGAGTGTACCGACTGCTTCGTACCGGCTCGATAATATAGAAATAGAATCTATATTATTGCTTCTGCAGTGTAGTGTGTTCCCCCGACTACTTCTTACCGGCTCGTTAATATAGATTCTATATTATCGAGTCGGTACGAAGCAGCTGATATTGCTTGGTTTAAATCAGTTTACATATCTCCTTCATTCATATTAATTTCAAAAGGCGTTTGTTAAATTAAAATTGACCAAAATTTTCGCGGAACACTTCCAAGGTGCTTGCGGAACACCAGTGTTCCGCGGAACACCGGTTGAAAACCACTGCTCTAGACAGTTCAACCAAAAATTCATTTCAGGGGTATTCTTATTCTTATATAATATATAAATTTAATGTACCTTATTTTTATATAGGACGATCTACATAGTTTCATAGTATATGCATAGTTTCATAACGTTTTCGCAAACAACTGAAAAAAAGTCGAATATTTTTAGTTTTTTTGCGATTTTCGTTGTGAAACGACATCCGTGGGAAGTAGCAAATTTTAAATTTAATACAACACCACAAAAATCATATAGAATGAGAGAAAAAAAACTTCTATATTTTTTCCTGGAACAAGCTCATTCGGAAACCATTTGACAGGATAAAGCGATATTTAATCAAAATTAAAAGTAATCCAAGTAATCTGTGAGAAATCTCGAAGCTCAAAGGAGACAGAAGATTCTCAGTGGAGAAATGATCTCAAAAGAAATTATAGACAAACTTAGATGTGAGTAAAATAACGAGTAAAATAACAAATCACCAACGACCACGTCTTGAACTTCGCTGCCAAATTACTCATTGATAGAAAAGGCTACCATATCTCAACGTCACTCACTAGTCAAAACGTAACTGAATACTCAGTAGTCAGTTATCTCTGAAGAAGCGAACAACATGGTTCGCGAAACGTCAGCATTTACAAATCTTCACACACGACATAACCTTAAATTTATTTTCTAAATCACAATAGAAATTGACAATATTGCCAATTCTAGATTGCGTCTGAAAATTATAAGACAACTATAGACAAACAGAAGTTCATTAACAACGTTTTTAAGGCATTGGTTCTATACTTGGTTCTCCATATACTTCTAGTGGCAGTTCGTTGTGTAGCACCCTGTATATACAATTATGCCATTGTTAATCTAGTCACATACCATCGAACCGGATTGAAACTAAAGGCGAGTACCCTTCCGTTGAAGGGTTTCAGCGATCGCTTTCAAATGAAACGGCGGAACAACGCCGAACGAAGCCACTCGAAATATTTTACTGGTAGGGACGTATAATCCGAGGCGATGGCTAAGGGTGGCGATAGAGAGCGGGTGGCAACTTTTAACCCTTTTTCGCATGTCCCCGCCTCTCAAAAAGCTATCGATCTGAAGCGGGGACTCGCCCGTACAATGGAAAATAACGTCCACATCGCCGCCGTTGAGCGCGACCGACTGCAGACGGCCGCCACCGCCGCCGCCGCCGGGTTTTATTGCTTTTCGAATCCTTTAATCGCTTTAAAATTATCCAACGAGTCGGCAAGCATTCGCTCTTTAGTCCAGAAATCAATTTTTCACGCTACTGTACCCACGTCGACGGCAGCAACTCGTAAAATCCAGCCATGCTCGCCAGGTGGCGTACTACGCTATATGGTTTGTAAACCATTGAAAAATAGCGAATAGTTTTTAGTTGATACATGTTTTTGTTGGGGGTGTAGATGATTATTTTTCTTCTTATCGGCTATGTACTGTGATTCCATGTAGATTGTAGATACATTTATACACAGAGAGAAAAGATTTCTTGTTTCAAAGAAATGTATTTGTTTGAATTTATTCTTTTGGGTCAAAACATATTTCTTTGACGCCAACAATATTTACTTCATTGAATACTCTAGTTTATTTGCTTGCAGAGATTAATTTATTTGAAATATTTATTTAAGTGGAATAAATATATATGGATACAAACAAAAATTACTTTCCTTTAAAGTAATATTTTAGTTTTGATTTAAAAAAAAACGTTTCTTTACACCAATGAAATATAATTTTGATTCTAACATATAAATTTGTATATAAGGAGAGATTTATTTCGCTTAAAGTAATATTTTGTCTTTGGCTTAAAAATAGGTTTACTTCCGCCAAAGAAATCATATTTTGATTAAAATAAATATATTTGTACACAAGAAGATATTTATTTCCTTCAAAGTAATATTTTTGTTTTGGCTTTAAAATAGGTTTACTTCCACCAAAGAAATCATATTTTGATTCAAATAAATATAGTTTTAATGTCATCCAACTGTATTGTTAGATGGCGCTGTAAACTCTCTCCTCGCACTTCGTACATATCGAGAGTATAAAGCCGCGTGATCGACAGTATAGAACTTATAGAGTACAGTGCCTGCAGGTTCAAGTTGCGATTACAAATCAGAGTACACTTTACTAATTTAACCTTGACTATATGTTGGGTTGGGAAGACCAAGCACTGGTCGAGGATGTGCGACATCCCAAAAAGGAGGTGACACATGGCGAGTCTTCCGAAAAATTCTTGTCTATTAATTCCTTCAACAAATTAAAAATTTTAAGCATTTTAACTCGACCAACAATTTTGTTAATTTAAAAAAATGTAATTCTTTCACTCAACACAATCATAATTATTTGAAGTAAATAAATCTCATTTCTTATAATACACAAATTGCAAACTTTTTAACTGGAAACATAAGTTGTTTGACGCAAATCAATGTTCTTTCTACCAAACAAATATTTCAAATAAATGCGTTTTTATCCGCAAATAAATATTTCTTTGCCTCTATTGAAACAACAAATTTCTTTGAGTCAATGCATATTTATTTGAATCAAACAAAAATTTCTCTCTGTGTATACTAAAGTGAGTACCTGATATAATCTTGCTTGTTTAACGTTCAATAAATTTATTTTTGCTCAACATTGTCTCCATACTACATACACAGCTCCAAAAGATAAGGGAACACTATTTTCGAAACCTGTAACTTTTTAAATAATAGTTCTAGAGAAATCAAATTTGGTATATATACTTCAACGGCATATATTTAACTAAAGAAGCAATAAATGGTCAACTAATAAAATTAAAAAAAAAATATAGCTATTCATGCTGTTAGAGGCAATTAAGAACCTATTTTACCATATTTATCACTATAAAATCTATTATTTTAGTATTATTTCAAAATTGTCTAATATTTATACTTATTGTTCCCATGAAAACTTTCGAAATTTGATCATACTTCAAGCTGAAACGGCCGTTTTTTAGTGGTATGACCCTAATACGCATGTTTTGAACCCGCAACCGCATTCCGCTTAAACACATTTATCGAAAACGCCTAACCAGTTTCTATTCACAAACTTACTATTGTCTCTCCTCAACAAGAATCCAATTTAAACCAGTGAACTGTGTATGCGAGTAGGTGCTTTCGATGTATTTTCTTTGTCGTTCAAATACAAAATTGCAACCGTTGCAACCACAAATATATCGTGAAACCCTAGCCTAATATTCAGTCGAAATTTTAACGCTATCGCCAGAAGCTGAAAACTGTAAGACGTGGAACGTGCAAATTTGATTGTGCACCTCCTTAGAATCAGAGAAGCCGGTGATAAGCCAAACAGAGCGCGGTAATCAGTACTCGAATCAGGCCATTACCGTTCGACGAAATAAGTCGTAATCAGCTGAGGTTCTCTTCCCGAGGCGATAGCAGCGCCCTCGCCGGACGTAGCGCTCATAACACGACTCCACCTGAAGCCTTATCGCTGCAACGGCGACAGGATACAGCCTGAAAACGTTGCTGAAAACGCTGAACGCATCATTCTGTAATATTTCAAGGTAGACGAAACTCACCCTCTGCCCTCTTCCATCCGCTCGAAGATGGAATTGCTCCGCGAGATATAGGGCCTAACAAAATTCATACGTTAAAAGGCTTTTTATTTCGGCCTTTAACGATTTTATTACACGGAGTTTGGTGGGCGAACGCTACGTTACTTTATAACAGTTTTCGCAAGGCCGGATGGGCCGCTTCAACACTTGCCAAATGCGCCACTGACACGTTAAGGGATTAGTTTTACTGTCTTCCTCGAGTTAATTGCGAAGGGAACGGTGTAAGGGAGACTTTACCAGGGATTCCGTAAATTTCGCGGGTTTATTCGGGTAGGTTATTGTGCTCGCTTCCAACGTCAATGTGTTTATGTCGGATGTTTTCGGTTAGAATTGTCAATTATAGTTATTAGAGTGAATAATTTAATTTAATTTTTACTAAATTATGTCTCAACAAGACCGCAAGAGTTGAATTTTAAATTAAGAGTTGTTTTACTACTTTGCGTTCACAACGCAGACATAGTAACACTGTTTTTGGCGTTACATGTTAAGGACAATAAATATTTGATGATTTTTTGTTTTCTTCTTTAAAATAAATTGGATAATTTTAGAATTCATACGTCTTGGATGGTTATTATTCAAATAGACAAAATATAATGACTTGTATACCTAGTTCTAAATGCGTCTTCAAGTAAACCGTTATTTATTGTTCAAAATTGATAAAATATTCAGTGAAACTTCTTAGAATATTAAATATTCAATTTCTTGTCATGAACAAAATGAATATATTACTTGTACGTCTTTCGGTTATGTCAAATATAGTTCACATAGTCCAACCCATATTATAAAATACAGCAAAAAAAGCGATAATTGTGCCATGAAAAATGTCAAAAACGACCATATTACCGCTGTCACAGCTCAATACAAACTCGAGATGTTTTAACCGAGACGCAATCTATGGCGTACATGCACTCCATGATGGAAAAACATCGTAACTAAATATTTCGTTAGTGTAAGGTAAATTTCTTAAACTGGAAGAAACTTGAAAATAGGAACAAGAAATGATATCGTTCGTTCGATTGGAGTGAACCATCGAAAGATTAATAACAACGATTAATAACAAATCGTTTTTGGTACAATTTGGGTTTCATTTTACACTTAAATATATCGGAATTAATTTATATCTTAATTTTCTACTTTTTTCTTTTTTCTCTTTTTTCTCAATTCCTTGCTCAAAATGGCTCAAGATTGCCTTCTTACGGTAATTTAAGTGGCAATTCTACAAATGGAATACTATTATAATAATATACCTACTATTAATGATAAAATCACTTATTATTATTTTTTCTCCCTTCCCGTTTACATTTTTATTTATATATCTTTATTTTTCATTCACCTCTCTCATTATTTCGGATGCAATGCCTAATCTGGGATGATTTACATTTTCCCCAACCCACGGGGCGAACAAGCGCCCCCGTGGAGTGTTTTGTTTTAATTAATTTACCCGGTCTTCATGCAAATCAGTATAGATCCCCCCCCCCCCCCGCTGACGTAGCCGCTCTCCCACTGTACAAAATCGCGGGCTCAACAAGGGCGGTCGTTTTTAGGTCACCTAAAACAATACCCTCAAGTTCCGCCCAAAACAAATCGCTTTTAAATTATATCCCCCCCCCAATCCCTCGCTCAAAGCCGAACACCTGTAAGCAATATTCAAATCGCTACTACCGCCTACGTATTAGTTTTTTTTTTGGTTGGATATTGACCGTTCTCGAACGATTTTATGAAATAATTATGCAATTGATTGAATAAAAAAGTGTATTTTAAGAATTTTTGCTGAACAAAAAAAAACGATATACTCCTGAATCATTTCTAAAAATTAAAAATTAAAAATTATAGCCACAACCTGGATTTGAACCAGGGACCTTTGTGTCGCTAGCACAATACTCTACCAACTGAGCTATTGAGGCCTATGACATCTGTAATTTTAAGTTTATTTAAAATTTACTTGGAGGGTGGGGTCAATACTTATGTAACCGTTAGTAGTATTTATTTGTTATCCTCGCCACTTATATTATCTCTCCTCTTGACTTGATATTGATCCATTCCAAGATTCCTAAAATGTTACTTAATATTTCAAATGTACTATCGTGGCCATATATTATGTCTCTTCTTTTGACGTCGATTTTCTCGCAGAACTAGGGGAGAAATTTTTTTAAAAAATTCTGGTGCTGTCCTTAATTAATATGCTACAACTCATAAAAATTAGAAAGCTGTATATGTTGGCGTTTTCCCGATGTTTCCAAATTAAGAAGTATTGGCGCTGTTTTTGCCCCGTAAATTTTATTCGTTTAACTTTAGCAATTAATTACTCCAGAAATAATCTATAGATTTCGACAAATAAAAAGTAAAATCACCTGCGGAATGCTAGTTTTCAATGTGCATTTTTGTAAAATTATTGGATTAGTGGTTGACCCACGAAAAGCTATATTATGCAATGCCAGCAATTCCGTTATTAGCGGAGCTAGAATAATGTGATATAGACTATAGGCTACCCAATAATTCATTGGTTTAAAGTTTATTACATAATCATTGTTTATCTTGCATTTTTCATACAAAAGATCGTGCTGAAACTCCGCGTGAATTCCGACGCTCTACGGTCTCTGGGGTGCTGCGGGGAAGGGAGGCGTTAGCGGTGCTGTCATGTTGGAGAGAACCGACACAGCTGACAGAACCGGGGCAGCTTATTATCAATACACAAAAAGAACGATAACTTGTCAAGGTAGTAATTTTAACTAACAATTAAATTCTTAATTTTAGCATAATTTTGATTGTAATATATGACCCGGTACGAGAGAAATCTCTTCTATCGATTGGCGTTTATGTTTTCTTCAGTTTTATACAATAAGGTTGTAAACAAGATTTTGATGGAAGCGGATAAATCTAATAATATGGCGTTAGCAGGTTTTCCGATTAGTGGTGAATACTAAATTAAGTTTGCTTGATAAACCCAAAAAATATTTAAAAAGTATGCCCGATTTTGTTATATAAATATTCAAACTATTATAACAGTTTGAAAAGTTTATTTATTAATAATATTTAAATACGTGCACAAACAATATAAAATGAATACAACTCTTGATATATTACATATATTACAAACGTCAGCTCTGAGCGTATAAAAAATAAAATATCAAAAAACTTTTACAAATTTAGGATCGTCAATTTGTAGACACATAGATTATTTCGCAGATCGTTCATTATTTTTAAATGCTAATCCCGAAACCCGATATAAATTGCCAAAAATTTCCATGGGACTTCTAAATGCCTGTTCGTGGTTCTGTTGACTCATTTTGTCATTATTTTTCGGTAATCTGTCGCCGGATATCCAAATTTCTTTGACGAGGCATAATCGCCGTGTCGTTATATTGTGTCCATAAACACTGTTCTCCTAGTAACTAATGCACGTGCGATCCACCGCTACTTGCAGCGTCGCTGTCGATCCCTTCCCCCGCTCGTTCGAAAGACCGTAGAGCGCCGCGTCAATTGCAGCAATCATGAGATGGTTCGACTCGATCTTTTGTAGGGAAAATGCAAGATAAACAATGATTATGTAATAAGCTTTAAACCTACGAATTAGTGGGTAGCCTATAGTCTATATTTCATTATTCTAGCTCTTCTAATAAAGGAATTGCTGGCATTGCATAATATAGCTTTTTGTGGGTCAAGCACTAATCCAATGATTTTACGAAAATGCACATTGAAAGCTAGCATTCCGCAGGTGATTTTACTTTTTAATTCGTTGCTATCTATAGACTATTTCCGGAGTAATTAAATTTCTTCGCCCATAGATTTGCGAAAAATGGACTTCAAAAGAGGGGACATAATATACGGCCACGATAGTACTATAACTAAATAACTACAGAACGTTTCTCTCAGTATATTAAATTTATATCAAGACGAAATACGCGAAAATCAAGGTGGTAAACGTACAAATATCGTCGTAAAATGAGTGGTAGTCCTTAATTAAGGTTCATTAAGGTGGTTTCCGAGTTCCTTTTTGAAGTGGTTTGAAGTGGCGGAAAGTCGCCTTTGATATTGCCGACGCGGACCGGCGGCAAGTCGGAAACGTTCCGGTATAATTGACTTAATGAAACTAATTCCCGCCGAAATGAATGACGACGAATCGGGTTACCGAAGTTTTTCTTCCTACTTCCCATCTCTAAGGGAAAGCCGGACGAAGTGTAATCCTTGGGGACGCGGGATCTGGTCCTTTCAGACTCCTAAATACTTTCCTAAAGACTCTACGGCGACGACGGCCTTGCCGACAACGCAGGAATTTATCGACTGGAGTCTCACAACGAAAGTGTATCCGAAGAAAATATTTGTAAGAAGAAGTATATTTATTATATGAGTCGCACACGCGTCAATAATGCGAATCAAACCGTTCAAAATTGTTACAGCGATGTGGTCCGAGGTGACATAAATATATTCTTAGATAACCAAATGACTTAAAAACAATTAAAATGTGACTTGTCTCATGCATTGTATGTACAGTGACCAATAAAATTTACTCTTGCATTTTCCGACTCGAATTTTGCGATAACTCGAACAGCCCTAGATTTTACGTTGTTTATCGGTGGCTGAATGTTATTATTTCGCTTCATGTGCGATTACGAGCAAAGTAGTTGGGATACAAATTATTATTATACACGTTTATAGATCAGATACATTGGGTAATTAATTCTAAAAAGTACAGCCCTCTATCTATTTTAGTTCGTTCAGGAGGATTTTTGAAACTTAGATTTTACGTTGTTTATCGGTGGTTGAATGTTATTATTTCGCTTCGTGTGTGATTACGAGAAAAGTAGTTGCGATACAAATTATTATTATACACGTTTATGGATCAGATACATTGGGTAATTAATTCTAAAAAGTACAGCCCTCTATCTATTTTAGTTCGTTCAGGAGGATTTTTGAAACTTAGATTTTACGTTGTTTATCGGTGGTTGAATGTTATTATTTCGCTTCGTGTGTGATTACGAGAAAAGTAGTTGGGATACAAATTATTATTATACACGTTTATGGATCAGATACATTGCGTAATTAATTCTAAAAAGTACAGCCCTCTATCTATTTTAGTTCGTTCAGGAGGATTTTTGAAACTTAGATTTTACGTTGTTTATCGGTGGTTGAATGTTATTATTTCGCTTCGTGTGTGATTACGAGAAAAGTAGTTGGGATACAAATTATTATTATACACGTTTATGGATCAGATACATTGGGTAATTAATTCTAAAAAGTACAAGCCTCTATCTATTTTAGTTTGTTCAGGAGGATTTTTGAAACTTAGCATTTACGTTGTTTATCGGTGGTTGAATGTTATTATTTTGCTTTATGTGCGATTACGAGCAAAGTAGTTGGGATACAAATTATTATTATACACGTTTATAGATCAGATACATTGGGTAATTAATTCTAAAAAGTACAGCCCTCTATCTATTTTAGTTCGTTCAGGAGGATTTTTGAAACTTAGATTTTACGTTGTTTATCGGTGGTTGAATGTTATTATTTCGCTTCGTGTGCGATTACGAGAAAAGTAGTTGGGATACACATTATTATTATACACGTTTATGGATCAGATACATTGCGTAATTAATTCTAAAAAGTACAGCCCTCTATCTATTTTAGTTCGTTCAGGAGGATTTTTGAAACTTAGATTTTACGTTGTTTATCGGTGGTTGAATGTTATTATTTCGCTTCATGTGCGATTACGAGCAAAGTAGTTGGGATACAAATTATTATTATACACGTTTATAGATCAGATACATTGGGTAATTAATTCTAAAAAGTACAGCCCTCTATCTATTTTAGTTTGTTCAGGAGGATTTTTGAAACTTAGATTTTACGTTGGTTATCGGTGGTTGAATGTTATTATTTCGCTTCGTGTGCGATTACGAGCAAAGTAGTTGGGATACAAATTATTATTATACACGTTTATAGATCAGATACATTGGGTAATTAATTCTAAAAAGTACAGCCCTCTATCTATTTTAGTTTGTTCAGGAGGATTTTTGAAACTTAGATTTTACGTTGTTTATCGGTGGTTGAATGTTATTATTTCGCTTCGTGTGCGATTGCGAGAAAAGTACTTGGGATACAAATTATTATTATACACTTTTATGGATCAGATACATTGGGTAATTAATTCTAAAAAGTACAGCCCTCTATCTATTTTAGTTTGTTTAGGAGGATTTTTAAAACTTAGATTTTACGTTGTTTATCGGTGGTTGAATGTTATTATTTCGCGTCATGTGCGATTACGAGCAAAGTAGTTGGGATACAAATTATTATTATACACGTTTATGGATCAGATACATTGGGTAATTAATTCTAGAAAGTACAGCCCTCTATCTATTTTAGTTTGTTGAGGAGGATTTTTGAAACTTAGATTTTACGTTGTTTATCGGTGGTTGAATGTTATTATTTCGCTTCATGTGCGATTACGAGCAAAGTAGTTGGGATACAAATTATTATTATACACGTTTATGGATCAGATACATTGGGTAATTAATTCTAAAAAGTACAGCCCTCTATCTATTATAGTTCGTTCAGGCGGATTTTTGAAACTTAGATTTTACGTTGTTTGTCGGTGGTTGAATGTTATTATTTCGCTTCGTGTGTGATTACGAGAAAAGTAGTTGGGATACAAATTATTATTATACACTTTTATGGATCAGATACATTGGGTAATTAATTCTAAAAAGTACAGCCCTCTATCTATTTTAGTTCGTTCAGGAGGATTTTTGAAACTTAGATTTTACGTTGTTTATCGGTGGTTGAATGTTATTATTTCGCTTCGTGTGTGATTACGAGAAAAGTAGTTGGGATACAAATTATTATTATATACTTTTATGGATCAGACACATTGGGTAATTAATTCTAAAAAGTACAGCCCTCTATCTATTTTAGTTCGTTCAGGAGGATTTTTGAAACTTAGATTTTACGTTGTTTATCGGTGGTTGAATGTTATTATTTCGCTTCGTGTGTGATTACGAGAAAAGTAGTTGGGATACAAATTATTATTATACACTTTTATGGATCAGATACATTGGGTAATTAATTCTAAAAAGTACAGCCCTCTATCTATTTTAATTCGTTCAGGAGGATGTTTGAAACTTAGATTTTACGTTGTTTATCGGTGGTTGAATGTTATTATTTCGCTTCGTGTGTGACTACGAGAAAAGTAGTTGGGATACAAATTATTATTATACACTTTTATGGATCAGATACATTGGGTAGTTAATTCTAAAAAATACAGCCCTCTATCTATTATAGTTCGTTCAGGAGGATTTTTGAAACTTAGATTTTACGTTGTTTATCGGTGGTTGAATGTTATTATTTCGCTTCGTGTGTGATTACGAGAAAAGTAGTTGGGATACAAATTATTATTATACACTTTTATGGATCAGATATATTGGGTAATTAATTCTAAAAAGTACAGCCCTCTATCTATTATAGTTCGTTCAGGAGGATTTTTGAAACTTAGATTTTACGTTGTTTATCGGTGGTTGAATGTTATTATTTCGTTTCGTGTGCGATTACGAGAAAAGTAGTTGGGATACATATTATTATTATACACGTTTATGGATCAGATATATTGGGTAATTAATTCTAAAAAGTACAGCCCTCTATCTATTATAGTTCGTTCAGGAGGATTTTTGAAACTTAGATTTTACGTTGTTTATCGGTGGTTGAATGTTATTATTTCGCTTCGTGTGTGATTACGAGAAAAGTAGTTGGGATACAAATTATTATTATACACTTTTATGGATCAGATATATTGGGTAGTTAATTCTAAAAAGTACAGCCGTCTTTCTATTTTAGTTCGTTCAGGAGGATTTTTGAAACTTAGATTTTACGTTGTTTATCGGTGGTTGAATGTTATTATTTCGCTTCGTGTGTGATTACGAGAAAAGTAGTTGGGATACAAATTATTATTATACACTTTTATGGATCAGATATATTGGGTAGTTAATTCTAAAAAGTACAGCCCTCTATCTATTATAGTTCGTTCAGGAGGATTTTTGAAACTTAGATTTTACGTTGTTTATCGGTGGTTGAATGTTATTATTTCGCTTCGTGTGTGATTACGAGAAAAGTAGTTGGGATACAAATTATTATTATACACTTTTATGGATCAGATATATTGGGTAGTTAATTCTAAAAAGTACAGCACTCTATCTATTATAGTTCGTTCAGGAGGATTTTTGAAACTTAGATTTTACGTTGTTTATCGGTGGTTGAATGTTATTATTTCGCTTCGTGTGTGATTACGAGAAAAGTAGTTGGGATACAAATTATTATTATACACTTTTATGGATCAGATATATTGGGTAATTAATTCTAAAAAGTACAGCCCTCTATCTATTATAGTTCGTTCAGGAGGATTTTTGAAACTTAGATTTTACGTTGTTTATCGGTGGTTGAATGTTATTATTTCGCTTCGTGTGTGATTGCGAGAAAAGTAGTTGGGATACAAATTATTATTATACACTTTTATGGATCAGATATATTGGGTAGTTAATTCTAAAAAGTACAGCCCTCTATCTATTATAGTTCGTTCAGGAGGATTTTTGAAACTTAGATTTTACGTTGTTTATCGGTGGTTGAATGTTATTATTTCGCTTCGTGTGTGATTACGAGAAAAGTAGTTGGGATACAAATTATTATTATACACTTTTATGGATCAGATATATTGGGTAATTAATTCTAAAAAGTACAGCCCTCTATCTATTATAGTTCGTTCAGGAGGATTTTTGAAACTTAGATTTTACGTTGTTTATCGGTGGTTGAATGTTATTATTTCGCTTCGTGTGTGATTACGAGAAAATTAGTTGGGATACAAATTATTATTATACACTTTTATGGATCAGATATATTGGGTAGTTAATTCTAAAAAGTACAGCCCTCTATCTATTATAGTTCGTTCAGGAGGATTTTTGAAACTTAGATTTTACGTTGTTTATCGGTGGTTGAATGTTATTATTTCGCTTCGTGTGTGATTACGAGAAAAGTAGTTGGGATACAAATTATTATTATACACTTTTATGGATCAGATATATTGGGTAATTAATTCTAAAAAGTACAGCCCTCTATCTATTATAGTTCGTTCAGGAGGATTTTTGAAACTTAGATTTTACGTTGTTTATCGGTGGTTGAATGTTATTATTTCGCTTCGTGTGTGATTACGAGAAAAGTAGTTGGGATACAAATTATTATTATACACTTTTATGGATCAGATATATTGGGTAGTTAATTCTAAAAAGTACAGCCCTCTATCTATTATAGTTCGTTCAGGAGGATTTTTGAAACTTAGATTTTACGTTGTTTATCGGTGGTTGAATGTTATTATTTCGCTTCGTGTGTGATTACGAGAAAAGTAGTTGGGATACAAATTATTATTATACACTTTTATGGATCAGATATATTGGGTAATTAATTCTAAAAAGTACAGCCCTCTATCTATTATAGTTCGTTCAGGAGGATTTTTGAAACTTAGATTTTACGTTGTTTATCGGTGGTTGAATGTTATTATTTCGCTTCGTGTGTGATTACGAGAAAAGTAGTTGGGATACAAATTATTATTATACACTTTTATGGATCAGATATATTGGGTAGTTAATTCTAAAAAGTACAGCCCTCTATCTATTATAGTTCGTTCAGGAGGATTTTTGAAACTTAGATTTTACGTTGTTTATCGGTGGTTGAATGTTATTATTTCGCTTCATGTTCGATTACGAGCAAAGTAGTTGGGATACAAATTATTATTATACACGTTTATAGATCAGATACATAGGGTAATTAATTCTAAAAAGTACAAGCCTCTATCTATTTTAGTTTGTTCAGGAGGATTTTTGAAACTTAGATTTTACGTTGTTTATCGGTGGTTGAATGTTATTATTTCGCTTCGTGTGCGATTGCGAGAAAAGTACTTGGGATACATATTATTATTATACACTTTTATGGATCAGATATATTGGGTAATTAATTCTAAAAAGTACAGCCCTCTATCTATTTTAGTTTGTTCAGGAGGATTTTTGAAGCTTAGATTTTACGTTGTTTATCGGTGGTTGAATGTTATTATTTCGCTTCGTGTGTGATTACGAGAAAAGTAGTTGGGATACAAATTATTATTATACACTTTTATGGATCAGATATATTGGGTAATTAATTCTAAAAAGTACAAGCCTCTATCTATTTTAGTTTGTTCAGGAGGATTTTTGAAACTTAGATTTTACGTTGTTTATCGGTGGTTGAATGTTATTATTTCGCTTCATGTGCGATTACGAGCAAAGTAGTTGGGATACAAATTATTATTATACACGTTTATAGATCAGATACATTGGGTAATTAATTCTAAAAAGTACAGCCCTCTATCTATTTTAGTTTGTTCAGGAGGATTTTTGAAACTTAGATTTTACTTTGTTTATCGGTGGTTGAATGTTATTATTTCGCTTCGTGTGCGATTGCGAGAAAAGTACTTGGGATACAAATTATTATTATACACTTTTATGGATCAGATACGTTGGGTAATTAATTCTAAACAGTACAGCCCTCTATCTATTTTAGTTTGTTTAGGAGGATTTTTAGAACTTAGATTTTACGTTGTTTATCGGTGGTTGAATGTTATTATTTCGGGTCATGTGCGATTACGAGCAAAGTAGTTGGGATACAAACTATTATTATACACGTTTATGGATCAGATACATTGGGTAATTAATTCTAGAAAGTACAGCCCTCTATCTATTTTAGTTTGTTGAGGAGGATTTTTGAAACTTAGATTTTACGTTGTTTATCGGTGGTTGAATGTTATTATTTCGCGTCATGTGCGATTACGAGCAAAGTAGTTGGGATACAAATTATTATTATACACGTTTATGGATCAGATACATTGGGTAATTAATTCTAAAAAGTACAGCCCTCTATCTATTATAGTTCGTTCAGGAGGATTTTTGAAACTTAGGTTTTACGTTTTTGTCGGTGGTTGAATGTTATTATTTCGCTTCGTGTGTGATTACGAGAAAAGTAGTTGGGATACAAATTATTATTATACACTTTTATGGATCAGACACATTGGGTAATTAATTCTAAAAAGTACAGCCCTCTATCTATTTTAGTTCGTTCAGGAGGATTTTTGAAACTTAGATTTTACGTTGTTTATCGGTGGTTGAATGTTATTATTTCGCTTCGTGTGTGATTACGAGAAAAGTAGTTGGGATACAAATTATTATTATACACTTTTATGGATCAGATATATTGGGTAATTAATTCTAAAAAGTACAGCCCTCTATCTATTTTAGTTCGTTCAGGAGGATTTTTGAAACTTAGATTTTACGTTGTTTATCGGTGGTTGAATGTTATTATTTCGCTTCGTGTGTGATTACGAGAAAAGTAGTTGGGATGCAAATTATTATTATACACTTTTATGGATCAGATACATTGGGTAATTAATTCTAAAAAGTACAGCCCTCTATCTATTTTAGTTCGTTCAGGAGGATTTTTGAAACTTAGATTTTACGTTGTTTATCGGTGGTTGAATGTTATTATTTCGCTTCGTGTGTGATTACGAGAAAAGTAGTTGGGATACAAATTATTATTATACACTTTTATGGATCAGATATATTGGGTAGTTAATTCTAAAAAGTACAGCCCTCTATCTATTATAGTTCGTTCAGGAGGATTTTTGAAACTTAGATTTTACGTTGTTTATCGGTGGTTGAATGTTATTATTTCGCTTCGTGTGTGATTACGAGAAAAGTAGTTGGGATACAAATTATTATTATACACTTTTATGGATCAGATACATTGGGTAGTTAATTCTAAAAAGTACAGCCCTCTATCTATTATAGTTCGTTCAGGAGGATTTTTGAAACTTAGATTTTACGTTGTTTATCGGTGGTTGAATGTTATTATTTCGCTTCGTGTGTGATTACGAGAAAAGTAGTTGGGATACAAATTATTATTATACACTTTTATGGATCAGATATATTGGGTAGTTAATTCTAAAAAGTTCAGCCCTCTATCTATTATAGTTCGTTCAGGAGGATTTTTGAAACTTAGATTTTACGTTGTTTATCGGTGGTTGAATGTTATTATTTCGCTTCGTGTGTGATTACGAGAAAAGTAGTTGGGATACAAATTATTATTATACACTTTTATGGATCAGATATATTGGGTAATTAATTCTAAAAAGTACAACCCTCTATCTATTATAGTTCGTTCAGGAGGATTTTTGAAACTTAGATTTTACGTTGTTTATCGGTGGTTGAATGTTATTATTTCGCTTCGTGTGTGATTACGAGAAAAGTAGTTGGGATACAAATTATTATTATACACTTTTATGGATCAGATATATTGGGTAATTAATTCTAAAAAGTTCAGCCCTCTATCTATTATAGTTCGTTCAGGAGGATTTTTGAAACTTAGATTTTACGTTGTTTATCGGTGGTTGAATGTTATTATTTCGCTTCGTGTGTGATTACGAGAAAAGTAGTTGGGATACAAATTATTATTATACACTTTTATGGATCAGATATATTGGGTAGTTAATTCTAAAAAGTTCAGCCCTCTATCTATTATAGTTCGTTCAGGAGGATTTTTGAAACTTAGATTTTACGTTGTTTATCGGTGGTTGAATGTTATTATTTCGCTTCGTGTGTGATTACGAGAAAAGTAGTTGGGATACAAATTATTATTATACACTTTTATGGATCAGATATATTGGGTAATTAATTCTAAAAAGTACAACCCTCTATCTATTATAGTTCGTTCAGGAGGATTTTTGAAACTTAGATTTTACGTTGTTTATCGGTGGTGTGGTTGAATGTTATTATTTCGCTTCGTGTGTGATTACGAGAAAAGTAGTTGGGATACAAATTATTATTATACACTTTTATGGATCAGATATATTGGGTAGTTAATTCTAAAAAGTTCAGCCCTCTATCTATTATAGTTCGTTCAGGAGGATTTTTGAAACTTAGATTTTACGTTGTTTATCGGTGGTTGAATGTTATTATTTCGCTTCGTGTGTGATTACGAGAAAAGTAGTTGGGATACAAATTTATTATTATACACTTTTATGGATCAAGATATATTGGGTAATTAATTCTAAAAAGTACAGCCCTCTATCTATTACAGTTCGTTCAGGAGGATTTTTGAAACTTAGATTATACGTTGTTTATCGGTGTTGAATGTTATTATTTCGCTTCGTGTGTGATTACGAGAAAAGTAGTTGGGATACAAATTATTATTATACACTTTATGGATCAGATATATTGGGTAGTTAATTCTAAAAAGTACAGCCTCTATCTATTATAGTTCGTTCAGGAGGATTTTGAACTTAGATTTTACGTGTTTATCGGTGGTTGAATGTTATTATTTCGCTTCGTGTGTGATTACGAGAAAAGTAGTTGGGATACAAATATTATTATACACTTTTATGGATCAGATATATTGGTAATTAATTCTAAAAAAGTACAGCCCTCTATCTATTACAGTTCGTTCAGGAGGATTTTGAAACTTAGATATACGTTGTTTATCGGTGGTTGAATGTTATTATTTCGCTTCGTGTGTGATTACGAGAAAAGTAGTTGGGATACAAATTATTATTATACACTTTTATGGATCAGATATATTGGGTAGTTAATTCTAAAAAGTACAGCCCTCTATCTATTATAGTTCGTTCTGGAGGATTTTTGAAACTTAGATTTTACGTTGTTTATCGGTGGTTGAATGTTATTATTCGCTTCGTGTGTGATTACGAGAAAAGTAGTTGGGATACAAATTATTATTATACACTTTTATGGGATCAGATATATTGGGTAGTTAATTCTAAAAAGTACAGCCCTCTATCTATTATAGTTCGTTCAGGAGGATTTTTGAAACTTAGATTTTACGTTGTTTATCGGTGGTTGAATGTTATTATTTCGCTTCGTGTGTGATTACGAGAAAAGTAGTTGGGATACAAATTATTATTATACACTTTTATGGATCAGATATATTGGGTAATTAATTCTAAAAAGTACAGCCCTCTATCTATTACAGTTCGTTCAGGAGGATTTTTGAACTTAGATTATACGTTGTTTATCGGTGGTTGAATGTTATTATTTCGCTTCGTGTGTGATTACGAGGAAAGTAGTTGGGGATACAAATTATTATTATACACTTTTATGGATCAGATATATTGGGTAATTAATTCTAAAAAGTACAAGCCTCTATCTATTTTAGTTTGTTCAGGAGGATTTTTGAAACTTAGATTTTACGTTGTTTATCGGTGGTTGAATGTTATTATTTCGCTTCATGTGCGATTACGAGCAAAGTAGTTGGGATACAAATTATTATTATACACGTTTATAGATCAGATACATTGGGTAATTAATTCTAAAAAGTACAGCCCTCTATCTATTTTAGTTTGTTCAGGAGGATTTTTGAACTTAGATTTTACTTTGTTTATCGGTGGTTGAATGTTATTATTTCGCTTCGTGTGCGATTGCGAGAAAAGTACTTGGGATACAAATTATTATTATACACTGTTTATGGATCAGATACGTTGGGTAATTAATTCTAAACAGTACAGCCCTCTATCTATTTTAGTTTGTTTAGGAGGATTTTTAGAACTTAGATTTTACGTTGTTTATCGGTGGTTGAATGTTATTATTTCGGGTCATGTGCGATTACGAGCAAAGTAGTTGGGATACAAACTATTATTATACACGTTTATGGATCAGATACATTGGGTAATTAATTCTAGAAAGTACAGCCCTCTATCTATTTTAGTTTGTTGAGGAGGATTTTTGAAACTTAGATTTTACGTTGTTTATCGGTGGTTGAATGTTATTATTTCGCGTCATGTGCGATTACGAGCAAAGTAGTTGGGATACAAATTATTATTATACACGTTTATGGATCAGATACATTGGGTAATTAATTCTAAAAAGTACAGCCCTCTATCTATTATAGTTCGTTCAGGAGGATTTTTGAAACTTAGGTTTTACGTTTTTGTCGGTGGTTGAATGTTATTATTTCGCTTCGTGTGTGATTACGAGAAAAGTAGTTGGGATACAAATTATTATTATACACTTTTATGGATCAGACACATTGGGTAATTAATTCTAAAAAGTACAGCCCTCTATCTATTTTAGTTCGTTCAGGAGGATTTTTGAAACTTAGATTTTACGTTGTTTATCGGTGGTTGAATGTTATTATTTCGCTTCGTGTGTGATTACGAGAAAAGTAGTTGGGATACAAATTATTATTATACACTTTTATGGATCAGATATATTGGGTAATTAATTCTAAAAAGTACAGCCCTCTATCTATTTTAGTTCGTTCAGGAGGATTTTTGAAACTTAGATTTTACGTTGTTTATCGGTGGTTGAATGTTATTATTTCGCTTCGTGTGTGATTACGAGAAAAGTAGTTGGGATGCAAATTATTATTATACACTTTTATGGATCAGATACATTGGGTAATTAATTCTAAAAAGTACAGCCCTCTATCTATTTTAGTTCGTTCAGGAGGATTTTTGAAACTTAGATTTTACGTTGTTTATCGGTGGTTGAATGTTATTATTTCGCTTCGTGTGTGATTACGAGAAAAGTAGTTGGGATACAAATTATTATTATACACTTTTATGGATCAGATATATTGGGTAGTTAATTCTAAAAAGTACAGCCCTCTATCTATTATAGTTCGTTCAGGAGGATTTTTGAAACTTAGATTTTACGTTGTTTATCGGTGGTTGAATGTTATTATTTCGCTTCGTGTGTGATTACGAGAAAAGTAGTTGGGATACAAATTATTATTATACACTTTTATGGATCAGATACATTGGGTAGTTAATTCTAAAAAGTACAGCCCTCTATCTATTATAGTTCGTTCAGGAGGATTTTTGAAACTTAGATTTTACGTTGTTTATCGGTGGTTGAATGTTATTATTTCGCTTCGTGTGTGATTACGAGAAAAGTAGTTGGGATACAAATTATTATTATACACTTTTATGGATCAGATATATTGGGTAGTTAATTCTAAAAAGTTCAGCCCTCTATCTATTATAGTTCGTTCAGGAGGATTTTTGAAACTTAGATTTTACGTTGTTTATCGGTGGTTGAATGTTATTATTTCGCTTCGTGTGTGATTACGAGAAAAGTAGTTGGGATACAAATTATTATTATACACTTTTATGGATCAGATATATTGGGTAATTAATTCTAAAAAGTACAACCCTCTATCTATTATAGTTCGTTCAGGAGGATTTTTGAAACTTAGATTTTACGTTGTTTATCGGTGGTTGAATGTTATTATTTCGCTTCGTGTGTGATTACGAGAAAAGTAGTTGGGATACAAATTATTATTATACACTTTTATGGATCAGATATATTGGGTAATTAATTCTAAAAAGTTCAGCCCTCTATCTATTATAGTTCGTTCAGGAGGATTTTTGAAACTTAGATTTTACGTTGTTTATCGGTGGTTGAATGTTATTATTTCGCTTCGTGTGTGATTACGAGAAAAGTAGTTGGGATACAAATTATTATTATACACTTTTATGGATCAGATATATTGGGTAGTTAATTCTAAAAAGTTCAGCCCTCTATCTATTATAGTTCGTTCAGGAGGATTTTTGAAACTTAGATTTTACGTTGTTTATCGGTGGTTGAATGTTATTATTTCGCTTCGTGTGTGATTACGAGAAAAGTAGTTGGGATACAAATTATTATTATACACTTTTATGGATCAGATATATTGGGTAATTAATTCTAAAAAGTACAACCCTCTATCTATTATAGTTCGTTCAGGAGGATTTTTGAAACTTAGATTTTACGTTGTTTATCGGTGGTTGAATGTTATTATTTCGCTTCGTGTGTGATTACGAGAAAAGTAGTTGGGATACAAATTATTATTATACACTTTTATGGATCAGATATATTGGGTAGTTAATTCTAAAAAGTTCAGCCCTCTATCTATTATAGTTCGTTCAGGAGGATTTTTGAAACTTAGATTTTACGTTGTTTATCGGTGGTTGAATGTTATTATTTCGCTTCGTGTGTGATTACGAGAAAAGTAGTTGGGATACAAATTATTATTATACACTTTTATGGATCAGATATATTGGGTAATTAATTCTAAAAAGTACAGCCCTCTATCTATTACAGTTCGTTCAGGAGGATTTTTGAAACTTAGATTATACGTTGTTTATCGGTGGTTGAATGTTATTATTTCGCTTCGTGTGTGATTACGAGAAAAGTAGTTGGGATACAAATTATTATTATACACTTTTATGGATCAGATATATTGGGTAGTTAATTCTAAAAAGTACAGCCCTCTATCTATTATAGTTCGTTCAGGAGGATTTTTGAAACTTAGATTTTACGTTGTTTATCGGTGGTTGAATGTTATTATTTCGCTTCGTGTGTGATTACGAGAAAAGTAGTTGGGATACAAATTATTATTATACACTTTTATGGATCAGATATATTGGGTAATTAATTCTAAAAAGTACAGCCCTCTATCTATTACAGTTCGTTCAGGAGGATTTTTGAAACTTAGATTATACGTTGTTTATCGGTGGTTGAATGTTATTATTTCGCTTCGTGTGTGATTACGAGAAAAGTAGTTGGGATACAAATTATTATTATACACTTTTATGGATCAGATATATTGGGTAGTTAATTCTAAAAAGTACAGCCCTCTATCTATTATAGTTCGTTCAGGAGGATTTTTGAAACTTAGATTTTACGTTGTTTATCGGTGGTTGAATGTTATTATTTCGCTTCGTGTGTGATTACGAGAAAAGTAGTTGGGATACAAATTATTATTATACACTTTTATGGATCAGATATATTGGGTAGTTAATTCTAAAAAGTACAGCCCTCTATCTATTATAGTTCGTTCAGGAGGATTTTTGAAACTTAGATTTTACGTTGTTTATCGGTGGTTGAATGTTATTATTTCGCTTCGTGTGTGATTACGAGAAAAGTAGTTGGGATACAAATTATTATTATACACTTTTATGGATCAGATATATTGGGTAATTAATTCTAAAAAGTACAGCCCTCTATCTATTACAGTTCGTTCAGGAGGATTTTTGAAACTTAGATTATACGTTGTTTATCGGTGGTTGAATGTTATTATTTCGCTTCGTGTGTGATTACGAGAAAAGTAGTTGGGATACAAATTATTATTATACACTTTTATGGATCAGATATATTGGGTAGTTAATTCTAAAAAGTACAGCCCTCTATCTATTATAGTTCGTTCAGGAGGATTTTTGAAACTTAGATTTTACGTTGTTTATCGGTGGTTGAATGTTATTATTTCGCTTCGTGTGTGATTACGAGAAAAGTAGTTGGGATACAAATTATTATTATACACTTTTATGGATCAGATATATTGGGTAGTTAATTCTAAAAAGTTCAGCCCTCTATCTATTATAGTTCGTTCAGGAGGATTTTTGAAACTTAGATTTTACGTTGTTTATCGGTGGTTGAATGTTATTATTTCGCTTCGTGTGTGATTACGAGAAAAGTAGTTGGGATACAAATTATTATTATACACTTTTATGGATCAGATATATTGGGTAATTAATTCTAAAAAGTACAGCCCTCTATCTATTATAGTTCGTTCAGGAGGATTTTTGAAACTTAGATTTTACGTTGTTTATCGGTGGTTGAATGTTATTATTTCGCTTCGTGTGTGATTACGAGAAAAGTAGTTGGGATACAAATTATTATTATACACTTTTATGGATCAGATATATTGGGTAGTTAATTCTAAAAAGTACAGCCCTCTATCTATTTTAGTTCGTTCAGGAGGATTTTTGAAACTTAGATTTTACGTTGTTTATCGGTGGTTGAATGTTATTATTTCGCTTCGTGTGTGATTACGAGAAAAGTAGTTGGGATACAAATTATTATTATACACTTTTATGGATCAGACACATTGGGTAATTAATTCTAAAAATTACAGCCCTCTATCTATTTTAGTTCGTTCAGGAGGATTTTTGAAACTTAGATTTTACGTTGTTTATCGGTGGTTGAATGTTATTATTTCGCTTCGTGTGTGATTACGAGAATAGTAGTTGGGATACAAATTATTATTATACACTTTTATGGATCAGATACATTGGGTAGTTAATTCTAAAAAGTACAGCCCTCTATCTATTATAGTTCGTTCAGGAGGATTTTTGAAACTTAGATTTTACGTTGTTTATCGGTGGTTGAATGTTATTATTTCGCTTCGTGTGCGATTACGAGAAAAGTAGTTGGGATACAAATTATTATTATACACTTTTATGGATCAGATATATTGGGTAATTAATTCTAAAAAGTACAGCCCTCTATCTATTTTAGTTTGTTCAGGAGGATTTTTGAAACTTAGATTTTACGTTGTTTATCGGTGGTTGAATGTTATTATTTCGCTTCGTGTGCGATTACGAGAAAAGTAGTTGGGATACAAATTATTATTATACACTTTTATGGAACAGATATATTGGGTAATTAATTCTAAAAAGTACAGCCCTCTATCTATTTTAGTTTGTTCAGGAGTATTTTTGAAACTTAGATTTTACGTTGTTTATCGGTGGTTGAATGTTATTATTTCGCTTCGTGTGCGATTACGAGAAAAGTAGTTGGGATACAAATTATTATTATACACTTTTATTGATCAGATACATTGGGTAATTAATTCTAAAAAGTACAGCCCTCTATCTATTTTAGTTTGTTCAGGAGGATTTTTGAAACTTAGATTTTACGTTGTTTATCGGTGGTTGAATGTTATTATTTCGCTTCGTGTGCGATTACGAGAAAAGTAGTTGGGATACAAATTATTATTATACACGTTTATGGATCAGATATATTGGGTAATTATTTCTAAAAAGTACAGCCCTCTATCTATTTTAGTTTGTTCAGGAGGATTTTTGAAACTTAGATTTTACGTTGTTTATCGGTGGTTGAATGTTATTATTTCGCTTCGTGTGCGATTACGAGAAAAGTAGTTGGGATACAAATTATTATTATACACGTTTATGGATCAGATACATTGGGTAATTAATTCTAAAAAGTACAGCCCTCTATCTATTTTAGTTTGTTCAGGACGATTTTTGAAACTTCGATTTTACGTTGTTTATCGGTGGTTGAATGTTATTATTTCGCTTCATGTGCGATTACGAGCAAAGTAGGTGGGATACAAATTATTATTATACACGTTTATGGATCAGATACATTGGGTAATTAATTCTAAAAAGTACAGCCCTCTATCTATTTTAGTTTGTTCAGGCGGATTTTTGAATCTTCGATTTTACGTTGTTTATCGGTGGTTGAATGTTATTATTTCGCTTCATGTGCGATTACGAGCAAAGTAGTTGGAATACAAATTATTATTATACACGTTTATGGATCAAATACATTGGGTAATTAATTCTAAAAAGTACAGCCCTCTATCTATTTTAGTTTGTTCAGGTGGATTTTTGAAACTTAGATTTTACGTTGTTTATCGGTGGTTGAATGTTATTATTTCGCTTCATGTGCGATTACGAGCAAAGTAGTTGGGATACAAATTATTATTATACATGTTTATTGATCAGATACTTTGGGTAATTAATTCTAAAAAGTACAGCCCAATTTTCCAAAATTTTTCACGTTTGCTTACTTTGTTACTTCACCACGTAGATATGATTGTCATATTGTTATAAATTGTTTTTGTTCTTATACCTTACAATAAAAACATATACGTAAATTTCTATAGTTCGTGTTTATAATGTTGTATAGTAAAACTGCCAAAGCTATTGAAATTCATAACCATTTCGAATGCTTTATAGTCACGGAACTGATAATAATTCACTTTGATGTGAAGTTGCGGCCAAGTTGAAAGTCAATATTGGAGTTTGTGACCTTCTCTGGCCTTATCCATGTATTTTAAATATCGATTGATTATCGATCGGTACTTTTCGACTATTTATAGTATTAATCTACAGCGCAAAGGCGATTAAAATGTTAATTCGTGGTGCGTCGGTATCTTGGGATTAAATTGTTTTATTATGTCGACACTTATTGGTTATAATTGATGCTTTTGCATTCGAATTTAACGTAGATTTATGCAAAGTGGTCTAGGCGGTTTGACGATTGTTGATTTATTGTATGTTTATTGCGTATATAAACCAATTATGTCGAGTCGTTCATTATGCAAGTTATAATTTCTAATTCTGTTGTCATTTCTCGAAAATTTATCAATTTAGTTTAATTAAACTGTTCTGACGACAATTTTTATCAATCTTTGTTACTTACAAAAAATTCTACCCACTGTATGAGTGACTGGCGTCAGCTTTTATGGCTTTTATATTATTTATTTATGTATATTAGATAATTGAAGGGCTCAGAATGAAAAGTTTCTAAAGACCATAGGAAACCATATGTTTTTGTCCACTTTTTTTCTCATGCCTTCAATTATTGTAAAATTTACAAGGTTTTTCTATTATTTTTTTAAATTGTGATTTTTTAACTGTCTCTAGAGCACTTTTTATCAGTTTTTATTTCTTACAAAAATCTGCCTATTTTGTGAGTGACTGGCCTCAGCTGTTATGGCTGTTATATTGTTTATTGATACATATTAGATAATTTTTGTGAATTTTATAAAGATTCTTCTATATTTTTTTTAATTGTGACTTTTAACTGTCTCTAGTGCAATTATTTTCAGTCTTTCTTTCTTAAAAGAAATTTTACCTACTTTATGATGGACTGGCCTCAGTTTTTCTGGCATTCATATTGTTTATTGATGCATATTAGATAATTATTGCGAATTTTATCAAGATTCTTCTATTATTTTTCTAATTGTGATTTTTTAACTGTCTCTAGTGCAATTTTAAACAGTCTTTGTTTCTTCAAAAAATCCGCCTGCTTTATGAGTGACTGGCCGCAGCTTTTATGGGTTTTTTATTGTTTATTGATACATATTAGATAATTATTGTGAATTTTATCAAGATTCTTCTATTATTTTTTAAAATTAGTATTTTTCAACTGTCCTGGTGCAATTTTCATCAGTTTTTGTTTCTTCAAAAAATTCTACCTACTTTATGTGTGACTGGCCCCGGCTTTTATGGCTTTTATATTGTTTATTGATGCATATTAGATAATTATTGTAAATTTTATCAAGATTCCTCTGTTATTTTTTTAATTGTGAATTTTTTACTGTCCTAGTGCAATTTTCTCCTACTTTACGAGTGACCGTCAGCTTTTATGGATTTTTTGTAGTTTATTATTATTTTTATTGTTTATTGTAAATTTCATCAAAATTCTTTGATTTGTTTTCGAGTTGTGATTTTTTAACTGTCTCTTTTTAACTGTATCAGTTTTTGTTACTTCGGAAAATGGCTAAGCTTTTATTACATGTTTTTTTTGATTTCTTAATCCTAAAATGTCACGCTTTACTACTAAACTAACACAGACTGTGCCCGAAGCACACCTGAAGCTTGCGATAAAGTTTTGCCCGTGAGTTTCCGCAGTTAGTACTGTTTTGAACTATTTGAAACTTTGCGTTATTGTTAACAGAGTTAATATTGACCTACACCTAACATTATGGCCCGCACTGAAAATCAGGAGGCAATTGTTTACAAAGTGTTCCTATTTGCAGTTAGCTGTAACTATAGTTGTTATATTTGCAAACAAAAGTAATCCTTGCACTTTGATGACGTAATTTAATATTATAATTTAATTTTCAGGTACTTCGGTTGCGTTCCGGTTTCCACAAATTTGGTGAGTTTTGCAATTTATTTGTTGTAATGTTATTTTGTACTTTTAGTATAATATTTATTATGTTTCGAGCATATTTGCTATGTTTTGGGCGATTTATGGTAAATTTTGAACTAGACATCTCTTATTACAAAAGATATGAAGGTAATAAATAACACCTTAACTATCAGGTGATAATTGACAGCTTTATGGTGCGTGAGGAATATATATAAAAAAAAGGCGGAATAGGAATTTCGGTTAAATTATCCTGTTTTTCGTCGGCAATAGAGGCGATTCATGTATATGTATTAATGCAAAACAGAATGCCTCCCGCAGAAGTGTGGGTGTATAGTGGACGATTGCAAAAGGTGAAATAATGGAATTCTAAATGGCATTTTGTTCGATCGTCTGGCTTCCGGGCTCCATCGCTCTACCCAATTTTTAAATGAAATTTTTGTAGTGCTGCTTGTCTTTCTTATTCGTTGAGTTCCCTGAGTAAAAATTCGAAAGAATAAAACCAGAGAAATTTGTGCATAATGCTTGTTCATTCCTGACGGAATTTTATCACGCTAATGCAGAAATTCGTTGCGATATACAGTGTGATCGCAGTATTTTTTTTAATTAACATTTTCATATGACTTTTTCTTGAGATTTTTAAATTGGACAGCCTGTATAGCATATTTAATTTTTTTTAACATTAGCGGTTTTAGTGATTTTCTGACAGAGTAGTAAAGTTATATCTGTAAAGATGTAGTTTTTTCGTAGTTTTTAACCTTATAGGCCTGCATTCGCCTTTTTTTTCACAACCAATGGAATAAATCTCAGAAACTATATACAGCGTTAGCCAAACTAAGCAACGCAACACCTAAATAATTCTCCAACCGTAAGAAATGTCAAAACAAATTTAAATATTTTTTTTTTGTTTAAACAACTATCGTCTAGTTATACTTTTAATTATTATGGAAATATATTGAAATAATTTTTTTTTTAATAGAACAGATATTTTCACATTTTTTAATCCTAAGCTATTAACCAAAAGCAGTCAAAATTACCGGAATGCCTAAATAATCCTCAACCGCAAAAAATTCAAAACATTTTTCTAATCGGTTTTTTTTTGGTGCTTTAACCACGTGACACATTCTTCTTAGTCCAAATTGCCTCTACATTTAAACGTAGTTGAACAAATTTAACAAAAAAAGAATTAAGTTAATATGTATTACCGAAACAATGTATTAATTTAGTATGGCTAACAAGGAAATGTTAAAC
Organism: Melinopterus prodromus; assembly: GCA_964023965.1. Classification (NCBI taxonomy): domain Eukaryota; kingdom Metazoa; phylum Arthropoda; class Insecta; order Coleoptera; family Scarabaeidae; genus Melinopterus; species Melinopterus prodromus. Next base: position 1,640,078 of record OZ030394.1, on the reverse strand, counting down.
TTAAATATTTTCATTTTAATACTGTGAAATAATCGACAAAATGTAACAAAATAGGCCTAAAATTAAAAAAAAAAAACAATTACTACCAAGAGACAAATCGTAAAATAAATAATTGGGACTTACTGTTTTCATGCACATTTTGCAGAATATTTTAGTCTTTTGAATAATTAATTCGGGATTTTTTATCTATATGGCAGACAGCAATTTATCCCTAATATAAAAGCAAAATAAAAATAGTGTAAAATCCTTCGTTTTTCTGAATTTGTGGAAGATCCTTAAGCTTTTTTAAACAGCTTTTAACTAAAACTGTCCAAAAAAACTGCTTAGAATCCGCCCTCTAAGTTAAGGGGATGTTCTCATGTAATCGGTTACAAACACCATTTTTTTCCTTTCATATTTTGAAAGCTTGTAGTGTATAAAATCAGCCCCTGAAGCAGTTTTTTGATTCTCAGAAGTTTTACGGTGTTATACCCTATATTAGTGTTGCGAAGTATAGTTTAATAGTTCATAAGTTACTCTTATGAACTTAAAAACTCCGAATTCCGAATTCATAAATAACATCAAACACATGGAAGTTCCTGATAATTCCATTATGGTTTCTTTTGATATAACACAAACATTTCAAAGTCTGAAATACTCAACATTATTAAGGGCTTTCTAAGTCAACCTAAATTCATGGTCTTACATAACACATAGACGATCTTATAGAACTTTTTCAAACTACTCTAAATCACAATTTCTTCCAATTTAGTAATAAACTTTTTACACAAAAGAAAAGCATTGCAATGGGAAACCACTTGAGCGGCTTTTCGCCTCCTTCTATGATAACAATTTAGAAAATTAAATTATGGAACAATCCTTAAGTAATCTAGTGACGTTCTGTGGAAGATACGTGGATGATGTTTTTTGCTATTTTTCAAGGCACTTCGCATGAATTACACAACTTTTTTGAGCAAATTAATCAACTTTCACAACTTAAATTCATACTAGAACTAAACAAAACAATTATTCACAGAATTCGTCACCTATAAATGACCGAATTGAGCCGGATATTTTTTGTATTATCGGCAAAGGTTTCAAGTTCTGTTCGACGTATAATTTGAATGGAAATACCTAATCATTTCGCTGAAGAACTCAGGATAATATTATGGAGTATATTTGGTTGCCTACTCATTTCGTACCCCACCTTAAGATCTGGTTCGAGCGTTGATATGGTTCAGGCGGCGCTAATCATACATATTCAGCGCGTAGGCCGAAATTTATGCCGTCGTTAAATTTGTTTTGCGAAGAAAAATACTTGCCGGGCGTAAAGAACGATTTACATTTTCTGTTTCCCGTATTCCTACGATATTAAACGTAATTTTCGACGAACGCCTAAAGCTACAATTCACCGCCTCGCGCACAGTCCGCTATGTTTCATTTGAACAGACGACGCGCCACGTGGGACTACATTGTCGCAAATAATGCATATTAAATTTCGTCGGCGCGCGCGTTTTAAAACCGACTCGTTGTTGTTCATGATCGGCTTTTACTGTTTGCGTGTTTGTATGGGTACATTCAAGCTATGTTTTCGGTACGGTTAGTGTATTATTTTAAATTAAGCCTATGTTGAGTACGTGAATTATAAAAATGTAATGGCATATTTTGCTTAGGTTATGAGAGTTTATAATTGTATTGTATTTTGGATTTAAACATTCTAAGAAAGTTTAGAGTTTGTAGTTGTGAAATTGATTTGGAAATGTGCTACTAATTTATCAAAAAAATTTATGTTGTATTTTGATTGAAATTTGTATTTATTTTATTATGGATTGGATTGTTTTATTTGGTTATGCTTTGGTATTGTAATTGATACAGGTTTTCTTTTCTTATGTAGAATATTGATTGATATAAAATTATTGGCAAGTAAAGAATTAAAGTTTACTTAAAAAGGTGCACTTTTAAAAAATGACGCCGTTATACTTTACTTTAGGTAACTTGTCATTTGTATTTCTTTTTAATAAACTTTATATTATTACAGTAAATGCACTTGAACCATTTTACCATCAATATTTTTGAAACACACATAATGTTTCAAGTACACTTGTTAAAAAAAAAATAAGTTGAACAATAAAATTTAGACTCTTTGATTTGTTACAATATTTTTATGACTATGAATAAAATTAAAATAATAATACAGCTTTCCAAACTTTTTTCTGAAATTTTTAAATATCACTTTAATAGAAAAGCTTATTATCTCAGAACCACAAAAACTGCACTTAAACCCTTTTACTTCTAGGCCCCTGAATTGTACAAAACTTCTTCATAATCCAAGGTGGTGCACAGAGAGAAATTTTTGTTTGATTCAAATAAATATGCATTGACTCAAAGAAATTTGTTGTTTCAATAGAGGCAAAGAAATATTTATTTGCGGATAAAAAACGCATTTATTTGAAATATTTGTTTGGTAGAAAGAACAATGATTTGCGTCAAACAACTTATGTTTCCAGTTAAAAAGTTTGCAATTTGTGTATTATAAGAAATGAGATTTATTTACTTCAAATAATTATGATTGTGTTGAGTGAAAGAATTACATTTTTTTAAATTAACAAAATTGTTGGTCGTGTTAAAATGCTTAAAATTATTAATTTGTTGAAGGAATTAATAGACAAGAATTTTTCGGAAGACTCGCCGTCTGTCACCTCCTTTTTGGGATGTCGCACATCCTCGACCAGTGCTTGGTCTTCCCAACCCAACATATAGTCAAGGTTAAATTAGTAAAGTGTACTCTGATTTGTAATCGCAACTTGAACCTGCAGGCATTGTACTCTATAAGTTCTATACTGTCGATCACGCGGCTTTATACTCTCGATATGTACGAAGTGCGAGGAGAGAGTTTACAGCGCCATCTAACAATACAGTTGGATGACATTAAAAATATATTTATTTGAATCAAAATATGATTTCTTTGGTGGAAGTAAACCCATTTTAAAGCTAAAACAAAAATATTACTTTGAAGGAAATAAATATCTTCTTGTGTACAAATATATTTATTTTAATCAAAATATGATTTCTTTGGCGGAAGTAAACCTATTTTTAAGCCAAAGACAAAATATTACTTTAAGCGAAATAAATCTCTCCTTATGTACAAATTTATATGTTAGAATCAAAATTATATTTCATTGGTGTAAAGAAACGTTTTTTTAAAATCAAAACTAAAATATTACTTTAAAGGAAAGTAATTTTTGTTTGTATCCATATATATTTATTCCACTTAAATAAATATTTCAAATAAATTAATCTCTGTAAGCAAATAAACTAGAGTATTCAATGAAGTAAATATTGTTGGCGTCAAAGAAATATGTTTTGACCCAAAAGAATAAATTCAAACAAATACATTTCTTTGAAACAAGAAATCTCTTCTCTCTGTGTGACGAATGAAACAGTGTTGATTTGACATCGAATTACCCAAACTATACAAGACGGTGGGTGCACTTTCGTATAATAAAAATAGCAATATCCCCAGGGATCTTGAGATAACGCCAGTATCCAACACAATACATAAAAAAGACATCAAAACCTGTCGTAAACATAACAAGCATAATAATCATATTGACGTAGTTGTTTGCAGACACGAAACCGTGTCAATTCGATGCTCCCCCGCTAGAGATCATTACCGAGATCATATTTCAAAGTCAACGTTAATTAATGACCAACCCGCTAGGGGGACACAAAGGCTTTGTGCGGTCGCGCGCGCGCGCGCGCGGGTTGCTGTCAATATCCTGGTCTCCTTTTCCGTGTCGTCTCCTTCAAAGGACTCGCGCTATTTAATATCTCCCGGCAGAATTTTGCGCTATCTTTTACAGTGGCGAAGGAGTCAGTTGGGCCGTGACGGTGACGAACAGTGTCTACATAATACCGTAATGGCGTAATTCATTTGGACGCCGCCGGCAGCCGGTGAAATAAAGACGACGAAAACGTGGATTTTTTACGACATTCTTACGACTTAATTAAATAAAAAAGGCGTTTTATCTCCGGGGGAGGTAATGACGCATGATTGATTGTTTTAATAATCGGATTTACTCGCTTAATGTTAGAAATAAACATTATTGATACAGAATATAATGTTTTTTTTACGTTCCTGCTAGATTTCTTATGATTTTTTTTGCTCTTACCTGAACCTGAATACACTCTTTATTACGAATAATTGAATATCGTGAACAGTAATTGCAAACCATTTCCTCTTGCTTAAGAAACGTGAAACAATTGGTATAGTAAGGATTAATCGTAAGATTTTCAAACTAAACTATAAAATAAAAAACAGGGCGTCGATCAACGAACAGCTGACTACGATAATTGAAACAATATTTGCTCTTTTCAAGCTACGATTTATAGTTTATCCAAGTGATATCCAACGTTTAATAAATTACTCAATTCCCCCCTTTTATTTCAATTACGTTGCCTTTCCAAACTCTCCAAACAGTTATCGAGTTTGAAGTAATTTCCCCAAGCAAACTCCTTCCACTAAAAAAAATAGACCCCTTCATATTCTTGCGAGTCCTCATCCTCGATGTTAAGCAGGTCCCATCCAGAACTTTAAAGCGGTTATCCGTCTTTAGAACTAGTTACCTTCCGCACAAAAGTTTGACGATTAAAATGCATAAACGATTCGTGGAACACAGTTCGAATATTTCCAGGTGTTATTCCGCAATTACCCGGTCCGTGATAACTTTCCGGATTTCCCGCATTTCCCGAATTCCCCCCCCCCCCCCCCCCGCCCTCTTTTACTTGTCGCGAGCGTCGAAAATTTTCAAACTTTCGTGGATATAACGATATGCGAACGCAATAAAAGTGCCAATGGGACGTCAACGGGGTGGAGGAAGTGAACCCCAGTCGGGGTGGAAACTGTGGAAACCGAGTTCCGACCTACAGTTGGGGGTAACAAAAAAGGCACAAACCCTCTGTTCAAACTCGCCCCTGCTAAGAAGTTTTTATACGTTTGGACCTACGTCCTCGGTTAGTTGTTGGGCCTGCCGCCACTTGTAGGATCAACCAGTCAGTTTGGTCCGATTAAGCCGTTTCTTCTACGACAGTTAGCAACTTTTTCGAGCCGCACCTGATCACACGTCCAACCCCTCGAATGACCCTACTTAAGACTGGTCAGAGTTGAAGTTCGTACGAATGTCGCAGACGTATTTCACTCGAACTAGTTCTATTTATAATTTTTCACTCAATTTTCATCAATTTGTTTGTCGGTGTTGTTTTCATTTTCAAACAATACTTTCTATATTAATTAAATTATAATGTATTTATAATCTGTTTACAACCCTACAAATAATCGCAAAGCTTTATATTTTGTATTTTGCTTCGTATTTTGGATTTTCACGTATGCGCCTCCACCAAATTTGTTAATAGATATTCTGGCTTTGTCCCTTCATTTGACGTCGATTATCTCGCAAAAGCAGGGGCGTAAAAATTGTAAAGCTGTATATTTTGGCGTTTCCCCGATTTTTCCAAATTTAGAAAAATTGGGGCTGTTTTTGCCCCGTAAATTTCGTTCGTTTAACTTTAGCAATTAATTACTCCGGAAATAATCCATAGATTTCAACGAATTAAAAAGTAAAATCATGTGCGGAATGCTAGCTTTCAATGTGCCGTTTCGTAAAATCATTGGATTAGTGGTAGACCCACAAAAGGCTATATTATGCAATGCCAGCAATTCCTTTATTAGAAGAGCTAGAATAATGAAATATAGACTATAGGCTACCCAATAATTCATAGGTTTAAAGTTTATTACATAATCATTGTTTATCTTGCATTTTTCATACAAAAGATCGTGCTGAAACTCCGCGTGAATTCCGACGCTCTACGGTCTTTGGGGTGCTGCGGGGAAGGGAGGCGTTAGCGGTGCTGTCATGTCGGAGAGAACCGACGCAGCTGAGAGAACCGGAGCAGCTTATTATCAATACACAAAGAGAACGATAACTTATCAAGAGAGTAATTTTAACTAACAATTATATTCTTAATTTTTACATAATTTTGATTATAATATGTGACCCGGTACGAGAGAAATCTCTTCTATCGATTGGCGTTTATGTTTTCTTCAGTTTTTATACAATAAGGTTGTAAACAAGATTTTGATGGAAGCGGATAGAGCTAACAATATGGAATTAGCAGATTTTCCGATTAGTGGTGAATACTAAGTTAAGTTTGCTTGATAAACCCAAAGAATAATTAAAAAGTATGGCCGTTTTTGTTATATAAATATTCAAACTATTATAACAGTTTCAACGGTTATTCTTTAATTTGTATAACTACAAATTGTACTTGTTCATAGAACAACACGATTTTACGCACCTATATTTCTCGAAACCGACAAAACAAATCTCTATTTCAATAAAATCGATAACAATTCGCAGCGGAAAAAACAGACACAAAGCTAACACGCTATACGATTAATCCTACGACTCGCGTTCGAATCAATTTTCCAAAAAATCCACTGAAATTACTCAGTTTATGCGTTAGATCAATAAGCTATATCAGAATCAATCAACTGATGGTTTCAGCTCATGGTTTCAGTTTAAGCGGCTTCAGCGATGTCGGGCAATATATGTAGGCATGTTCGAAATGTACTTCATAGTGTGCGCCACTATAAAGCCGGCCGTAATTGAAACTCTACAGCGTATTAATAAATATTTGATGATGTAGTTGAACGCCGCCGGGGTTATATAAATTACGCTGACGGCGCTGCAAGTATGCCGTGCGGGACGCCGCGCAACCTGTCGACACCAGCGCCACCTATCGCTTCCTATCCGTCAACGGTGACACCTGAATGAAACCACATTTTGCGCTATGCATCTCAGAATATTTCATCTGATCGAGATGTGGAGCGTAGGTTGATTATTACGAAGATAATTAATCTGTCGATGTATTAAGATTCTCTACGATTTTAATGTTTGAGTAAATTAACTAATGTGATGTTACAATGAAAATGATAATAGATAATTGTCCTATAGACAGGGATTAGATTATACAAATCTTGAAACATATAAAAAAAGAAGAGTACCTTGGTCAAAAATGTTCCTAAAGGACATATTTCCGCTAAATTCTCAAATGTTTTTGTCGTCACGATTACAATACTTTTTCATACTATGCATCATAAAGTAAAAAACTCCTTTAGCAACTTCTTCCTCAAGACTTAAAATTTGTTTTAATATTTTTCTAATATTTTTCTTTAAAAATGTTCATGTACTAATTTAATATTAATACATATGGGTACACCACAGTAATATAGGTACACCACATATTTCAAAGTAACTAATTTGCAAAAATACAATAATCTAAGCTCAGTAATCGACTTAATAATCGACTATCAACCAGCAAGGAACAAAACCAAACAAAATGAAATCTGTTTACGGTATGTCTAGAAAATCAAAGTAAAAAATCAAAAATGTATTTTTTTACCATAAACCAAAAACAATTTAGAATTAGTATCCTAATATTCGGATGGCGATACTAAAGACGTTCTCATCCAATCTTAATCAGAATAGCCAATAACTGAAGAATCACTTATTTAGGAATTTATTCGACCTTTCTTTATTTATATTGATAAGCACTGTACCTTTTTGCCTATATTATGTACCGATAAAACCACTTGTAGTTGGGTACACAACCTGTATAATAAGATGCATGTAGCATGTTGACATATCTTCAATTATTCTCCTCATTTTCTGGGAAACCCTGCAATCTAGATAATTCATCATGGCAGGAATACGACAATAACATTTCCTACTAGAAGATGCCTTTGACGACACTGCGTCGCGTCGCGCTAGCGTAAACAGTCCCAATTACGACAACGGCGCCATCTGGCGGAATAAACAGGCCCGTTCCCGTCCCATAGTCCCGTTGCACCGGCCTTACGTCGCTGAAAACCGGGCATAATCCGATAAGTTTTACTCGAGAGTGCATTAAATGCAGGACTAAGTATGTATTCCTCCGTTCAAATTGCTTTCTTAAGGTGTAATCCAGTTTTACGTCGAATTTAAACATTCAATTCATGGCGCAATGCGCGCGAACGAAATTGGAATGGACGAAATTTTGCCGACGAAACCGGGAAATTAGTCCCCAGAAATTGGGTAATTCTTGGTCCTTTTTGATGTTTATTAAGTTTAAGTTGTATTGTTTGCTTCCGGTTCGTAATTTAGTTTTTAATGGCGGTTGATGATATGACGTGGGTATTTTTGGATTATTTTATGGTCGCAAAGTGTCTTCTACGCCGCATTTTGTTGGAATATTTGAAAAAAACATATTGGTACTCAGTAGAAAAAATACATTTTTCTCAATACGTTGTGTTCAGTGATATTTGTATATAACTGCAATAATTTTGAAGGATAATGTAACTCAATATAATACACAGAGCAATTTGTAGATCATTTTTCCATACGGTTGAATTACCTCTAGCAATAAAAATTGATTTAAGTGTCCTATGAAATCTTTCCAAAATTCTGTTACTCTGCGGATTGCAAAACGTAGAATGAATTTGTTTCGATCCGAAAAATTGATTACATTTAGAAAAAAGTTGCGACTCAAATTGTCTACCTTGGTCATGAGTAATAGTATGAGGAATACCGAAACAAGTCTGCTATTGATGAAGCTGAAATATCGGTGCTTCTGTCCACCTTGTGAAACGTTCAATGACCGAAAGTATGCAAGTTGAACCATCTGAAGGAGTTAAAGGACCAATAATGTCAATGTGAATATGCTCATAACGTCCTTTAGGTGTGTGAAATGTTTAAAAATGCAGCTTTCGTGTGTTTGTGTACTTTAGAGGTTTGACAATTTAAACAAGCTTTAGTGAAATGACAAATGTGTGAATTCATTTTGGGCCAGAGAAACCTAGTTTTAATTACATTTTGAGTAATTCTAATTCCCGGATAAGCAATGTTGTGAAAATGTGAAAATATGACTAAGCGTAAAGAAGTGTCAAATAAGGCTGACATCTCAATCGCTATTGGCTCGCCTCAATCGTATTTGTTAGTTATACTACAACTACCAACTCTTGAAAAAAAAAAATCATCACTTCAATCACAGAAATTATTGCTTTTAATATATATATGAACACCGATCGATTATTATTTATCCAGCAAAGTTAATTTAGCAATTTAAAACAGCAGTTAATGTTCCGGCGGATCATTAAACAATTAAAAATAATAAATTACATCAATAACTCGACATGGGCAAATGAATGCGCGTAACGGTGAATATAATTAAAATTAGGGGAGGTATGATATCAAAACCCGTTCGTAATTATATTAGGCATAAAACGGCGACCTTTTTGGATAAATATCCGGGCCCACATTATAAACTTTTGCAATGATACGAAATAATTTAATAACCGGAGCCGTTATTAAAATTCCGCAATAGCCCGCGGGGCCGATACGTTTTATTATTAAACGTATATTACGGACATGAAAGCCGAAGTTATTACACGCATATCAAATACCAAATCATTTTAGGATGTCGTGCGCCAAAGTCTACACGGAATCCCACAGAATTCCAGGGCCCATTATGCACGCCGCTTTGTGTTCGCGGCCAATTTATGGTAAAAGGCAGCCGTTGCGTTGGTTAAACTATTCACCTTTCGCCACAATGCGTACAAACGTCTACTACCGTTTTCGATTTCAATTAGCCCGAAAATGATAACAAAAACTACTCCGTAAATTTGACCATACGTTTCAGTATAAAATATCGCAGGAAATTAAATAGTGCAAAATACTCTAGCTGGTCTCTTTTTCTTCATTGTTACCAATTAACTGATTTCCCAAAAATGTCTATCAACACTTTACAGGAACAGTTTTTCAAACTAATTGTAAGAGATATCCATATTTTTCCTTTTGCCATATCATACTTTAGTGTACATACTGTAGAGGTAACATACTGTACTGTGGAGGTAATGAGGTAGAATTATTTAAGTACGTAGGCTTTCACGGCCAGAATCATTTAGAAAATAAACTGCTACCGGGTTATGCCGTGTGTCAAGATTTGTAAATGCTATAAGTATTTGTTATTTTTATACAGAGAAAGGACGATAATAACGAGATCATCAAAGAACACAACTCCTTAGGGCGTCTATTATTGTAGACTTTGAAATATGAAAACCTTTACTAGCTTGTTATCTTTTCCTTTTGACATACAACTTATCCCCCCCCCCCCCCCCCAAAAACTGTTACACTGAAATTCCATGTATGAAAGCGCTATTCGCTATTTATTAACAGGTTTTTGTACGCCTTTGAAGAACGGCGAATATTAGACAAAAAAATCTAATTGTATTCAATTTGTAGGGATTTGATGATTTTACCTTAAGATTGTAGCAAAGTCTACAAGTCATTTAGAAAATAATATAATCATTTATTGTGGTCCACATGTCCTACATTCCCTATGCTGTTTCTAGAATGATTGTTACCATCTTTCAACTGTCTTTAACCCTATGCATAGATATAATAGCTCAACTGGTAGAGCACCCGGCCGGAAATTGGGAGGTTCCTGGTCCAAATCCTACAACAAATTCTAGATATTATCTCAAAATGGAGACATTTCCGTTTTTCATTGAAAAATATTAACGTTAGCTACAACTTTCTATAAAATAAAATACAGAACCAATTGTGAGACTACCTACCTCTCTCTCAAGGTATCTTGGAGGCGATTACAAGAGTTTGCCGGCGGTAAAAGTAATTCGTCTTCCGGTTCAACGTGCGCCCCAACGACATAAGTCCACAAATTAAAAAGGCTTTTGTTAGTAGTTCATTCTACTTAGATGAATTGACATTGTATCGGTCGGCAGGGGCAACAACAGCGCGCCAATACAAGAGATTTACGAACGTAATTTGTACGAAACGGTTCCCGGCCGATGTATCCCCGTTCGACAACTTGATATACATTGAGCGCCCCCACCGATAAATTCTTCAATTTACTTCGTCGATGCCATACGAAACCGGAAGTATAGCATCAGTAGAACGCCATAGGATCCACAAACATGGGAGCTCGTTAAGTGATATTGTAATCGACATCTCATCATATTAAAACTAATCTAAAACGTTAACCATCAATTTAAATCTGACTTTTTAAAACAACGCACTTGTTGATCCCACTGCCATTAGAGCCGTGTCATCTGCGAAAGTGGTGACTGTTACATTTTCCAGCTGCGGTAGGTCATTTATATTTATTAAATAGAGAATTGGTCCCAATACGCTACCCTGGGGTATCCCCGCTTTTACTCCTTTTAATTCCGAGTATTCGTCGATCTGTTTTATTCTGATATAGTCTATCTGATATAATATAGGATGTTAGCCAGCTCGATGTATTGTAAAGGTGTCATACTCTTTAGTTTGTGTATCAGTCCTTCGTGCCAAATATTATCGAAAGGTTGGGCCAAATAGAGAAAGATTGTTGAGCAAATAAGCAAATAAGCTCTTCAGAAGCCGCTTTTCAGAAGAGCTTTGATATCATAGTAATAGTGATACGGGAAGCAGCGTATGGTTAAAGTATTTATCAACTGAGTTGATAAGTAACTACTACGAATATGACAGTTTACCCAATGTATCTGATCCATAAACGTGTATAATAATAATTTGTATCCCAACTACTTTGCTCGTAATCGCACATGAAGCGAAATAATAACATTCAACCACCGATAAACAACGTAAAATCTAAGTTTCAAAAATGCTCCTGAACAAACTAAAATAGATACAGGGCTGTACTTTTTAGAATTAGTTACCCAATGTATCTGATCCATAAACGTGTATAATAATAATTTGTATCCCAACTACTTTGCTCGTAATCGCACATGAAGCGAAATAATAACATTCAACCACCGATAAACAACGTAAAATCTAAGTTGCAAAAATGCTCCTGAACAAACTAAAATAGATAGAGGGCTGTACTTTTTAGAATTAGTTACCCAATGTATCTGATCCATAAACGTGTATAATAATAATTTGTATCCCAACTACTTTGCTGGTAATCGCACATGAAGCGAAATAATAACATTGAACCACCGATAAACAACGTAAAATCTAAGTTTCAAAAATCCGCCTGAACAAACTAAAATAGATAGAGGGCTGTACTTTTTAGAATTAATTACCCAATGTATCTGATCCATAAACGTGTATAACAATAATTTGTATCCCAACTACTTTGCTCGTAATCGCACATGAAGCGAAATAATAACATTCAACCACCGATAAACAACGTACAATCTAAGTTTCAAAAATCCTCCTGAACAAACTAAAATAGATAGAGGGCTATACTTTTTAGAATTAATTACCCAATGTATCTGATCCATAAACGTGTATAATAATAATTTGTATCCCAACTACTTTGCTCGTAATCGCACATGAAGCGAAATAATAACATTCAACCACCGCACCGATAAACAACGTAAAATCTAAGTTTCAAAAATCCTCCTGAACAAACTAAAATAGATAGAGGGCTGTAACTTTTTAGAATTAATTACCCAATGTATCTGATCCATAAACGTGTATAATAATAATTTGTATCCCAACTACTTTGCTCGTAATCGCACATGAAGCGAAATAATAACATTCAACCACCGATAAACAACGTAAAATCTAAGTTTCAAAAATCCTCCTGAACAAACTAAAATAGATAGAGGGCTGTACTTTTTAGAATTAATTACCCATTGTATCTGATCCATAAACGTGTATAATAATAATTTGTATCCCAAAACTATTTTTATAAATCACATTAGTGTAAATTTTTATTGGGAAGCCAGGATGTACAACAATAAGTTGTCTATAAATCTCAGTCAGGAGCTAAACCCCGTGATTTAAATACAGAGCTCAGCTCTGCTTAGCGCTGCATTATGCATTTATGAGCGACGGAGCAGTGATGCATCAAATTAATATCTGGACGGAATACGTAATGCCCCCCACCTGTTCAAACCTGTATACATATATCATAATTGATATATCGAAAATCGACCGTGTTGGTACTGCTGGAATCGTGGCCACAGGGCATGGCTACTTAATAGCGCAGTATCTGCAGTTAGCTGCAAGGCAAGCGAGGACCGGACGCGGTCACCTGACCCAAATTATGTATAATACCGGTCAATCCGAGTCGGCCCTGTAATATTCACCGGGCATAATTGTCCTACGGGACCCTGGCTCCATTAATTCCCGTTGCTCGTCGTCACCATTCCTTCTGGTATAATTGATAATTAAAGTCGCGCCTGTAATAAATCACAGGGCGGGAGAGGAGAGTGCTTAGGTCGGACGGAGGTCAGTTGATACATCCGACGACGTCAGTTAAATACCACACCGGGCAAATTGGCAAAATTAATGTTTCAACTGTTGGGTTGTTATGGTCGATGCTAAGAAAATTATGGAGAGGAGATGGGTATCGTTATTTCTCTGAATACCTACACAATAGTTTTTAGGTTAAATGTGACTATTTATGAAGAGAACTAAAAACGGAAAGTTTTTTTAACAACTTGAGGGAACTGCAATGGGTAACTGTCTCTCACCTTTTATTGCCAACTTGTTTATGAGCAGATTTGAAACCAATGTAAAGTCTATAGCACCATATTTCCCTAAGACTTGGGTTAGGTATGTCGACGATATTTTTGCCATTTTTGACACCAAGAAGTGCAGTATTCAAGATTTTCTTCTCGTTTTGAATTCTAAATTCAACACCATTAACTTTACTGTAGAACAAGAAGTTAACGGCCAACTTCCATTGTTAGATACTCTGGTAGTCAGGAATAGCAAAAATATAATAGAAATTGAGTATCGGAAAGATACTAACACAATCAGGTTTATCCCTAATGATTCGCAGCATCCGTTTCAACAAAAATGGTCTTTTATTAGTTGTTTAGTAAATAGGTTATTGAAATTTCCATTGTCCGCAGATAGATATCAGCAAGAATTATTGTTTATTAAGAATGTTGTCATACATAATGGGTACCCTGAGAAAATAGTTGATAGAATGATTAAGAAGCAGAATCAAAAAATGTATGTAAATCAAATATCTACTTTAAATACTTTGTCTGTAGAAAAGAAGAAATATGTTAAAATACCGTTCGATTGTGCATATACAAGGGGTTTGAGAAGTATTTTTACATCACAAAATCTCTGTATAGCATATTCGACTCATAATAGCATAAAAAACCTTCTTGGAAACCCAAAGGATAAGGTAGATGTACTTGATAAATCTGGTATATATTGTATCAAATGTCATGACTGAAAAAGAATACGTTGCCCAGACTAGAAGAACAATTTTAACTAGGTTCAAAGAACATGTAGCTCATTTTAAATATAATCGTTTTGAAAAATCTAGTGTGGCTCAACATATTTTAGACACAGGTCATAAAGTAGTTGTAGATGACTTAAAACTTGTAAAAGCTGTGTCAAATAATAGGGAACTAAACAGCTTGGAAAGTATCTTTATTCACTTGAATAGAGATAAATTAATAAATTCAGACAGGGGTCCTATACCTAGTTCACCATTGTTTGATCTGCTTTAATTAGAACCTGTTTTTTACGCTTCAGTGATCAAAATTCACTGAGGTGTGACAAACAAATGGGTATATATAGGGTAATTTTTAACATGGACGTCACTTCCACTAGTGATTTGCTTGGACAATATCCAGTAAAGATACTATGAAGTGCTAATCTCTCTTTTCCTCTTTTTAGGTTCTACTGAAGATGGCAACATAGTTGCTGAAATACGTATTTAGGTTTCCAAAATACTTCTTGTGGTTAGGGGTTTTAATTTTATTATTAAGATATAGGGTGCCGTTTGAAATTTCGAGGTGGGGTGATTGGGGGGAGAAGGGATGAAACCTAAAATTATCTAGATACCATTTTTGAACTTCCCCCTCAATATCTAAATCGACGTGTTTTCACTCAAAGCAATAATCGCATCAGGTCAAGAGTTATTAAGGGTGGATACTTTTGAAATGAACACACGGTATAATTATATTATAATGTGCTTGCTATTATCATGATATTAAAAAAAACATTAATTCCGTACAATCATATCTAAACAAAATATAAAATCCATCCCACCCTTTGGTCTACATCATTATTACATCTCCGTTAATATTTATTCATTAATCTGATTAGTCATTGCAATAATTATCAATATAATACATCGTTAGGCAACCAACACAGCAGTCGAATAATTTATGTATACTCTATGCACCTGCATCCACAACGCATTTCGGCAAAAATTAAGCGTGCTTTGGAAAACTTGTTCACGGCCGACCGACGCTCTCGCAGTATCAGCTGATTCAACATGGCGCGCGCGTTTCCAACATTTCGGCACCGTTTTGCGCTGATGTTAGCGATTTTTCGGATTTATTCTTTGTGCGGGTGTGAGTGTGACGTCGACGAAAGGACCTAGGACCATTTTGATGTAATTTTGAGTCGCTACCGGCCACGGGTGAGTGAAGATTTTGAGTTTTTTATTGGCTGCTTGCATACTATACGTATATTATGTATGTATGTAGGTACGCGATAGGTCTGTAGCGCCAGTAGTAAAGGATACTTCTTATTATGAAACTGTATCTGTCGGAAAATAAGTCTTTTTTAGTTGGTCAACATAAAAGTCAGCCATAAGGACTGATATTAAAATTTGCCGTCAAAAAGCATAAAATTCTGTTCATAGTGCGAGTTAAGCCTATCAAATTGGCTATTTCATTGGTTAGTTTTTTAATATTTACATAGAGTATACACTTTTACGAAGACAACAATGAATTTACGATAAAAATCTATGGAAAAATGCTGAAGTAATGAGCAATTATGCTTGATAGGTACCAAACTACCAAAAATCAACTTTTTCTCTATTTATCAGTTTGATTCATTTAGTTTATTTTTATTGTATGTTTGCAATATATAATGACATTAGAAGTGATTCTGGCTCCTGCTTCGCCTTCTGTTCTTGTCGGTATATGTTTCTCTTATGAGGAACTAGATATAATCCCCCATCATTCTTTCATACCAAAGTCCCTGGTAGCGCCTCTCAATGGCCTTCATCTCCTGGTGGAACCTCTCGCCATGCTCGTCACTTAACGTCGCTAAGATTCTCAGGAAAAAAATGTAAGAAATGAATTTTATATATGTTATATATGAGATATGTTGACGCGCCTGTTGGAAAATAAAGAAAATTAAAAGCATATAACAGAAAATGAATAGATCAACAGTATTCTGTACCTATTTCTGCATATTTCCGGAGCAAATCTTCAACAATTGTCTAAAAGTTCGGGTTTTTATTGTTTCCTAGGAGATCAGAAAGAATTAGAAATATGTCTCGAATTTTTCATCTTTCAACAGCTTCCTTATTTGTGGATCGTCAAAAACCCCTTCCTTGATATTCGCGCAAGAAAGAGTTGTAAATAAGGTTCTCAAATAAGCAAATGCTTGGCTTTCTTTATTCAATGCTATCACTAATTTTTTGAAGAGTTCAAGTTTAATACGTGATTCCGGAAGAATGATGTTTTCTTTTTCGATGAGTTGGACGTATTTAAGGCCTAACTCACACGGACCACGGCATAACCACACCACTACCACAGAACTGTCGGTGATAGCATAAAGCCATTAATACAACATAGAAACGCATTGTAGTGCTCACACGAACCACTGCGTGAAGTTGTTTACTGCGACCGTCGCACAGCGTCGACGGTATCATCCACAAAAAAGTCGGTGTTGGTGGTTGATCTCAACTCAGACGAGTGCGACTTAGCAACCACACGACTACGCATGCATTTTTGAACGGGCGCGTTGCAAGAAACAATACAGAAATTCACCGGCAGACCCATGACATTGCACAAAATTGCGCTTTTAATGCGATATGTCGGCTCATTAGTCGGTTAATAACGGAGATATTCAAGGTCCAAAAAGCAAAAACCCAAAACGCTTTTTGAAATATCGGGGAGTGGAAATCGATTCTGGGCATATGTCGGAGTATGTCGGTGAAAAAAAGGCGGTGTCGGGACAAATACCTCAAAGTGATTGAAGGTAAAATTTTTCCAAGAGGTTTCTTGATATGTCGGGGAGTAAAATTCGAATTTAGACATATGTCGGAATACATCCGTGAAAAAATATATATCGGAGCAATGACCGAAAAGTTTTTCAAAGTCAAAGTTTGGCGCAAAAACCCAAAACATTTTTTGATATGTCGGGGAGTGTATTTCGATTTTAGACATATGTCGGGATATGTCGGTGAAAAAAAGAACGATATGTCGCGTCGGGGCAAAGGCATCAAAGTTTTTCAAGGTCAAATTTTTCCAAGAGGTTTCTTGACTTGTCGGGAGTAAAGTCGAATCTAGAGATATGTCGCAATACGTCCGTGAAAAATATCATATATCGGAGCAATGACCAAAAAGCTATTCAAAGTCAAAGTTTGGCGCAAAAACCCAAAACATTTTTTGATATGTCGGGGAGTGTATTTCGATTTTAGGAATATGTCGGTGAATAAAAAAAACGATATGTCGGGGCAAAGACCTCAAAGTTTTTCAAGGTGAAATTTTTCCAAATTTTTCCAAATTTTTCCCCGACTAGCCAAGAAACCTCTCTTGACTTGTCGGGGAGTAAAGTCGAATCAATGACCGAAAAGTTATTCAAGGTCAAAGTTTGGCAGCAAAAACCTAAAACATTTTTTGATATGTCGGGGAGTGTTTTCGGTTTTAGGCATATGTCGGGATATGCCGGTGAAAAAAAATAACGATACGTCGGGGCAAAGACCTCAAAGTTTTTTAAGGGCAAATTTTTCCAAGAGGTTTCTTGATATGTCGGGGAGTGGATCCAAAAATTTGTACTTCGTCGACGTCATCTTCTTCGACGTAAAAGGAGCCACAACAATGCTTCTTCTTCAAAATCCATTTTATAACTGATTTTGTGGTGTGGTTTGTTCGTGGTTAATACGGACTGCAATCAACCACCCATCGGTGGTTCGCGCGTGGTCAGTTTGGACCACAGCAGAACCACAAAATAAACGCATATAAGTGGTCCGTGTGAGTTAGGCCTAATGTTGTCTTCGCCGACTGCGTTTGTTTTTTTCCTGATTTCTAAGGTCGTTAATTTATCTATGAGATCTTGAGTGTTTTTAATAGAATGTGTAGGTCTAAAATTGAATTCGTGTTGGACAATTTCACGTGTGAATTCGCACTCGTTTTTATCGGCGTAACTGCATATATTAATTTTTCCACAAGTTCCTTTCCGGTACCAATTTAACTCGTCTCTACCCCTAGTGATTCCTCCCCACTTAGAATAACTCTCCCAATACATCCCCCGATAATTTGTGCCTCATAACCGAAGCATCGCTGACAAAACAGAAATCGAATACGCCTAAACCCTCCCAGCTTACGTATTAGACGCACACGCGCTCAAATAGAGGGTAGGTATCATCCAAACGGGGCTGGTCCCTGGTCCTAAAGAAGTTTACGCGGAACCCCACGTCTAATCCGGTTTTAGACCAAGACGAACTTGGTAGAATCAAAAGAAGCGAGGGTGAAATTAATGCTTGCGGTCCCGGTAGGGGTAGGGGGTGTAGGCGCGTCACTCCGGCGACACTGTTTTTCGAGTTAATTACCCGAAAGGCTTCCTTTCCGGCCTCAGCAGTTTCCACACGCGTCACCATTTGATGTGCTAAATACTGCTCTCCGGATGCCGTCAGGGGATCCGGGGCCTGGAGGCGCCTAAGGGAGAACTTGACGTTTGAGGTGTGCACGGATCATTTCCCATTTAATTCAGATCTGTAGCGACAAATCTACATGTACGCTAAAAGAGACCTCAAACATTCAACCCTCTCCGCGTTCGAAGGCTAACGTAAAACTTTACGTTCGTATACGTACGTCTATCGGAGTTTCTATCTTGCTCGGTGTTTGCCAGCGTGCCGACGAGATGGGGGTGATAATACCCCGACAAATATTTCGCTTCGTTGGGGCAGATGTGGTGGATTAATGATAAGGAATTAATCGTTTAGTTTACGTAAGTTATGAGATTTACAAGTTACATGGGTTGGATAAAAACTAGTTTAATGTTGGTACACTAGGGTGGTCCAAAAAACGGACTTTTTGTTAGATCCCCCCCCCCCCAATCTGTTCCTTCTCCAGGAAAAAAAAAATTCCCCCCAAAGTTGAGAATAATCGGTTGACGTTAACACGTGCCACCGAGCACCTCAAATTTCGCATTTGAAATACATTGCAAAAATGCATTTTCTTTCCTTTTTTCTTTCACGTTTCGGATTTTGCAAAAAAGTTGCGGGAGATTATCAAAAATTGTTCAGAACTCTCCAAGGAACAAATTCCCAACAACCAATTTTTTGTTCACCACCCCCTACCCTCTTACTCTAAATATGAGACAAAAGTTTCCCCAAATTTACAATTTTGAAATGTTACGTGTTTTATTATTGTTTTTGGCAGAATTTATTGGATTATTGACATATTTTTTGTCATTTATAGCTAATTTGAAATCGTTTAAACAATTAGCATTTGTTTTAAAAAAATATACGATAGTAGTACGAACATATTTTTCTATTTTTTGCAGAAGTGATTAAATTATTGGATTTTTTGTCATTTATTAACTAATTAGCAATTGTTTATACAAATATATATATACAATGTCTTCTTATATATACAATCTTTTAAAGGAACTATTATTAGGAAAATCTTTGGTCATTTACTAACTAATTTGCAATTGTTTAAACAATTTGTTTACAAAAATATATCTTTTTTCTTGAGAAATTATTATTAGATTGTTGGCATTGTCTGTCAATAATTAACTGGTTTGCAATTGCTTAACTAAATACCATTTGTTTAAACAAAAATATACAATGGTTGGCAAAAATTATTATTGTATTTCTTGTCGTTTTTCTTGCCAAATTTGTTATGACCATACTTGTTTGACCGATATCATAAAACCTACCAAATTACAAAAAAGACCAGAAATAGTATTTATATAAAACATTGTATATTATTGTTTAAACAAACTTATTTGCTCAAACAATTGCACATTAAATAAAAATTACAAAAACATGCCAACAATGTAACAATAATAATTTCTGCTAAAGGAAAAACAACACAAAATATTTGTTTGAATTGCAAATTTGTTAATATGTGACAAAAAAATGACAATTATTTAATAATAGTTTGTACAATAAATATAAAATATGTCCGTAACAATGCCTATAGTTGTTTAAACAAATAGTATTTGTTTAAACAATTACAAATTAGTTAATACATGCACAAAACTGCCAATAATCTAATAATATAATTTATGCAAAAATATAGAAAATTATATCCATTACAATGTATATATTTGTTTAAACAATTGCTAATTATTTAATAAATGACAAAAAATACTAATAAAGTAAAAATTTTTGCTAAATTACAAAAATATGTTCGTAACCACATATATTTTTGTTTAAACAAATGGTAATTGTTTAAACAATTGCTAATTAATTGACAAATTATAAAAATTTAATAATTTTTGCAGCAAATGGAAAATGATTCGTAACATCGAATATTTTTGTTTAAACAATAAATAAATTAGTTAATAAATGACAAAAAACATGGTAATAATCCAATAATAGTAATTTCTGTCAGAAAAATGTATTTTAATTGGGAAATTTGAAATGCTTTGTGGCACGTGTTAGCGTTAACCGACTTTTTTCAAATTTAGGGGGAATTTTTTTCGTAAAGGAGCCGGTTGGGAGCATCGTTGCCCTCCAGCAAAACAAAATATTTTGCGAGGTATAAATTTCGGCCACCCTAAGGTACACGTAGGAAACATCGTACCGCAGTTGTGCTCCAACTGTTGACAAGACATTGCCGCCGCATTGTGGTTGATATGCTCAATCTAGGCGATCAATACTATGCATTTTGATTTCAAATAATTATTTATGGTCAATCAATCTTCTAGATTATACAGCATTACCTAATGTTTTGGAGACAAACTTAAAAGTTTATCACTGTTTACACAACGGTTTAGTATAATTTTGCGCCGGCAAAATATCGGTCTCCTCCCACTTTGACGTTTCTCGCTTACATTGACATTAACCTAGATCAGGCTGTTCATATCGTAGTCAGCTGTTCGTTGGTTTATCTACAATAGGAATCTTTTAGATTGCGGAATCTTAATCTGGGTCTACTTGGGTTGATCGAACTAAGTAAATTAATTCGTAAATATATATAAATCTACACTAAACACCAATTGTTTCATGATGACGATCTACTTCGCCGTATGTTTATCGTTTCGCGTTCATGAAGGTACTTCGCAAACAACGCGTCAGTTCGACATTGTTTCAAAACCGCTGCCGCAGGGCGCCTATAAGTAACCTGCGGTTCGAAGCCTGAACTTCTCAAATTATTTCAGGAGAAAATAAACGTTTCCCGAGGGAAGCCCGGTGCACATCTTTTGTTCGGGTTTCCTAATTAACAGCTGAACGAATGATGGATGTATTTTCGACAAGCCCGCCCGCCTGCCGCCCAAATTGGAATATTAAGTTTTCAAACTTGACAAATAGGCTAACGATGGTACGGCGACGCAGCTAAAATAAGGGACGTCTCGAGTTTATTCGACCTGTTTTTCTCGAGATAATCCACGGTTGACACTTTTCCTGAATAATTTCTGTATTCATTATAGTCTGAAGGTACTTCGAAGAATCATATTTACAACATACAAACAAAAATGCCAACGAAAAACCGTTACAAAAGCTATCGTTATTATTTAAATCGATTTTTCTTCGTAAACCGGAAGTGGAGGGGACATATGCGCTTAAGCGTCTGAAAGAATCTCCGGGGTGTTCCCGACATTCGTCATTTCCATATTTACATATTTCACGTCACATAAACTGGCGTACGTATAAATGCCTAAACTCCTAAGTCGCGAAACGATATGAAATTTTTCGGTTTGCTTTTGCATCCCACTGGGCTCCAGATGGCATACCGCGCATTTCCTGTCTGAAGTTTTACGCCGTTCCGTGCACTTTTGCCCGGTTTCCCGATAACAGAGTTTCGTTCCGTTTTCGTGACGATGCACCGCGAGAACAAGCAATTATTAACTCAATTATTATCTAGCGGATGCTAATGCGGTATTACGGATTTGCATATAAATTGTTTGCTAATGGTGTTTTTAAGTACATCAGGGTGCAAACAAGCTAGTGGTTGCAGTAAACGTTTTATTCATTATTAAAAGCACTGGGTAATATTTACAAAAAAACCAACAGCATGAGTGTACGTTTTTTTGTCTACCAAAGTTGGTAGACGTGCTGTGATACCGATATAAGGTTTCATATACAAGGGCTAGATTGCCAAGGCAAGTAGTTTTGTTGTGCTTCTAGAAAGTATTTCGTCTACAAGTACTTCTACAAAGTACTTCTTCTACAAGTACTTTGTAGAAAAAGTACTTTGTAGAATAAGTATTTAAGATAAGCTAATTAAAACGTTTAATAGATTTTGCAATGTTATATACGATTGATTCTAACACGATGGGGTTGGTGGTACAACTAATTTAAGTGTAATATAACTTTATGAGCCTCCTAACTTGTGCTTATAAGCTTAAAAAATCTAGAACTTAAACCAGAAGCGCAGATAACGGAAAAGCATGCCAGTTAGGTATTCCATATCGAACAAATATCAACTCGGCGGTTGCCGGGTTTCCTAACAACATATTTACACAGTCATTGAGTCGATAGCCAAAGATAAAAACGATACACCCGGCAATCGAGGCGACAAAAATGTTCTTTGTCGCACGAGACCAGCCCTCCCGCAAGGGTCGAACGGAGACGGAGATATGAAATAAGAGAGAGTATTTGTGGTGAGGCCGTATTTGCAGTTCGTGATTTTAAAATGTATAAAGCCCGTGTTAAGCGTATAAACATGCTGCAATAACCGTTTGTGCGAGCGGGCGGAGGGGGGGGGGGGGTACCCACCCCTCGCTGTACCCGAGTATGGCTTAGCGTACGTATGTGTGTTGAACCGTGACGCCGCACAGTGGTAGATTTTGCAATTTTAGCTGATCATTTTTTTTTGTAAATGAACGTAAGATAATTGTAAAATAGGAAAAAAAAAAGTCTAGCCCTTCTGGGGTGGGTTTTGATGGTGGTTTAGATACAAATTTAATGAATATATTTAGTGTAACTACAAAACTATTATCTGTAATTTTCGTCATGTAAACCGTATGATTTATAAACAATGTTTTCGACAAAATGTTGTTTCCTATGAAAATATCAATCCAATGATAGGACACACGACATAGATTCTGATTGTAAGTACCGTCCCCACGCAGTTATCACTATTTTCGGTATGTACTGGACGGCGAAACTGTTAAATACGTCAGGTTTTTTTGTGTTATGTAAAATTAGTTTCCTGAGCCTCTGTGACTACATATAACCAATACACTAATAAATAAAGCTATTATCTAGTTATTCCAAAAAACTTCTACAAAGTACTTCGTCTACAAAGTACTTCTACAACGTACTTCTACTACAAAGTACTTCTTCTACAAAATACTAATTCTACACGGTACAAGAAGTATTTAATACAAGCAAATTTAAATTTTATTAGTTTATACCAAGGACATTCACGATCACTTGGTAACAAATTCTTCTACACAACAATTGAGAATTGCCTGAAAAAATTAACATCTCACTTTAGCCTGTAACTGTACGTTATCTAAGTTTTCCAGGGTGGCAAACTGATTAGATTTAAGTCATTTGGTCGTCTTAGGACATGTTTATGTCACTTTGGATTAAATTGGACCTTAGCGCTGAAATAATTTTGAACGGTTAGCTTTGCATTATGAACTACTGTGCGTCGTCGGTGGAATTTTCTTTTACGGCACCCCCACGCAAGCAAATATGTTCCGCCGAGCAGGATTACGCGGATAAATAAATGTTCCTCTTTATGTCGCGTGTTTATCTCGCGGTGTTACGCGGCGAAATGAAAACGGTTGAAGGAGTAGCTTGGGTCGCTCGGAAAATATTAAACCGAGGCGAAAAAGTTGCAATATTCTTGAGCACTACTTTCTTAACCCAGACGATTCTATTCGTCGAGCGTTCTTACACTCGTTCTGGTGCCGTTTGAGCAAGTTACGGTAAATGCTGTGTGGAGATTTGAGTAATTTTAAAGAGGATTTATTATGGTGATGATCAAATGAGAAAATCGTTGAGGTTCTTTCTTCTTATGAAGCATATTTCTTGGAAATTTCTAATACAAATATTTTAAATTGAACCCTGTTTTTTCCTTAACATCATAACCAATATTTAAACAAAAATGTCTGGAAATATTCTTTAAACATTATGCTATCGAAAAAAATGATTGGATGATCTTTTTTTGCTAGACATGTGTCTAGCAATGCTATAAATACAATGTAAATTCACAATTTGCGGTACAAGATGGACAATGGTCTATAAACACAATTATGCGTAATTAGTTAATCGTATAATTTCTTATAGACTAGTCATTTTAGAATGGGTAGACAAATGTTTCGCCCGCCTTTGAAAATAATGCCAAGTGCTGAAGATTATATTACATCAAAATATTTCTGAATCTTTGATGTTATTATTATTGAATTATTATTGAAATTAATTAAAAACTGTCAGTGATTAAAATATTCTTCATGAAATGTTGTCCAATTGTGTTTGCAGCAATATCTCCAAATATTTTCAGATTACCAGAACATTTTTTCGTCATGTTAAAGGTGAACGCTGTGACCCATGATAAACAAAGAATTACTTAAAAATTTTGAAAGGTGTGTGTTTACGTGAAAGTGAAAGAACGGGGTTTTAGAACCGATTTATTATGGGAATATCTATTCTATCAAAGCATACAGAAGTTTGCCGATGACAGATGACTTGACTGGATAGATATTGACACAATACCTACATCTTTCAATATTTTAAAGGAAATTTTACTTATCATGAACTCACATTTTACGTCTCTAATATGGTTGATAGTTTGTTATGCTAACCTTAATACTTACGATGATACTAATTCAAACATTTCATGGCGATTGTTTTCTTATTACTGATAGTTTTTAATTAATTTCAACAATACTATCAACAAATATTTAGTAAGCATTTTGTTATGATGTTGAGGACATTTTTCTGATACTACTGGTATTATTTTCATAGGCGGGAAAAATATTTACGATGTTCAATAATTTTGCATCTAAAATTAATTCCCTATGAGACTACATCAGGATATATTGATCAAATTTGTATATATTTTGGTTGTTGCAAAGTACAGTGTTCTTTATTCTAAGCATTTTATAGACAAATAAATAGACTGGAAACATCTTAAATTCACATTATCATTAGTTTAGCGTCCATGCTCGTTTTCTATTGGTCCACCAAATGTTACAGATATACTATAGAGAAATTCTATAAAAATTATCAATATTCTTAAAAGATTGACATATTTATGTATACGCAAAACGTCGTTATAGCATCTCCTTTTTACTTTATCATACGTAGTATTATAAGTAGCTTTTTGTTCAAAAGGGCCCATAAGAACTGGATGTTTACTCTTTTAGCATTTTTCAACGATTTTGCAATTGAGTCGTAATATCTGTAATTTCGTCAAAATAGTTAAATAATAAATTAAAGTAGACGAAATTTTGTATAATTTATGTCTATGACATTTTTTGGTAATATTACTAGTTTAGCTGCAAGAGAAAACTGTAACTTTGAAAGTATGCATGATTCTGGTGATTCTATTTGATCGAGATCGCTCGTATCTGCATTACAACTAGTTTGCCAGGATTTAACAGATATATTGATTATATTGACAGTATTGTCAGTATTGACACTGTTGTATAGTATGATAAAGTCATGTGCCTGGCCTCATCAGATTTTTTAATACAACCTCTATGAAAATATATTCTAATCATTACACCAATCATTGCATTGATCGTCAATGCATCGAAAGCGTGATTCATTAACAACCAATCAAATAACGAGGATTCCACTGCAGTGCCCGAGAGAGTACACGGACGCACATTAAAATTTTACTGCATGTTTTCATAAGGGATA
This sequence comes from Melinopterus prodromus, assembly GCA_964023965.1. NCBI lineage: Eukaryota > Metazoa > Arthropoda > Insecta > Coleoptera > Scarabaeidae > Melinopterus > Melinopterus prodromus. The sequence continues at coordinate 1,614,053 of OZ030394.1, read as the reverse complement.
CTCGGATCGGTTTACAGCAGCATTACAGACGCTAGTAAATCAAAAGAAAGCACTAAACTTTTACGGGGTTTCCTTTTAAACATATACAATCGATGGGTGGGTCCCGTGTTCGTCCGGTTTTCCACTTTAACTGCGGTTCGGACGTTTTTCCGAGTCATAACCCGGAAGCGGAACTGCTTCGCAATAAGGTCAAGTCGAGACAGGAAAGCGCCGTAATCGATATCCGTCGGCCCGCACTCGCCTTATTTGTATATGACGGAAACCCGATGCTATAAAATATTAAATACCGCCGCAGGGGCACACGGGATTATTCAGAAATTTTATTACCGGCTGTAAATTTAACGGTTGTTATCGAGCGCGACGCTACCGCTCCGTACTGCAGGTGAAAAATATAGGTCGGAAAAAGTCTGCCGCATTAGTGAAATGTTTACTTTTACGGTCTTAGCTTAATAGAACGTGAACGATGGCTAATAATAATCGGAGGCATTTCTAGGTTATGTTGGGTTTTATCGTAGGAAAACTTAGGTAAGGAAATTTTGTTGATGTGGAGGTGATTGCAGTGATAGTATGACGACGCCAATTGGGGTATTTGACCCAAAAAGCTGGCCATAAATCAAATTTCTAAATTGTTAAATTCCAAAAAGTAAACCAGATAGGTAAAAGACCGATGTATTAAGAGGCGGCAATATTTTTTCACCTGAGCTCTGAGCCACGTGTCCTTGTCAGCCAAAAGTTATACTTTACTATGGCTGAACATGGATGCACATAAGTTGACGCTCTTAAAAACGGTTGCAATTTTGTATTTTTACTGTATTGTGACTTTTTTGTTATACATTCTTTAGAACCAAGTATGAACTTTCATTCGACATTATTTTTATTAAAATTTACCCACAATTTTGTTTATTGCAGGGCCGAGAACATTCGCTGTTATAAAAAGACAATTTTATATAGAACTTGAGTGTTTTAATTTAGTGTTTAGCTTTGTTAAGCTTTTGAAAGTGGTTCAAATTATGTATACAGATTTGACGTTACAACTACTGAAAAATCTGGTGCGGATAGGTGCGGATGCAGTTTTGTGATTTTATTTCTAATACGTTGCAAAGGAAAATCCAAAAATTGATGTACCGGCTTATATGTAATTTGGTGCAATTTCTTGATACCCTCATAGTAGAGGTAATTTAGAACATATTTAACCATATTTAGGTATATACAAATGGTTACGGTTATCGAGATATTGACAACTTTATGTTCAATGCATCTTGTATGTTGTAAATGCCGTTATGTACGTATATTTTTCCGTTTTGGATCATGTATAGCAAACAACCCCGATGACCTAGACTCTTAACAATCATCCGAAAAAAACCTTAAACTTTGTACTTGTATAGGCATTTCTTGGAAATTGGTTGCTTATAGCCAATCGGATTCATATTCAAGGCAAGAAAATACATCGTAAGCACCTACTCGCATACACAGTTCACTGGTTTAAATTGGATTCTTGTTGAGGAAAGACAATAGTAAGTTTGTGAATAGAAACTGGTTAGGCGTTTTCGATAAATGTGTTTATGCGGAATGCGAATGCGGGTTTAAAACATGCGTATTAGGGCCATACACTAAAAAACGACCGTTTCAGCTTGAAGTATGATCAAATTTCATCAAGTATAAATATTAGACAATTTTGAAATAATACTAAAAATAATAGATTTTATAGTGATAAATATGGTAAAATAGGTTCTTCGTTGCCTCTACTATCACATCTTAAAAGGAATGCATCGAACGGAAAACAGCATGAATAGCATATGTACCGTTTCAATACGCAATATCGACTGGTGTAAACTTTCATTTTCTTCCTCTACCACTGGTCTTTAAAAATAAAACTTTTCAGGATTTTCTTACAACATAACAGACCCAAACGTGTTATTTCATATAACTGAAAAACAACATGTATAGTTCAATTTTAAATCCGTATATTCTGCATATTTAAGCTGGACATGCCATATATTATTTTATGAATTTGACACGGTAAAACATAATAGAAATAAAATTACAAAAAAATATTGACGACAAATGTTGTAGCAGTAATTAATTCACAATATGTGTAGTGCAGTGAAGACCAATTTTTAATACTGTTTGCTTTTTCCTATTTTGTACTGTTTTATTGTGTTTATTAAGTTATTAGCCTTCAAATTCTTAGTATGAAGGTTAAAATGTTATACATAAATAAAACAACACATCTAAATAAGTTTATCAAATTTGGGAAACTGCAATAAAATATGTTTTGTTATTTCTATAATTATGTGGAACCAATAACCTACTAAAATTACGTTACTAAAACTATACTATTTACTTATAATCGAGTATAGGTCAACTAAAATGTTTGGAAAGCTCTACACATCTAAAACCAACAAAGTAATATTTCATTTTAATTTACCGATAGTAGGGTTGCCACCACTGTCATTTTGCCGGACAGTTGGGATCTCGGGGTTTACGGTAAATGTCACAACACGCATAAAAAAGCACTTAAAAGTGTTGTTGGTTCTGCAGTTTATGTTACAGTTTTCCTTATTTTGTTTTCTCCTTGGCATTGGCATTAGTGCTATCTTAGAAACACTTTAGATCAAAAAAAAAAAAAAATTTGAACGTAGATCTTAGAAATCTTTGTTTCTCGTTTATTTGAAGAGATACAACAGGTAAAATTGGTTAAATTCAGTTTTTGCTCATCAAAACAATTTCCAGATATCAACAAAAAAAGAAACATTATATCTTTACATAAGTTTTTTTGAATGATTTTTTTCTTATTTACGCAGAGTTTGAGAACCCATTTCATTCACATCATGCGAATTCCACAAAACATAAAAACCATGCTGTTTGTTTGTATTAGAATATAAAGCGTTTTTCTATATTTCGGTGCGGCTTTGAGAATACTCGACACTGTTCGAGTATTTTTGTGTCTCAATTAGAAAAAAACATTCTTCGATAGTTTTTTTAGATTTTAACGTAGTCACATGATTTATACAAAGCTTAAATTTTCATGGTTCAAGTGCACGTCTGACACAGTGACACGACTTACAGGATTCTATCATGTCCAATTAGTTTTTAAGAAAGCTAAAGTTAAGTTTTTTTCTTCTCAAAGATGTGACATCATGGAAGCTCGTCTACAAAAAATGGAAATACCCAAACTTACAAGAAACAATACACTGAAATATCAAAATTTGAAAAAGCTAATTAGATTTTATTGACGAAATATTTTAATATTTCCCGGCTGCTCCACCCAGAATTGTATCATCCGAGAAAACCTTTTCAGATGTAGCACAATACAACTTCCTCCATCTATTATCTGCTTCTACTAGAACATTTTCATGTTTGCGCGATACATTATCTCGAACGGCATCTTTTTGCCGACTGTGATGTATTTTTAATTGAAAAAACATCGCCGGCGTTCGGTGTTATCACACTTGGGTATTGCCCGGCATTACTGGAGCTTTTCATAGTGGATAAACAAGCTGGTGGCGCGCGGACGAGGAGGGGGAAGGAAGTCGGGTATCGGCGACTGCAGCCGGCCGATAACACCGGTCCGGAAAAAAGGCGACTTCGAGCTGAGCTTTTATACTACGAAAAAGCTCTCTATCGCCAAACGAGAGCAAAAACAAACCCACCGAGAGGTATTAATACGAAAATGATGGCCCTCCGATGTTGATACACGAACAGCTTTTCATGTCTTATTTCGATAATAAGACACGAAAGTGTTGCTAAGTCACAGCGTTAATAGATCGAGAGATATTCAACTGTTTTTCCAAAATATGCGACGGGCAGGATCTTTTTAAAAACTATGTAAGAACGACATTTTTGCCGATTTTTTATAATATTTTTATAATAAATACTTGGATATAGCAGCAGTTTAAAGAAGGCAAAGCTGCCGAAACTAGTACCAAAAGTAAATAAAATATCTGCAGAGTTGGGATGCATTTACTTTCCCTTTTCAATACTCATAATATGGCATGAATTAAGAATTAACGTTCTTAAAAAAAAATTTTGAAATGTTTTTAAAAAGCAAATGGTCTAAATAATTTAAGAACCCAGCTGAGGGGGACAGGAAATAGGATACTGTGTAATCCATTACGTCTTGAAGGGCTGGTCTGGGTATCGTTTCTTTTCGGGGATCGCCCCTACCAATTAAGCAAATCAGGTTCTTTCATTTGCAAATTACGTCACTGAGAAGTGCTAATCAAACAGCAGGTCAGCGGCGGCGCCTTCAGCCTTAAGGCGGGCGAAGTTTCTAAGATTTTCAGCGGAAATGTCTCGCTCCTGCTGAAATGTAAACATCTTGCGAGCCTTTCTCTCGTTCTCCGAATCGACCGAAGGACGAAGTAGATTAAAGACGGGTTGTTTGATGTAATTTACCGTTTTGAACGAAGTAATTGTGCAACTTTTCTCCGACTGTAATTGGATGTAAGAGAGCGGCCGTGGTTGAGAATTATACAGAATAAATTTGACATCGAGAAGATAGTAATTGAGGAGTAGACTAATTTAAAGTTTGATCTATGTTGTTTTTGTATTCAATAATTGTTTTTCTACTTTGTATTCACAATGCACACTAGGGTAGTTCAAATTGGCAACGATCCCCCCAAATCCAAAAAAGTGAACACTAGTGGAATGTTTATAAACATTTGTCAGTTAATTTTGTTTATTAATTTAATTTTGTTTGTTAATTTGTTTAAACAAATCTAAATACACATATCATAGACTGCCTTTTTAGAATCGCTTTAAGTTTGTGTAAATATTTATGTAAATATGTTTTTCTCGAAAATCCGTCTGAATTCTGTTTTCTGAGTTCGAAATATTTATTAAATAATTTTTTCCTATTGTTTAAACAATCAATTATAATTTATTAACTTTTTCTAATTATGGTAGAAAACTCAGTTTATGTGTGGAATTAACTTACAAATTTCATGTTCGAGATATCTAGTCTGCATTATCTAATAAACACATTTCTTTAAAAAAAATTTGCAGTTTGTCTGAAATTAATTGAATTTTAAGTGAATTGCTAACCAAAATTGTTTAAATAAATAGAATTAGTTTAATCAAATGTGGGTTTATTAGGTAGTATAGATAATAGGTTTGTATGGTATCTCGAACATGAAATTTAAAAGTTAATTTCAGACAATAATTAGAAAAAAATTAGAAATGAATAATAATTGATTGTTTAAACAAAAAGAAGAAATTAGTTTAATGAATAATGTCACGCTAAGATAATAGTTTGCCATTTCGAACTCAGAAAACAGGATTCGACTAAGTATATCAACCAACCTACAACTAATATCTACGTTTGTTACATTTACAAGTATTCTTGAAAAACATTCGCTGCCCTTAAAGGCACGGATTTTGTTTCTAACAGCCGTTAAATGACGACAAATTGTCCCGAAAAAATCTTACATATTCTTAATTAGCGACTTCAAATCCACCTAAGTAATACCATCGTAATTAATAATTAATATCATTGGAAAAATAATTACTAATATTAAATTACATCCCAGTAAATTCGTCGGTTATTTATAGAATTTCAAAATATCGTACATACGTAGTATGTAGTGGTAAATACCGGTCCTATGTTGGACGGTTTCCCCTCCGCCCCGCCACCGCCGCCCGAGCGCGTCGGGTTTGCAGAAAAACTGGTCCTAGCCCACGTCGCAACAGGCAGATTTTCAAAATATGCACCTCAGCGCATCATAACATATATATTGACGCTTGTCACGTACGCCAGTCATACGTATTAGATCGGTGTTGGTTTCCTTCTTAATTTACCTGTCATTATCGCTATTTTAACTAGCATACGGTGATCGGACTTCGTGTTTCGGGTGACGTGAACTATTTCGTCGGGAAAACGTTCATAATTTTGCGGGATACAGTGCCGATAAGTGTTTGTGCGCGACCACGATAATATTTCCATTGTTGCTCTCAAAGTATTGCATTCAATTTGGCTGGTCCCGGTTCGCCGGTATAAAAGGGGTTGCCGACTTCTTCCTACACGGATATGCTAACGGATTAACCCTTCCTGGGCATGGACCTAAGACGGACTTACAACCTCCGCTTCCATGAGACGCCGAAGGGAAAGCGGTAAAAAGTAGTATTAGCCGTCGTGCTTGCGGATGGGTGAGCGGAACAGGGGAAAGAGTTACCATCTAGCCGTTATAGCCGATAACGAGCTAGTCGTTATCAAAGAGCAACCTGAGACCCCGCGACACCTTCCCAAAGGTATATTTTATTCAATTACCGAATTTTGATTGCATAATCTGTGGAAATATTATCTGGTGACAACGTGTGTCAACGGGACTATCCATAAGACTGACGAAGAGAACTGGAGGGACAACACCAAGGTAATTAATTGTTCTAGTATTGCGGTAAATCATTAAAGAACACTGCTATGTTTATCTGTGGTCGAGGCGTACATGACTTTAGTTTTTATCGCAAATAGTTTGCTCGTATCGCACATGAAGCAAAATTATAACAATCTAGAGTCTATAGTCAACTCTGGTAGAGATATTGTTTAAGTAAAACAAATCGTTGTTTCAATAGAAGCAGAATTTTGTTATGGCGCGGCATAATTAGTCATACCATCTGCAAGTAGCAATATTGTTGGTATTTGTGCATATTTAGGCATATTTTCCATCAAAACTGTCCTTATTACATGGTCCATATTGTCCCACACGTCTTGAATTGTAGTTTTTAACCTATTTGATAATAAAACGATTATTTGGCTAAGGTCTATAAATTTCCAATTACAGATTCTCAGCCACATTTTGGTCTGGACTCATCAGCATCATCTCATCATCAATCTTTTGTATGAAAGCCATCGGACGTCTACGAAAATTAGCACCAATAGAAGGAACAACTACAAATGTAAGTACATAGTTAAGTACACTGCGAATGCATTCGGTGAAAACATTTGTTTGGAGTTAAGTAATATTTTATTGGCTCAAATAAACTTTTTTTGTACCAAATACATAAGTTACTAACATTGTAATCGCAACTCCACTGCATTTCGATTTGTTTTCATTGTTTTTATTTGATTATTTTTAAACCCCATTCATTTTGAAATATTCAACCCCCTTAATCAGATTTATGCAACATCTGATCGGTGTCTCCAGCAATAATTACCAAGTAGATTTTAGTTGTCCGGCAGATTATACAGGGTAATACATTAATGACGCATAGGGCGATATCTCCGTTGGCTGAAGAAAAAGACAAAAATGGTTTTTACAAAAGTTGTTTGACCCATCATTTTCCACAATAAAATAATATTACCATATATACAGGATGTCGTATCTAAGGGTGGTAGAAGGGTGGTTTTTAAGAAAATGTGATTGGGGGATGTTTTTTTTTTAAATACTTATGAACAACATTTTTCAGATATTAGGTATTTGACATTAGTTTTCATCGCAACTACTTTGCTCGTATATCACATGAAGCATAATCATAACAAACTAGAATCTATAGCCAACACTGGTAGAAATATTGTTTAAGTCAAACAAATCGTTGTTTCACTAGAGACAAAATTTTGTTATGGCGCGCCATAATTGGTCCTACCATCTCCAAGTAGCAATATTGTTAGGTACTTGTGCATATTTAGGCATATTTCCCATCAAAACTCTCTTTATTGCATGGTCAATATTGTCCCACACGTCTTGAATTTCAATTTTTAACCATTTGATAACGAAAAGATTATTTGGATAATGACTATTAATTTCCAATTACAGATTCTCAACCACATTTTGGTCAGGACTCATCATCATCATCTCATCATCAATCTTTTGTATGAAAGCCATCGGACGTCTACGAAAATTAGCACGCATAGAGGGAACAACTACAAATGTAAGTATATATTTAAGTACACTGCAAATGCATTTGTGAAAAAATTTGTTTTGAGTAAAGTAATATTTTATTGGCTCAAATAAACATTTTTTTGTACCAAATACTTAAGTTACTAACATTGTAATCGCAACTCCACTGCATTTCGATTTGTTTTCATTGTTTTTATTTGATTATTTTTAAACCCCATTCATTTTGAAATATTCAACCCCCTTAATCAGATTTATGCAACATCTGATCGGTGTCTCCAGCAATAATTACCAAGTAGATTTTAGTTGTCCGGCAGATTATACAGGGTAATACATTAATGACGCATAGGGCGATATCTCCGTTGGCTGAAGAAAAAGACAAAAATGGTTTTTACAAAAGTTGTTTGACCCATCATTTTCCACAATAAAATAATATTACCATATATACAGTATGTCGTATCTAAGGGTGGTAGAAGGGTGGTTTTTAAGAAAATGTGATTGGGGGATGTTTTTTTTTAAAATACGTATGAACAACATTTTTCAGATATTAGGTATTTGACATTAGTTTTCATCGCAACTACTTTGCTCGTATATCACATGAAGCATAATCATAACAAACTAGAATCTATAGCCAACACTGGTAGAAATATTGTTTAAGTCAAACAAATCGTTGTTTCACTAGAGACAAAATTTTGTTATGGCGCGCCATAATTGGTCCTACCATCTCCAAGTAGCAATATTGTTAGGTACTTGTGCATATTTAGGCATATTTCCCATCAAAACTCTCTTTATTGCATGGTCAATATTGTCCCACACGTCTTGAATTTCAATTTTTAACCATTTGATAACGAAAAGATTATTTGGATAATGACTATTAATTTCCAATTACAGATTCTCAACCACATTTTGGTCAGGACTCATCATCATCATCTCATCATCAATCTTTTGTATGAAAGCCATCGGACGTCTACGAAAATTAGCACGCATAGAGGGAACAACTACAAATGTAAGTATATATTTAAGTACACTGCAAATGCATTTGTGAAAAAATTTGTTTTGAGTAAAGTAATATTTTATTGGCTCAAATAAACATTTTTTTGTACCAAATACATAAGTTACTAACATTGTAATCGCAACTCCACTGCATTTCGATTTGTTTTCATTGTTTTTATTTGATTATTTTTAAACCCCATTCATTTTGAAATATTCAACCCCCTTAATCATATTTATGCAACATCTGATCGGTATCTCCAGCAATAATTACCAAGTAGATTTTAGTTGTCCGGCAGATTATACAAGGTAATACATTAATGACGCATAAGGCGATATCTCCGTTGGCTGAAGAAAAAGACAAAAATGGTTTTTACAAAAGTTGTTTGACCCATCATTTTCCACAATAAAATAATATTACCATATATACAGGATGTCGTATCTAAGGGTGGTAGAAGGGTGGTTTTTAAGAAAATGTGATTGGGGGATGTTTTTTTTTTTAAATACTTATGAACAACATTTTTCAGATATTAGGTATTTGACATTAGTTTTCATCGCAACTACTTTGCTCGTATATCACATGAAGCATAATCATAACAAACTAGAATCTATAGCCAACACTGGTAGAAATATTGTTTAAGTCAAACAAATCGTTGTTTCACTAGAGACAAAATTTTGTTATGGCGCGCCATAATTGGTCCTACCATCTCCAAGTAGCAATATTGTTAGGTACTTGTGCATATTTAGGCATATTTCCCATCAAAACTCTCTTTATTGCATGGTCAATATTGTCCCACACGTCTTGAATTTCAATTTTTAACCATTTGATAACGAAAAGATTATTTGGATAATGACTATTAATTTCCAATTACAGATTCTCAACCACATTTTGGTCAGGACTCATCATCATCATCTCATCATCAATCTTTTGTATGAAAGCCATCGGACGTCTACGAAAATTAGCACGCATAGAGGGAACAACTACAAATGTAAGTATATATTTAAGTACACTGCAAATGCATTTGTGAAAAAATTTGTTTTGAGTAAAGTAATATTTTATTGGCTCAAATAAACATTTTTTTGTACCAAATACATAAGTTACTAACATTATAATCGCCACTCCATTTCGATTTGTTTTCTTTGTTTTTATTTGATTATTTTGAATCCCCTTTCATTTTGAAATATTCAACCCACTTAATCAGACTTACGCAACAACTGATCGGGTAATTCATTAATAACGCATAGGGCGATATCTCCGTTGGCTTGAGACAAAGATAAAAATGTTTCTTACAAAAGTTGTTTGACCCATCATTTTCCACAATAAAAAAATATTTCCATATATACAGGGTGTCGTATTTAAGGGTGGTAGAAGGGTGGTTTTCAGAAAATGTGATTGGGGGATGTTTTTTTAAATACGTATGAACAACATTTTTCAGATATTAGGTATTTGACATTAGTTTTCATCGCAACTACTTTGCTCGTATATCACATGAAGCATAATCATAACAAACTAGAATCTATAGCCAACACTGGTAGAAATATTGTTTAAGTCAAACAAATCGTTGTTTCACTAGAGACAAAATTTTGTTATGGCGCGCCATAATTGGTCCTACCATCTCCAAGTAGCAATATTGTTAGGTACTTGTGCATATTTAGGCATATTTCCCATCAAAACTCTCTTTATTGCATGGTCAATATTGTCCCACACGTCTTGAATTTCAATTTTTAACCATTTGATAACGAAAAGATTATTTGGATAATGACTATTAATTTCCAATTACAGATTCTCAACCACATTTTGGTCAGGACTCATCATCATCATCTCATCATCAATCTTTTGTATGAAAGCCATCGGACGTCTACGAAAATTATCACGCATAGAGGGAACAACTACAAATGTAAGTATATATTTAAGTACACTGCAAATGCATTTGTGAAAAAATTTGTTTTGAGTAAAGTAATATTTTATTGTCTCAAATAAACATTTTTTTGTACCAAATACATAAGTTACTAACATTATAATCGCCACTCCATTTCGATTTGTTTTCTTTGTTTTTATTTGATTATTTTGAATCCCCTTTCATTTTGAAATATTCAACCCACTTAATCAGACTTACGCAACAACTGATCGGGTAATTCATTAATGACGTATAGGGCGATATCTCCGTTGGCTTGAGACAAAGATAAAAATGTTTCTTACAAAAGTTGTTTGACCCATCATTTTCCACAATAAAAAAATATTTCCATATATACAGGGTGTCGTATTTAAGGGTGGTAGAAGGGTGGTTTTCAGAAAATGTGATTGGGGGATGTTTTTTTAAATACGTATGAACAACATTTTTCAGATATTAGGTATTTGACATTAGTTTTCATCGCAACTACTTTGCTCGTATATCACATGAAGCAAAATCATAACAAGCTAGAGTCTATAGCCAACACTGGTAAAAATATTGTTTAACTCAAACAAATCGTTGTTTCAATAGAGACAAAATTTTGTTATGGCGCGGCATAATTAGTCATACCATCTCCAAGTAGCAATATTGTAGGTACTTGTGCATATTTAGGCATATTTTCTATCAAAACTGTCTTTATTGCATGGACAATATTATCCCACACGTCTTGAATTTCTATTTTTAACCATTTGATAACGAAAATATTTTGTTGTAATGCTATCGCATTTGTTCATTTGCAACCCATGCGCAAGTTTGACGTCTTATAAAACTTGCAATAATTTAAATGTTTAATTTTGGAATTCATTAGACCATTTATACTTTTTAAGTAACTCATTTCATTGGAGACGGAATACACCAGTATAAGAGAGTTTATCTTCAAGATAATCTCATGGACAGCTACGTGAGGTAGGCGTATCGATCGCGCTGGGCCATGACCCTGTATACCTTAAAATAAGGGGGTGCTTGCCATCCGAAGGGTTGCGCTTAAGAAGGTCACGTGTGCCGGCAGTAGCACTAGCGCTGGTCACGCACCGTACTCACCTGCCACCAAATTCTGTTCTTCCATTACGCCGGATGTACTCACACGGTTATGCGAAAAGGTGATGCCAGAATAAACACGATACAGACACCCTCTTGACGTAATGCGTCCAATGCATTACGTGGCCGTTCCCATCTCACACATACACACGTATCTCCTATAGGCGAGAGCGAATATAGAAAATGCATTACCTACGTAACAGTCTGAATGGTTTTATACTGTCAAATACGGAAGGAAATACGTTGCTCTCTTTTCTGAGGTGATAGTACCAGGTTTGATACAGTAGGATTCTGTAAGAAAGTGTCAATCTTATAGTCTTGGACTGCAAAAGTTTAACAGTAATGAATTATAACTGATATATAATTTGGGTGTACCTAGAACCTAGGCAGTTTTATTTAGCCGGAATAAAATATAAACATTCAAGTATATATCAAGTGTTTTAAATATTGTTAAATAAGATTTTTTTTATTTGAATTTGAGTCTGAATTTGGGACGTTTATCTTTCTTGTCTCATTTACTATCTTTGTTATTTTGTTAACACTTGAATTGTTTGTATTTTATAACAAAAATAATGATATCTTCCCGGCGCCTCCACCAAATATATCAATATCTTTTAATTGAATTACGCTAAGAAATTGTTAATAAAATTATAAACCCCTAACCACAACAAGTATTTTAGAACCTAAATACATATTTCAGCAACTATGTTGCCATCTTCAGTAGAACCTAAAAAGAGGAAAAAAGAGATTAGCACTTCATAGTATCTTTACTGGATATTGCCCAACCAAATCACTAGTGGAAGTGACGTCCATGTTAAAAATTACCCTATATATACCCATTTGTTGTTCACACCTCAGTGAATTTTGATCATTGAAGCGTAAAAAACAAGTTTTAATTAAAGCAGGTCAAACAATGGCGAACTAGGTATAGGACCCCTGAATTTATTAATTTATCTCTATTCAAGTGAATAAAGATACTTTCCAAGCTGTTTAGTTCCCTATTATTTGACACAGCTTTTACAAGTTTTAAGTCATCTACAACTACTTTATGACCTGTGTCTAAAATATGTTGAGCCACACTAGATTTTTCAAAACGATTATATTTAAAATGAGCTACATGTTCTTTGAACCTAGTTAAAATTGTTCTTCTAGTCTGGCCTACGTATTCTTTTTCACAGTCATGACATTTGATACAATATATACCAGATTTATCAAGTACATCTACCTTATCCTTTGGGTTTCCAAGAAGGTTTTTTATGCTATTATGAGTCGAATATGCTATACAGAGATTTTGTGATGTAAAAATACTTCTCAAACCCCTTGTATATGCACAATCGAACGGTATTTTAACATATTTCTTCTTTTCTACAGACAAAGTATTTAAAGTAGATATTTGATTTACATACATTTTTTGATTCTGCTTCTTAATCATTCTATCAACTATTTTCTCAGGGTACCCATTATGTATGACAACATTCTTAATAAACAATAATTCTTGCTGATATCTATCTGCGGACAATGGAAATTTCAATAACCTATTTACTAAACAACTAATAAAAGACAATTTTTGTTGAAAAGGATGCTGCGAATCATTAGGGATAAAGCTGATTGTGTTAGTATCTTTCCGATACACGTCAATTTCTATTATATTTTTGCTATTCCTGACTACCAGAGTATCTAAAAATGGAAGTTGGCCGTTAACTTCTTGTTCTACAGTAAAGTTAATGGTGTTGAATTTAGAATTCAAAACGAGAAGAAAATCTTGAATACTGCACTTCTTGGTGTCAAAAATGGCAAAAATATCGTCGACATACCTAACCCAAGTCTTAGGGAAATATGGTTCTATAGACTTTACATTGGTTTCAAATCTGCTCATAAACAAGTTGGCAATAAAAGGTGAGAGACAGTTACCCATTGCAGTTCCCTCAAGTTGTTCAAAAAACTTTCCGTTTATTTGAAAACAATTTTGAGACATACAAAGGGCAGTCAATCTTACATATTTAAGTAAAGATACTATGAAGTGCTAATCTCTTTTTTCCTCTTTTTAGGTTCTACTGAAGATGGCAACATAGTTGCTGAAATACGTATTTAGGTTCTAAAATACTTGTTGTGGTTAGGGGTTTATAATTTTATTATTAAGTTCGCCACAGTCTCCAAAATATTGTCACTAAGAAATTGTGTTATAGAGATTTTTATTCGATGTATTTTCTCGTTTTTCACTATATTATGCTTCCTGGTTATCCTTTTTCACAGAAAAACAAAAACAAACAGGTCGTACGTAACCTTTCACTGATTTTCACGATTATTTCAGCAGTTTCAGCATTTAATCTTGTGATAATTGTACGGAAACTCCAAAATGTCTGTGAACTATCCCTTACCTAAGCGTAGCATATTGCTGCTTTTCCAAGCAACACTTGCGAACGCACTACAACCTCAAAAAAATATTAATTACTACGGAAAATGGTTGAAAATTTGCCGTGGACAAACATCAGTTCGGATGTTTATACTAGTGCGGGCCGCGAGTTTAGCCGAATTAATTAAAAACTGAATTATTATTGCTTGGAGTGAGCATATGTTATAATTAAATTTGCTTCGGCGGCGCGAGAATAATTATGCAAATAAGGTTATTGTTTCTGTGAAAATGGACGAGCAGAATAATAGTGGTTAAAAGAGTAGTACACCGTATTATGATGAAAATTTAAAGCATTTTTAGTCAGCCTAAATAGATATTATTAGAATTTGTTTAATTACTATTATCCTGTAGTGATGTAAAAGAAATCGAATACTTTTAGATTATATTCTGACCGTTAGAAAATCGGTAGAATAAGAACCGATTGTGGGTTAATAAGTGCAACGTCAAATCAATAAGCCGGATGTCCTAAAAGTTCAATGTTGTAGATTTTTTATATTATCCAACTAAATAGAAATTTGTCTGAGGTTAGGACAGTGTCTGAATTTGAGTTTTAACGTTTTATCTACGACTCATAAATTCCATTTTATGCAAAATATTTCAAATGTATTTGTCAATGACGGCGAGGCGAACTGTCAAATCATCCACGTAGGTTTTGACCGACATTGACACTAGCGTTGTATAATGATGACAGTTCGTTCAAATAGTGAACGTTTATTATTGGAACGAACGGTCATTATTATACAACGCTAGTGTCATTATAATCATTGGCGTCTATAATGATGGGGATTATATAGTCATAGATACGTATGCAATGAACTTATTATATATGAGTTGTAAATAAACGATATATAACAGAATAAACGACATAACAACTCGAAACAAGTGTTTATAATAAACAATCTCATTCTGATAACAATATTTTGGAGACTGTGGCGAACTTAATAATAAAATTATAAACCCCTAACCACAACAAGTATTTTAGAAACCTAAATACGTATTTCAGCAACTATGTTGCCATCTTCAGTAGAAACTAAAAAAAAGAAGAAAAGAGAGATTAGCACTTCATAGTATCTTTACTGGATATTGTCTAAGCAAATCACTAGTGGAAGTGACGTCCATGTTAAAAATTACCCTATATATACCATTTGTTCGTGAATTTTGATCATTGAAGCGTAAAAAACATGTTTTAATTAAAGCAGGTCAAACAATGGCGAACTAGGTATAGGGCCCCTGTCTGAATTTATTAATTTATCTCTATTCAAGTGAATAAAGATGCTTTCCAAGCTGTTTAGTTCCCTATTATTTGACACAGCTTTTACAAGTTTTAAGTCATCTACAACTACTTTATGACCTGTGTCTAAAATATGTTGAGCCACACTAGATTTTTCAAAACGATTATATTTAAAATGAGGTACATGTTCTTTGAACCTTGTTAAAATTGTTCTTCTAGTCTGGCCTACGTATTCTTTTTCACAGTCATGACATTTGATACAATATATACCAGATTTATCAAGTACATCTACCTTATCCTTTGGGTTTCCAAGAAGATTTTTTATGCTATTATGAGTCGAATATGCTATACAGAGATTTTGTGATGTAAAAATACTTCTCAAACCCCTTGTATATGCACAATCGAACGGTATTTTAACATATTTCTTCTTTTCTACAGACAAAGTATTTAAAGTCGATATTTGATTTACATACATTTTTTGATTCTGCTTCTTAATCATTCTATCAACTATTTTCTCAGGGTACCCATTATGTATTGACAGCATTCTTAATAAACAATAATTCTTGCTGATATCTATCTGCGGACAATGGAAATTTCAATAACCTATTTACTAAACAACTAATAAAAGACAATTTTTGTTGAAAAGGATGCTGCGAATCAGTAGGGATAAACCTGATTGTGTTAGTATCTTTCCGATACACGTCAATTTCTATTATATTTTTGCTATTCCTGACTACCAGAGTATCTAAAAATGGAAGTTGGCCGTTAACTTCTTGTTCTACAGTAAAGTTAATGGTGTTGAATTTAGAATTCAAAACGAGAAGAAAATCTTGAATACTGCACTTCTTGGTGTCAAAAATGGCAAAAATATCGTCGACATACCTAACCCAAGTCTTAGGGAAATATGGTGCTATAGACTTTACATTGGTTTCAATCTGCTCATAAACATTTTGGCAATAAAAGGTGAGAGACAGTTACCCATCCCATTGCAGTTCCCTCAAGTTGTACAAAAAACTTTCCGTTTATTTGAAAACAATTTTGAGACATACAAAGGGCAGTCAATCTTACATATTCATCTATTTCTGACAGGTCAAAGTTGTTATTGCTCAATAATTCCCTAAGAAACTCCAAAGTTTCCGGAATAGGCACACTAGGAAACAGTGAAGCAACATCAAATGAAATCAACAATTCGCCATCCTCTAATTTTACATTGTTGACCTTATATTAATCTCTCTTTTCTTTTTTTAGTTTCTACTGAAGATGGTAATATAGTTGCTGAAATACGTATTTAGGTTTCTAAAATACTTGTTGTGGTTAGGGGTTTATAATTTTATTACTCATTCTTATAACAAGAAAAATAAGTAAATTAGCAATGAATATGTAAGTTTAACTTCAAAATAGCCGTACTATAGTTCGCATGGTTGATGGTGATGGGCACCACAGGCATCACGCCTATGCATATCAGTATCGCCGATATGCGCTGGAAATGGACAATGAGTCATACTAGCGCTCACGAGATTTTTGCATATTCATCGCCGGATTGTAAAACATGACCGAGACCGACGGCGACGTTAAAAATTGCACGCCGCTGCATATTCATACTTAACAAATCTACCCGGTATGAAGGTTCGTACGGCGTATGTAAATCGGGAAATTTTGGCTAGGGAATTGAATAAAATCTTGCCGTCGGTGTGGTTCTGTTTACGCACTATGTTCGCCGACCGCTGACGGTGAATGTAGGTGGCGCTAGTATATAGCACGAAGACGAGGCGGACAAATGAATGGGAGCCGACAAACCGCCAAGGTTTAAGGGCCGGTCTAAGGGGGAGGTCGACACTATCAGCGGAACAAATGGATAGATTCTCACGAAGAATTTATGTGGGACCGTGACAAATGTACGCTGCCTGCAGGATTTATATGAATGCCGGTCTAACGTCTAACGGCCGTGTGTGGCACAACACGAATTTTGAAATGATTAAGGCCGAAATTAGTGCGCGGACCCACGTCTCAGGAGAATAACAACCCCTAGAAACTAGTTTGTGGATAGCGTCCTTCCTATGTCTATATCTGAGCATCCAATTACATACAATAATCAAGATACACGTACATAGAAAAGATTTCTCGCTTTTAAGAATTATATTCTTTTGAATTTATTCTCAAACTGTATTGTTTAGATGGCGCTGTAAAGACTCTCTTCGCAGTTCGGTCTTATCTTGAGTGTAAATCGTAGACTTGTGAAAGGCTACCGCTTAGTTGATATCATGCGTCTGGCTAAATTGCTAAAAAGACCATGTGATCTCCAGTATAGAGCACAGTGCATGTAGGTTCAAGTTCAGGTTCAAGTATACTTTGCTACCCTAACCTTGACTAGATGTTGGTGTCGGAAAACCAACCACCGGTCGAGGATGTGCGACATCCCAAAAGGAAGTGGCACGTGGAGATTTTCCTAATTTCTTTTATCAAAAAACCATACACAGCAATCTTAAAATATTGCATTTTAACTGAACCGACAATTTTGTTAATTTTAAAATTATAATTCTCTCACTCAGTCCAATCATAATTATTTGAACTAAATAAATCTCATAGGTTAATAATATGGTGATATACAGGCGGGATGTAAATTTTAAATAAATCAAAAATTACAGCCACAACCTGGATTTGAACCAGGGACCTTTGCGTTTCTAGCACAATGCTCTCCCATCTGAGCTACTAAACTACCACCTGTATATCACCCTATTTTTAACATATAATATTAATTTGACAAAATATGTCGTTAAACATTTACTACTATCTTAAAACCAGCTATTTATTATTGGAGCAACCACATACTTTGTCTAGGTCCTAGGATATTTGATAAAATTAATAACGGTAAGAATAACAATCCAGAAAGTTGTAGTTGGCTATTTGTAAATTTAAAAATTCATAGGTTTCTAAATTGTATGTTTGTCTCTCTGCCTGCTAGGTCAAACGGGCATAGAAACTGGCCCGAAATAACCCAGTTTTCCTTAAAAATACCACAACGCATAACGTTATCGTTGTTGAGTTGACCTCGTACTGCGGTTACGTTTTAGATTGATACGGCTTTGGTTTTTGATATTGATTAATTAATTATAATTATGACACACATGAGTTAAATCTTGTTTTACTATTAGGAGCCTTCTAACACAGAGCTCTATAGTTTTGCAAACCGATATGTCAACATTATATGTCTAGATCAAACGTACTATCAAGTTTAGTGACCTTTTCGACAACTGCGGGGGCCTGCGGGGGGTCAATTTGCACCCCGCAGTTTAATTTATAATAATTCAATCCTCGTCGTCCATTTTCACAAAAACAATAACCTTATTTGCATAATTATTTTCGCGCCGCCGAACATCATCGCGATACGCGCGACCTCTGCCGTTTGCAAATTTAATTATAACATATGCTCACTCGTAGCAATAATAATTCAGTTTTTAATTAATTCGGCTAAACTCGCGGCCCGCACTAGTATAAACATCCGAACTGGTGTTTGTCCGCGGCAAATTTTCAACCATTTTCCGTAGTAATTAATATTTTTTTGAGGTTGTTGTACGTTCGCAAGTATTTCTTGGAAAAGCAGTAATATGCTACGCTTAGGTCAGGGATAGTTCACACAAATTTTGGAGTTTCCGTAAAATTATCACAAGATTAAATGCTGAAACTGCTGAAATAATCGTGAAAATCAGTGAAAGATTACGTAACGCCTGTTTGTTTTTTGATCTACTTACTGATAAAAAAACTAACATTAATTAACAGATAACAAGACACATTTTTGTGGAGTTATATTCTGAGAAAAAAGATAACCAGGAAGCATAATATAGTGAAAAACAACAAAATGCACCGAGGCAAATTCTCTATAACAAGATTTCCTACCTTAATTCCATTTTAAAATAAACTGACGTTTTTGGTGGTGTCGCCGGGAAGATATTATTTTTGTTATAAAATAAACACAATTCATCTGTTAACAGACCAAAAAAAAGTAGAAAACGAAATAAGTAAGATAAACGTCCCAAATTCAGACTCTGCCCTAAATTGCGACATATTTCTGTTTAATTGGATAGATTAAGAGTACCTCATCAAGACTAACTCATAGTAGGAGCCGTAGTTTTTTTTACAGCAATAAAAAATAAAACAAATTTTAGTTTCTTAAATGATAAAAAGCCGAACGAATTAAATCCAGATGTTGATATAAAATACTCCATGCCATCAGATTATATTGATAGTTAATAAAACTCGGAGAGTGTATATCTGATGTTATTCATTTATTGGTACTAATCGGCTACATGTTTCAAAACATTACGTTTCGTCTTCAGGCCTTGCTGTAAATACAATTTTAGATCAGTCACACAATGTAAGGAACATAATTAAAACAATCATAACATAAAAACATTTGATAAAGTAATTTACCGTCAATGTCACTAGTATAAAAGCATGTGGAGAAACTAAAATGTATGGTTATGTTTCTACGTCGAGTAACGTGTTCGAGTCGTATGAATAAAATTCTACTCGGAAACAGTGAAATACACCAACAACAAAAGCAACACTACACTTTAAAATAGTTTTACAAGTCTAAATTAACTGGATACGTCGTTATACAAGTCAAAAACACGAGGTATAATCTAATTATAAATGTCATAACAGTAACCAACTTATCCGTTATCGCGAGGTGGCGTATTCTCGACGGCGGGAGTTTTAAATAATTTGATGAACAATCTGTTGGGATTGATCTCGATTGCCTGATTCAGTAGCAGGTTTGGTGCTCTTATATATCGTTTGTAGATCTCATATCATATAAATCCAGATCCCTTGAACACATAAAAATCCTTGCCAAGCTGAAAATAACTCGCACCTAGCCTTAATTACAACCAGTACATCGGACTGACGACCGCATTCCCACATAATCTTTTAACATAATTAATTCTCGGATGTTGGGAATTCAGCCGTCGTATATCTCCGAGGTTCCCCCTCCCTCCCCCAACAGGTAGCGGATTACAGACGTTAGAGGGCAGCAGCAGTTGCGACAAAAAAAAACCTAAGCTCGTTTTGCGGCGCAAACTTTTGCACTCGCCGAGTATGTTTTTAAAATGAATTAAAGTGTTGCAATATCGCGCGAAGTTGGCGGTATCGCGACGTTTTTAACGCTCGTGCCCGCTCGGCGAGCTTTCGACAGCTTTCGGCGCTGCGGCCCGCTATTCCGTCCGTACTTTCAGGCAGTTTCAAGCGCCCTAACCCGTATACCGGTCTGTGCTGAAGTGCTGAAATTCCCGACCACGATTACGTCGTGAAATCCTGAAAATTAGACAAACTGTTTCGTTTGAAATGACGTATTGTGCGATTTTTTAGTTGATGAGTTATGACTGAAATGTTGTGAGCCTGGATTATGTTTTGTACGTGTATGATTTAAAAGAAAACAAAAGAGCGTCAAAGGTTAGTTATGCATGACTTTTACAGGAGTGCCCTTATTACTTCTTTTTTTTCTCGTCTGATCTGATGATAGTGTTACCCTTTGATATTTCTTTTTGTTATGGAAATTCGGCGCGGGGAATTCGGGTTTAATATTTCATGTCAGTCGGTTGTTTTTTTTCGCGTTTCGCTGCTGGCTTGGCTGAATTGCAAATGAGGGCTTCTGAAATTGTTGACGCCTCGCACTATATTTTTTGTCTCGCTTCCGCTCTAGA
This sequence comes from Melinopterus prodromus, assembly GCA_964023965.1. Taxonomy (NCBI): domain Eukaryota; kingdom Metazoa; phylum Arthropoda; class Insecta; order Coleoptera; family Scarabaeidae; genus Melinopterus; species Melinopterus prodromus. The sequence continues at coordinate 1,592,898 of OZ030394.1, read as the reverse complement.
AAAATTTATCAAACTCAGTGTGTCGCTCGGAACTAGAACTCGTCGCAGTCGGTAATACAGTTAGCTGTTTTTAAGGACCTCTTTATAATTCAATGACCATAATCCTCCTTTTGTATGATTATTTACAATAACTGATACAGACAATAAATACTGTAAATATTTAAATCAGAAAAAAAGAGATGTGTAAATTATGGTTTGTAGTAAAAACTTGAAAGATAAGATAGAAATATCTGTGACACGTCACGGGCGTAGATTGTCGAATTGTAATTTTATAAAGCAGATTGATTAGTTAAATCGTACATAAAGCTAAATTATTTATATGAGCGCCTGCAATAACTCAGTTTTATATCAGAAGTTCAACCAGCGACCCATATGCGTGTAATAGATCAAGGCCTTATCTGGCATATAGGCAAATATATAGCGGCCATTTGCATACTTTTTCTCATCGTTTGAATATGTTGAAAGGGTATTAAGAAGGATATAAGCCGTCCGTGTCTACCCAAATTCAAATATTGATATACTGTTTTTTTTGTGTAACATTTTTCTTGTAAGTTTCTATTGACATTTTCTATACAAATTCCCAGAATTTTATATAGTTAATAAAATGGCTCTTTCAAAGCCAAATGAGTTTTATCTGAAACTTTTTTTTATTTAACTATATTCAAGAGAGTTAAAGAGAAACGTATGATGGCGATTAGTATCAACTTGCGCATAAACACTAGGGAAACAGGTCGTGTGAGGCATCGTAGGATAGCTCATTAATAAATAAATAGCTTTCATCTGAAAGAAAGTTTTCTTGATTTCGCGTTACTTAATAAAGAGAACGAAAGATAGTAAAGATAGTTAAGCGAACAATATACTTATTTGTTTTTATAAAAGCTATCATGTGATATATTACTATTTTTTTAGGTCTTGTTTCTAAAGGTGGTATGTACTTATTATACTATCTATATCACGAAGAACTAGTTCTCATTTACCCCAGTAAGTGACAATAAATTTAAAAAATAAATCAGCACTAAAATTGACTTCGTTTTAAAAGAGCTGTTATATGATACTATTTCTTGAATTTATGTAGAACATTTTTAATGTGTTTGTGAATTATTGGGTAAAAAGGAATATGAAATATATGCTAATGTGGCTACTATATGAGGGTACATGCATTTGTTTTAATAATTGTTCATGACAATATTTTGGAGACTGTGGCGAACTTAATAATAAAATTATAAACCCCTAACCACAACAAGTATTTTAGAACCTAAATACGTATTTCAGCAACTATGTTGCCATCTTCAGTAGAACCTAAAAAGAGGAAGAGAGAGATTAGCACTTCATAGTATCTTTACTGGATATTGTCCAAGCAAATCACTAGTGGAAGTGACGTCCATGTTAAAAATTACCCTATATATACCCATTTGTTGTTCACACCTCAGTGAATTTTGATCATTGAAGCGTAAAAAACAAGTTTTAATTAAAGCAGGTCAAACAATGGCGAACTAGGTATAGGACCCCTGTCTGAATTTATTAATTTATCTCTATTCAAGTGAATAAAGATACTTTCCAAGCTGTTTAGTTCCCTATTATTTGACACAGCTTTTACAAGTTTTAAGTCATCTACAACTACTTTATGACCTGTGTCTAAAATATGTTGAGCCACACTAGATTTTTCAAAACGATTATATTTAAAATGAGCTACATGTTCTTTGAATCTAGTTAAAATTGTTCTTCTAGTCTGGCCTACGTATTCTTTTTCACAGTCATGACATTTGATACAATATATACCAGATTTATCAAGTACATCTACCTTATCCTTTGGGTTTCCAAGAAGGTTTTTTATGCTATTATGAGTCGAATATGCTATACAGAGATTTTGTGATGTAAAAATACTTCTCAAACCCCTTGTATATGCACAATCGAACGGTATTTTAACATATTTCTTCTTTTCTACAGACAAAGTATTTAAAGTAGATATTTGATTTACATATATTTTTTGATTCTGCTTCTTAATCATTCTATCAACTATTTTCTCAGGGTACCCATTATGTATGACAACATTCTTAATAAACAATAATTCTTGCTGATATCTATCTGCGGACAATGGAAATTTCAATAACCTATTTACTAAACAACTAATAAAAGACAATTTTTGTTGAAAAGGATGCTGCGAATCATTAGGGATAAACCTGATTGTGTTAGTATCTTTCCGATACACGTCAATTTCTATTATATTTTTGCTATTCCTGACTACCAGAGTATCTAAAAATGGAAGTTGGCCGTTAACTTCTTGTTCTACAGTAAAGCTAATGGTGTTGAATTTAGAATTCAAAACGAGAAGAAAATCTTGAATACTGCACTCAATTTTATATTTTATAGATAGTTTCTTTTTTTGTATCGATTGTTTTGAGCAGTTTGCACGATAGTAGTATATTAATTATTATAATTTTCGTTTGATAATGGCAATGAAATCAGTTTGTTAAATAAATATGAAATTCCGAATATTTAATATTGTGTGAACGTTGTGAGGAATTTGGAATTGGATTTCACCAATTGTAATTCTATCTGTGCAGCTTTTGAATTTTAATGAATTTTAAAAGAAATTAAACGATAAATGTCACACCATGATAAAATTTTAAAAACCTTGTTTTATTTAAAAGGAAAAAAACTATTAATTATTAATAATAATAATAATCAGAACATTAAAACATCAGTACGATATTTTCATAAATAGAAGATCACAGAAATACAATCAACAATCAGAATCAACATCAATCAGCATCGAAATGAATTATCCTAACACAGAAGCGCCATCTTCCGCAGACGTCTAATAATACTAGGAGGCTACGAAAGGTTGTGGCCGGCCCGGATGTTTATTTTATTAAGATAGACCGGACTGCGGGACGTCACTTTTTTATGGCGGTCACATACCATAGTAGATTACGAGAAAAAATCACGCACTTGACGTCATATGTTCTCCGGAGCGAAATAAGCTGTACGCCGGGGGCATGGCAATCGTCGCTACGGTCGAACGGACGCCGACCTCGCCCACCGGACACGAACTTCCCCGGTCGAACATTATTATTTATACATCAGACGAGCCCTCTAACGTGATTACGTGATATTTCCGTTATATTAAACAAATAAATACTGTACGGAGTGCGGTCCTTACATGTTTTATGTTGTGCATGACGAGAGGTTAGAAGCTCGAATGTCAAAATGTGCACAAAAGAATGCATTTGGAGTGCATTTGGAGTGCAGGTGCACTTAAAACTCGTTTGAAATTTAAGGGTTGTATGTGGGAAAAAAACAATAATAAATGTTTAACTTTTGTATAACTTTTGATATAATTCGTATCGATGCTGATGATTTTGATTCTGATAGTTGATTTTACTATTGTTATTCTTCGATTTTGGACAACATATTGCGGATAGCGACGTTTTCTGGAACTGGATGTTTACTCTAACAAAGCCTTTTCCAAGGATTTTAAAAATGAGCCGCAATTATTGTAGTTTCGTCAAAATAGTTAAATAACAAATTAAAGTAGAAGAAATTTTTCAAAATGTATGTCTATAGTATTTTTTGGTAAAATTGATAGTTTAGCTGCTTGAGCAAATTGCATTTGATTGAGATCGGTCGCGTCCGCATTAATATAAAACTAGTTAGCCAGGATTTGATAGATAATTCCATTCTAATGACAGTTTGAATGTTTTGACAATACCTGCTGTCAATAGTATCAACACGACCGATCTCGATCGAATAGAATCTCATGCAGTTAATCTATTAATGTTATAAGTATATAGTATGATGAAGTCATGTGCCTCGCCACATCAGATTATTTAATTTTTGTATTTTCTGTATTTTGTTAATATTTAAAGCGACATTTTAAGGATTTGTAAAGACAATTAGGTCCATATTGGAAGTGTGATTTATTTTTACATACCTATATTAATTTTCTAAAAATATTTTTTTGCGGGGAAAAAAGTGGGACATCTTGTATATACTTACTTGTTTTTCAAATTATTTAAATGTTGCATTAGTTTGGAAGTCCATTTTTTAACAACACAAATGGAAAGACAATACATACTCAAACAATGTGAAAAAAAAATAGAAATAGACAATAAATAAACAAATTAATTAATTAATAATTAATAAATATAAATATAAATATTTAATAAATACAAATTGTTAAATAATAAAACTAAATTGAAGCAAGAAATGAATCAAATAAAGCAATTTCTATTTTATGCATTAAAAGTTTATGACACGACAACAAATATGTGGTGTAGGACTCAATTCATAGTTTTTTATGATCTTTAACTTGTTTTTAATCGTAGCCTTATGTCCTTTAAACATTCTCCTCTCACTGTAATTTACCTTGTCTAGCCTCAATATGTGCTGTAATGCATTTTCGATCAAGGTACTGTAGCATTATTGTAGCAGCGACGTCGACAACTGAAAAATTACTATAAGTCTAGTCAAAATGGTCTAAAAATGACTATGAAAAGCTAAAATTTTTATTATGAGATTAATTGCAGAAAGATGCATTTTTCAAAACTTCATTTATGGTAACTATTATGGAGAAAAACCGAGGTAACTAATTTTCAACAGTAAAAACATTACAGTTTTCTACTATGTATTACGCAATGGAATATTAATTTATAGTCATCCACGAATTAATTTTAGTAGAGTCGTATTTTTACTTTATCATACGAGTATGATGAAGTATTGTAATCGTGCCGAAAAAAAAAAATTGAGATTTTAGCGGAAATAGGTCTTTATGGGTCCCCTGAACATTTTTGACCAAGGTACAAAAAATGTCTGTGTGTGTGTATGTCTGTGTGTAAACGATTTTTGTGGCGACGATTTCGGAGAAACTACTAAAGGTATCGGAACGAAAGTTCATATTTAGAAGTTTTGTTACCAAACTTAGAGCTGAAAAGCTTTTGGTTGAAAAGGGTCCAAAGGAACTGGTAGTTTATTCTAAGCCTTTTTGAAGGATTTTGCAAATGAGCCGCCATTTCTGTAATTTCGACAAAATATTTAATTAATAAATTAAAGTAGAGGAAATTTTGAATAATTTATGCCTATGACATTTTTTGGTAAAATTAATAGTTTAGCTTCAAGAGCAAATTCTATTTGATCGAGATCGGTCGCATCTGCATTGATGTGTAATTACATAGTAGCCGGGATTTTGACAAATATTTTTTTGTGTTGTCACACTCGAAAACAGCTGATTTCATCAGAGGTTGTAGAACCGCTATGGAAAGTTACCGCTCTAGTGCGGCAAATTACAAAATACAAATTTCAATAAAATAAGATCACCAATTTGATTGTTTGTTGATAAGAAATATCAACCCGTCTTTATACCTAATTCTAAAAACGATAAATTGAAACAATTGTAAATAGAGTTTAGCGATGAGTGTAGTTTTATTTTAGTATGTTGGTACGGATGTCACATCTACAGTGTCATGAACAAATATAAATCTGTCAGAATTTGAATTAGCTTTTTAAACTCGATGTTTCGTCAAAGTGGTACCAACCTAACAGTTCCTATACAGAAATATAGCCATCTTTTATTTATTTTTTTTAAAACATATTTCTCAATAAGCAACACAATAAACGTTGATGTCACTCCTGCCAAAAACTAGATAGTGCAACTCGCTCACATGCGACGGCGACACTCCGCCTTCGGTGACGCGCCGCATCACCGCTCGTCGCGCTATTCCGTACTTTCGGCACTTGTGACATAAATAACTATTATTCTAATGACGTAGTGTAGGTAGTGTCAAATGCTGATGCTTTGACAATACCTACGATTTATGTCAATAAAATAGATTCTCATGCAGCTAAACTATTAATTTTATATATTGTATGATAAAGTCATGTGCCTGGCCACATTAGATTTTTTTTATTCATTAAAAGTTTCTGACGTGTAAATTACTAAATCCTTATTTCCTAGAAAAATCGGCAGTCATCTTTATTATTTGTGATTCGGTTACTTATTAATTAGTTTACTCATTTTTTATTTATAACAAGTATGTGGTATAGGACTCAATTCATAGTTTTTTATTATCTTTAACTTGTTTTTAATCGTAGCTTATGCCCTTTAAACATTTTCCTCTCACTGTAATTTACCTTGTCTAGCCACAATCTTTGCTGTAACGACAACTGAAAAATTATTATAAGTGTAGTCAAAAAGGTCTAAAATTGACCACAAAATATTAAAATTTTTATTATGAGATTAATGTCAAAAACTTGCATTTTTCAAAACTTCATTCTATGGTAACTATTATGGATAAAAAAACGAGGTAACTGATTTTGAACAGTAAAAACATTACAGTTTTCTACTATATATTACACAATTAACTATTAATTTATAGTCATCCACGAATTAATTTTAGTAGACTCGTTTTTTATTATTATTATTTAAACCATGATGTAGTGATTATTATATATCTAAAACCTATTCAAAACTAAAGCCAAGACGATAATACAACACAAACTTGAAGATACTATTCAAGGAACTGAGTTCAGACACTCACTAATATACAGGGTAAATTTAAATAAAATAAGATGTTAACGAGAATAATTGCAGATAAGACTCAGACAGACAAAACACGAAACAACGAAACTCAACTAAAGATTTTATGTTTACGTCCCTGTTTTATTCGAAGGACACCCAAAATTAATGTAATAAAACTATGCATCGAAGTAAGACATTAGTTCAGTTTTAGTATATTGCCTTAAGAGTTGCTCTTCAAGTTTTGCTTGTGGTAGCTTTTATAACTTCCTTGTGAAAAGGCCAAGTACTCGCCTTCCGCTCAAGTTTTCACTGAGCTGTGTAATGCTACGGTAAGTATATGGACCATAAACCAGTGAAATGTTAATTACCTTGATCACATTACTCGGGAACATGTCGTTAAAAGTATTCCGCTGTTCTTTTTGCTACCGCATAACGGCGGGTGAGACGGTAGCGTGACTTCCTCTTAACATGTACGTCGACTAAATATATCATAATGACCTATTAAAGTTGAATTTATGAATTCCAGCGCCGCCGGGGGAAGTCTAAAGAAATAGCTTTTCGCGTTTAAATATTCATAGTAAGGTGGAGCGCGGAAATTGCAATTCATATTGCACCGTGCCGGACAAAATGAAAAATGTCTATATTAGTGGAGATTGGGGCAATAATCCGATTCCAAAATTCGAAATTCACATATTTAATGTTCGATAACGCGGAGGTGAAGGCGCGAGTAATTTAAAAGTTTGAATAAATGAATAAATTAAAAGACCTCCACGGCCTAAGCGCTCTTGCGCGCCGGCTCTGAAAAATACGGTTATGGAGTTTCGAATGACACGAAAAAGGAGAAGATGAAATAATTCATTTCCTCGGACTCACTGTTTTTTTTCGGGTAGCGATTTTTTGCGTCAACATTCATTTCGGCGCCGTAATTTATTTAAATATCATTAAAATTGTAGATTTATTTAAATCTTCCGAATTGAATTTATTATGCGGCATATTTTTATAATGCTTCGTTGTCGTTTAATCGATGATTCCAACTTGATAATAGAAGGGTGTAATGGACACTTTTGCAGTCATCCTAGAGTCGCTTCTTATTAAATTGCAGCCTTTTGAAGTATTACCAAAACAAAGAAGAAAGAACACAATTAATAGACTATAATATATTATATTATGTTATTAATCTTAATGATGATTAATACTACAATATATATTAATAACCAGTGTACGGACAAAAATGTATATTTTCCGTTGTGCATGGGACACGTGCTGGTGGGGACGCGAGAGGCTTGCCGATCTGGCTTTGGCTCATGTGGTGTACATACCTGCTTTAGCGTTGATCGAGTACAGTCGCTTGCCTTGTTTAAATTTCCGCTTCGTCGGTAGATAATTTGAGCAGTTTCTTTCAATTGTTGTTTCTTGCATTGTGTGTGAATATCTGTTTTTATTTTCCATTTCGAATTTGTTCTTCTGTTTTATACTTAGAGTTGAATTATTTTTTTTTATTTTATAGTAGTACTGAGTTTTAAAATCCTGCAATGAATCGTTTGCTGGCTGTCTTTGGCAATACTTTCACGTTCGTTAAGAAAGGGGAAGTAGTTTGCAATTTCTGCTCACGAAGTTTAATTCTTCGTAATAAACAATGTCTTTGGGCTCATGTAAAAACAAAAAATATATGGAAAATATCATAGGAACGTCAAATAAGCACTTTTTTGATGATTTATGTAAAATATTTACACAAAGGTGCTTACGTACAAGGGCAATATGACAAAATTGTATTAATTGTAGACATAGTCAAAACTATCTGATAAATATATTTGGGTTTCTGCAAATGAAACTACGGATACGAAGGGTAGATGTGTGGTCAATGTCGTTGTCGGATTGCTGGACCCGCAAGACATATAAACCTTATTTAATATCTACTCTGTTTCGCTGTACCGTCAAAGCTGAAGAGATATGTACAATAGTAAATGACGCCATACAAAAGTAGGAATCACCGACGCTACAAAAGTATTTCTGTTTGTTTCTGACGCTGTTGCGATTATGTTAAAAATAATAAAATTATAAACCCCTAACCACAACAAGTATTTTAGAACCTAAATACGTTTTTCAGCAACTATGTTGCCATCTTCAGTAGAACCTAAAAAGAGGAAAAGAAAGATTAGCACTTCATAGTATCTTTACTGGATATTGTCCAAGCAAATCACTATTGGAAGTGACGTCCATGTTAAAAATTAGCCTATATAGGCTAAGGTATACCCATTTGTTGTTCACACCTCAGTGAATTTTGATCATTAAAGCGTAAAAAACAAGTTTTAATTAAAGCAGGTCAAACAATGGCGAACTAGGTATAGGACCCCTGTCTGAATTTATTAATTTATCTCTATTCAAGTGAATAAAGATACTTTCCAAACTGTTTAGTTCCCTATTATTTGACACAGCTTTTACAAGTTTTAAGTCATCTACAACTACTTTATGACCTGTGTCTAAAATATGTTGAGCCACACTAGATTTTTCAAAACGATTATATTTAAAATGAGCTACATGTTCTTTGAACCTAGTTAAAGTTGTTCTTCTAGTCTGGCCTACGTATTCTTTTTCACAGTCATGACATTTGATACAATATATACCAGATTTATCAAGTACATCTACCTTATCCTTTGGGTTTCCAAGAAGGTTTTTTATGCTATTATGAGTCGAATATGCTATACAGAGATTTTGTGATGTAAAAATACTTCTCAAACCCCTTGTATATGCACAATCGAACGGTATTTTAACATATTTCTTCTTTTCTACAGACAAAGTATTTAAAGTAGATATTTGATTTACATACATTTTTTGATTCTGCTTCTTAATCATTCTATCAACTATTTTCTCAGGGTACCCATTATGTATGACAACATTCTTAATAAACAATAATTCTTGCTGATATCTATCTGCGGACAATGGAAATTTCAATAACCTATTTACTAAACAACTAATAAAAGACAATTTTTGTTGAAAAGGATGCTGCGAATCATTAGGGATAAACCTGATTGTGTTAGTATCTTTCCGATACACGTCAATTTCTATTATATTTTTGCTATTTCTGACTACCAGAGTATCTAAAAATGGAAGTTGTCCGTTAACTTCTTGTTCTACAGTAAAGTTAATGGTGTTGAATTTAGAATTCAAAACGAGAAGAAAATCTTGAATACTGCACTTCTTGGTGTCAAAAATGGCATACCTAACCCAAGTCTTAGGGAAATATGGTGCTATACTTTACATTGGTTTCAAATCTGCTCATAAATAAGTTGGCAATAAAAGGTGAGAGACAGTTACCCATTGTAGTTCTCTCAAGTTGTTCAAAAAACTTTCCGTTTATTTGAAAACAATTTTGAGACATACAAAGGGCAGTCAATCTTACATATTCATCTATTTAAGTTCGCCACAGTCTCCAAAATATTGTTATTATGTTAAAAGTTGGAAAATTACTTAAACAACCTTTTTCAAATATTCTTCATTTGACATGTTGTGCACACGGTATTCATAGAATTTCTGAGTTTATTCGGGAAGAATTTTCAGACGTGAATACGGTAATAAGCACATGTAAAAATCGGTAAAAAATGATAACAAAAAAATGATGCGATAGTACATCGAAATCAGGATTTTAATATTTTAAAACAAATCTCTACGAATTCATTTACAGATGAAGGAGATTCTCAAAAATATTCCAATTTGGTTTTGATTTATTCTTTTGCGCCTGTGACTAGCTGCGAAAGATAATTTTCAAGGTTTAAAGACATTTCAACATCGAAGCGAAATAATTTTTCTGAAGGTAATTTTGAAAAATATGCGGTAATACAATCGTTCAATGCATATCAAAGAAGTGAGTAAAATATTTCAGTGGGCACGTGTCGCATATAGTTACGACAAACATTTAATATTAAATTCACTCGGTTTACAACCGACCGGCAAGTCGTCATTGACTTATAGCTGGGCGACTGCTAGCACTGCGAGACATACATTTTTCTCCGGCCACTGTTAATAACATATAAATATCTTGCTGTATCAAGCAAAGTGCTGCTTTGATATGTTGATATTTAATTGTCATGTATATTGGACTTAAATAAAATTTCTTACTGACAAAGAAATTGTTTTCTCCGTGTAGGAACATAATTTTAATATTACTTGTGCACTATAAAACCTGCAAAACTTCACGATGTACAAAGAAGAAGCAGAATTGAGCTATTTCTGAGTACTTTTTTGATAAGCATTAGAATCTTTTGATCAATCTTTAGTATACGAACACGAAATCTTGTACTACACGATATTGTCCAGATATGGCGACTGAATAGTTCCTTTAAAAAGCGCAATTGCAGCAGTTAATTAATTCCGGACATGTCCTCTCTGTAAATAATAAACTATTACGTATGCATTATGTACGAAGCGGATAATCGGCGAGTTTACATTCCGGTCACCCCCCCTCTTCCCCGCAACTGTAACGGCATAATGCGTTTAAAACCTTAATCACGTAGCAGGCATGGCGCCAGAACTGTTTTGTCCTCAACGGATTTATGTTCCATTACATTTGCAAATAGTGGTAGTCTCCCGTTTACTTACCACTAATGGTATGAATAATGCAGTCATAATACATTAAAATGTACTCCGTAAGCCGTGGCGGACTTACTTACGCTCCAAAAGGCATATTCAATGTGTATTTATCAGTAACGTAGTGTATCGTCTATAAATAGCATCCCAAGATTTAACTACTGAACCAATATTGGTTATGTGCAAATTAAATAAAACAGGGCCAAAGACAGAACCTTGTGTCCACATTTTTTCTTTCAACAAACTAATAATTTCGTTAATCAAAGAACAATTTATCGCAAGCTTAAAGTATCGCATTTTAATTGACCCAACAATTTCGTTAATATAAAAAGTTAAAATTCTTTTACTGAACACAATCATAATTATTTGAACGAAATAAATCTCCTTCTTTTTAATATACAACTTGTAAATTTTAACTTTAGCTTGTAATTTTAACCAAACAAATATTTCAAACAAATGCATTGTTATCCGCAAATAAATATTTCTTTGGCTCTACTGAAACACCATATTTCTTTGAGTGTAAGATCTTTTACCAACAAAGTACATACCTTCTGGTTTTGGTGAGCATACATTGTAATCCAGTTTATTTATATTGCATATTTTATTTAACAACTAAACAAAAGTAACACAATGATTAATAGGGTAGAGTTGCACATTTTTGCAGATGTTAAACAATAAGCTGCAATATGATAAATCATTAATCAATAAAAGTAATTTATTCAGAAGTTATACCTGTAGCCATAATTATGATTATTTTCAGCTTTTGCAAATAATTAAAAACGATCAAAGGGAATTAGTTGGAGCTATTATGTCCCTCACAACAATTTTATAAACGTATATTGCACTTAATTTTGTTTTTATTAGAATGAATTTTATTTCATGTTATACACTGTGTTTTATGAGTGCTTTGTATATATGATTTGTATATTCTCCAATGAGTAAACGGTTTAATTCTTATAGACATTTTTTATTTACATTAGATTGTCAGTTTAAATATTTTTGCCAATAAATTCGCTGGACACAAATAAAACTTCAGTTCTTTCAATGGGTTCAGCATTAAATTGTGAGTAATTTAATATGTCCAAGCCGTATGGTTACTACTATCAGAATACTCAAACAGAAATTTAATTTATTAAATTTGTTACTTTCTTCCTGGTAGTGTTTCTGTTTTTATGGCAAATTTAATATTATACGGTTGTATTATTCTGTGTCAAATTTGTGATTATGTACATGTCAATTACCACAAATTTTATCTTGTGGTTCAGATTCTACCGAAGTTGTACTTTTAGTTCTTTTAACATGATTCTGGCTTTCTAATGATCAATAATTAGCAAGCTGACGTTTAATAATAATAACGATTAATATCCTAAACAAGGATATTAATAAATTCTTCTAAACGTCAAAACATTGATGTAACAGATCAAACATTAAGCTAGTCCCCATATGGTTAGTTATGATAGTATTGAACGTTTACGAAACGGATATTTAAAACAAAATGTCGATCTAGCGAAACCTGCTCATACAAGATGCACGGCCGTAAAGATTTTCATCAAAATTTATGATTAGATAAACATCCCCAAGTATATCTTGGCTGTACTCTGTTTAGTAAGTTTATGCCTGTAGTTCGCCTTGTTTTACGATCTGTGTCGTCAAGTTCTTGCCAAATGTCATGTGTGTTTTATCATCGGACCGATCGCATGTACCCTTATACTACTAAATTTTACCAGTATGTTTATATGTACACTTTACTCAAAGTTTCGTATAGCTTGTTCACATGTGACGTAAAAGTGTCTCCTTTTCGGTTTGATATGCATGTGGTATTTTCAGTAAATGATTTCGACTTAAATCTTTTACTATACAGGGATGCTTTGCCTCTCAAAGTAAAAGAGAAGATATATCTACAGAAAAATCTATATATTTTACAGTACAGCAAACGATATCCCTTCGCTATCCCTTCGATATTCCTTCTATTTTGAGTTTTTGTCATTCTTATAGTTAATAATTAAAAATGTATATATATTTTGCCTGTATATATATTTTGCGTACAGGCTTGGACTATTATGCCAGTGTTTTTATCCACTTATTCGAGCGAACCTAGAACAACGCCTTGGGGATATGTTCAGGGGGTCATATAGAATCATTATTAGTTAAAATTTCCCGGGAGGAAGAAAATTGATCGAAATTTGTCGCACAGTACAATAAAAATATGAATAATACAAACGTAATCACACGTTGAATCAATAAAAAATATCTAATCTTCGCGGGCCGTCACATATTTCATTTTTCTGTATCTTTTGTTAGTCCTGATTATTTTAAAAGCGGAGGAAATTTGTTATGATGTTGTGAGTGATGAAAAAAAAAATAAAGTGGGTTTTCTGTATTACGCGTGTAACTTTATGCGACAGGCCTGGCAGCATTAAGCCCAAGGCTGCCAACGTTCCGACACAATTGCTCTCTCCTGCCATAAATACATAACCGCCCTTTTTGTTATAAACGAGAAGCCTGAAATGTTGTTTTGTCGTAAGATGAATTATATTTTTGGCTAGACTTGTATAGATCCCGGTCCTTTTTTATTTTGTATATCCTATAAATAACTACTTATGATAAAAATGGTGGTATTTCTAAAAACTAATCTCACATCTCCGGCGCATCCACCACAAATGAAAAATACATTAAATTCCTTGTTTTTCCATGGAAAGCGCATTATTTATTATCTGTACCTTTAAAAGAATAGAAGGCTCATTATCAAGGATAAAAATACCGTCCCAAAAAAAATCCTCCCTTGTAATTTAAAAACAGAGCCCGATCAAAAGAAGCCTTTCTCTCTGCATAGAAATGTTGTTTTTTTGCTCAGCAACCGTGCTGTGCCTTTATTTTCGACCCATTGAAGGACTCTACAGCGAGCTGTGAGAGGTCGGGCGATTGTCTTTTTTTTTTCGCCCGGTTATTTTTTCCGCTACTGGTCTTGTTTTATAGGAAACTAACGATGCCTGGTCGAAACAACTGCACTCGTGGTCTATCGGGCGCAAGTTAATGACGCGGGCATTTTACGATAGCTTACGCTTTCATTTTGTACAGCTATAGTTAGCTCGACTATTATAAATAGTGACTGTGTGAAAATAATAAAGAATAGGTCCATAGTGTGTGTTCTTTACAGACTGATATTTCATTTTCTTTTTTGATTCGTGACAATCTCTAAAATTTTATAGAGGATACACAGTTGTCTGTGTCTGTTACATATCTTAAACGACGCTTTTTATGTTGAAAACTGACTCAAATAACTTACAGTGTACGCTATATCAGGTACACTATTGACTGGTAGATACAGCAATGATCCTATTAGACAATGAAAAAGGTACTTTATTGTCACACTATTGTTATTTTTTCAACTATAATCCTGCTTCAACGGGTGTGGATACAATTTTAAGTTCTTCTAAGCTCAACGTTCCCATAAAGTTTAAAATATAATGTTTCTAATTTCATTTTTATAACGATCTATCTATATTTATATGTTGAATGGTCCATATTGGTCTTACATATTTAGTCTTTAATGACTAAGACCCAGTTACAATGCACTTCCTTCTGATGCTCTAGTTTGCCAACAGGTGTCCAAGAGGCATTTTTCAGGAGCGCTTGATATTCTTCGTCCATTGCCACCTTCAATTTTTCCCTGTTTTTCCCTGCAACCTTTCATTGCTTCCTCTGTTGTTAATGGTGCTTGTGATTGTTGACCAATTAAATATGTTATGCGATCTGGACAGTTATTGAGTTTTTTTAGTCGCTCTTTTTCTGCTTCCTCAACCATGGTTTTATGTTTTTGATTTGTCGTCTCTAAGCTGAAATTGTTTTCAACGAACAACTGACTTTACTATTCTAATTTAAATTCCTTGAAAGTCGAAAAACAAAAACACCTTGGTGGCATTATCTACATTTTTATCAAGTGTTATTGAATTCATCTAGAATTTTCTCCGCTTCGGTTTTTCGCATTTGTATCAACACTGTGGTCCCGCAGGGCAGTACATATGCTGGGGATTTTCATTCGTCCAGATCTTATGATATAATTTGGTCCACACAGCATTGTACATATCATCAACAGTCTGGATGTGTTCTGATTGGTAACACATAGAAAGTTTTCCATTCTTTTCAATGTACAAGCCGCATCGGACCCAGTGCTCCAACCCACAGCCCCGCGGAATATGTCTTTGGTAGAATCCACTATTTCTCCCGCTGACCCATCATGTTCGCAATACAGTCGTCTGTATGTACTTCGATAGAATCATGCTGCCAGATTCTGATTCCCGTATAGAAAAGAAGCGATTTTTTTTTCATCAATATACCGGAATTCCCCCTTAACATAAGAAGAACAAGGTAAAGTGGAATGCTCGTTTCAGTATTTCTGTAACTACAAAGTGTCTATATACGTAACAAATGTAGTTTATCGAAAATGCACACTAATTTCCATTCATGTGCTTTATTCGTAATTTGATTCCTAATTTAAAACAAATGAACTATACAAAATACATCTTGATTGATACACTGGTGGGCTCTAACCGACTTCAAAAGTTCCCCCAGCATCATAACTGATAGAAAACAGCAGCAAAATAAGCCTATCATATTCGCTGGGCATCATCCCCATGAATTTAGTTACTGTTGTTCTCGTAAAAGGTTTCGTAATCATATAAATCTGATTCGGGACTATTGAACTATGGTTTTCGACTGTTGAACGATGGCTTAACTAGAATCTATTGAAAATCGATAGCGACGCTAGTCTGAGGATTCGTCTCAAGCCCAGACGCGTAGGCTGAAGCGATGCGAACGCTGCTCAGCTGTTGTCCATCAAATCATGCGAGTAATTAATAAGGTATGCGAAATCACGCCGAGAGGTTCTCCCATTTACTGATTGACGGTTACTAATTACCGCACTTTGTTCGCCGATCTTACATCAGCCGCAAACCAGTATTAATCAATCCCTGTGCCATTCCGCCTACCTATAGCTGTACAACCGCTCCATTAGAATATTCGGCCTTGAATGTGGCGACGCCGCCGCGCAAACAATACATTGTTCCTCGTGACTGATATAGCTTGTTCGTTTTCATTTACCGATACTGTCTACTTTATTGGCGTTAGTGTATTGCGTGTTATGGCAAAACTGCCGTGGTATAGGCAACCAATTGTGCAACCAACGCTATGACGTAACTTAAATAATAATAAAATAAATCGCTAAGTAACCTAGGGAAAAGCAATTTTGCTCGGTTCTTGTTTACAGAAAAATGTTGCTTTGTTTTATATCTTCTATCCAATAGGTATGTCGACGATATTTTTGCCATTTTTGACACCAAGAAGTGCAGTATTCAAGATTTTCTTCTCGTCTTGAATTCTAAATTCAACACCATTAACTTTACTGTAGAACAAGAAGTTAACGGCCAACTTCCATTTTTAGATACTCTGGTAGTCAGGAATAGCAAAAATATAATAGAAATTGACGTGTATCGGAAAGATACTAACACAATCAGGGTTATCCCTAATGATTCGCAGCATCCTTTTCAACAAAAAAAATTCTTTTATTAGTTGTTTAGTAAATAGGTTATTGAAATTTCGATTGTCCGCAGATAGATATCAGCAAGAATTATTGTTTATTAAGAATGTTGTCATACATAATGGGTACCCTGAGAAAATAGTTGATAGAATGATTAAGAAGCAGAATCAAAAAATGTATGTAAATCAATAATCTACTTTAAATATTTTGTCTGTAGAAAAGAAGAAATATGTTAAAATACCGTTCGATTGTGCATATACAAGGGGTTTGAGAAGTATTTTTACATCACAAAATCTCTGTATAGCATATTCGACTCATAATAGCATAAAAAACCTTCTTGGAAACCCAAAGGATAAGGTAGATGTATTTCATAAATCTGGTATATATTGTATCAAATGTCATGACTGTGAAAAAGAATACGTAGGCCAGACATTTTAAATATAATCGTTTTGAAAAATCTAGTATGGCTCAACATATTTTAGACACAGGTCATAAAGTAGTTGTAGATGACTTAAAACTTGTAAAAGCTGTGTCAAATAATAGGGAACTAAACAGCTTGGAAAGTATCTTTATTCACTTGAATAGAGATAAATTAATAAATTCAGACAGGGGTCCTATACCTAGTTCGCCATTATTTGAGCTGCTTTAATTAAAACATGTTTTTTACGCTTCAATGATCAAAATTCACTGAGGTGTGACCAACAAATGGGTAGATATAGGCTAATTTTTAACATGGACGTCACTTCCCCTAGTGATTTGCTTGGACAATATCCAGTAAAGATACTATGAAGTGCTAATCTCTCTTTTCCTCTTTTTAGGTTCTACTGAAGATGGCAACATAGTTGCTGAAATACGTATTTAGGTTTCTAAAATACTTGTTGTGGTTAGGGGTTTATAATTTTATTATTCTATCCAATACTCGTATTTTCCACTATTTAGCTGCAATATTTAATAATCCGAATCACCTTCGGTTCCAACTAGTTCGGATTATCGCCGCTCTACTGTAATAAATAAATTATAATTAATCATAAATGAGTTACAAATAAATCCCTTCAATTTCCCTTCGATTTTGACTTTTTGACATTCTTATAGTTTATGAAAAGCGGATCCGAATGGTGTTGGTTTTATTAAATTCAACTTCTATCCAAACTTATTTTTTGTTATTTAGCATTTTTTTGCGTTACCTTCGGTCCCAATTAGTTCGGATCATCGACGCTCTACTGTACTTCGCACCTTTTTGCACTGCTCAGCTGTTTATCTCAAATATAGTGGGTGTTAAAAATAAGTGTAAAGTATAGATAAAGTATACTGAACTTTTGATACCAAACTCATGCCATTTAGGTACTGCATAGAGCCTTGATATATTATAGAATATATAAATAATTTGTATGTAAAAGTTTATTTGTTTAACGTCTCTAAAAGGAATTCAAGATAACCCAAATTGACCAAAATTGGTATCAAAATAAAAAAAAAACGGTTCTCATTAACTCCTTTCAAAGACGATAGATAATAAAAAGAGTAATATATAGATAGATAATAAAAAGTTTTATTTGACTTTAATAGTGCCCTCCTATGATCCATGGCACTATTTTTCCTATGCTGTTTGTAAAATTGGTTCAATCTTCCGACTCTCTCCAACGTTCAAACAATACATTTCCGGACAAGAGTTCATTCCAAAATTTGTCTATTATGGTCATACAGACCATTCATACAGCTTATATATAACAACAATTATTATTAACTAGTTGATTTAGTGTTGTCGTCTTTTAAGTGTTTACGTATAATAGTAATGATAGCAATTTTTGTTTTGTTCGATGGTCGTTATCACAGAATTTTCAAATTTATCAAGCTTTCTTTAGTCATTGTTTTCAGACCAAATCTAAAATTCTAGGATAAAATTCAATGATTCTGAAACAAATATATAAATACAAATAATATTATTAATAAGAATTATTAATTACACATTAATAAACGATAGAAAGGCAGTTAA
The DNA here is from genome assembly GCA_964023965.1 of Melinopterus prodromus. NCBI lineage: Eukaryota > Metazoa > Arthropoda > Insecta > Coleoptera > Scarabaeidae > Melinopterus > Melinopterus prodromus. The sequence continues at coordinate 1,574,271 of OZ030394.1, read as the reverse complement.
TTTTCTTGCAATTCACTTAATATCAATAGCTGTAGATAAGTTGCCAAGCTTACAGGGGTCACAACCGCGCCTAATGACATAAAATAATGTGTAAAAAATGACACAACCATAAAAGCAATGAAGATTTTTCAGATTTGGTATTTTTTTAAAATATTTTTATTATTTTTATTTTTGTTGTGTCTCAATTTTAGAATCCTAACTAATAATATATCTCTATCAATGCCTTTTACAACAAATTAAACAACGAAATTAATTCTTCTTAATTCAATATTGTATATGGGGGGCCCCAAATTCAAAATTGCCCAGGGCCCCATGATGGCATATCGCGCCCCTTGGTCAATACATCAATAAAATCCTTATTTCGTACCCACTTCACTTCAAAACTGGGACCCAAATCGACACAAAACAACATCATAAAAAAGGTAAACAACAATTAAACATCAACAGCGGCTAGTTTTCTGCGAATACCCGTCCGGAAAATCGTACATTTCCCTCGAAATTACCATCTAAATGGTGCCGAGATCGTATAACGTATACCAACCGATTTATCTTGATCTTTTAGTTGGGCTATCCGAATATTTCGGTAGGTTTTAGCGGGCCGTTTGAGGCCGGGCAAATTGCATGTCAGCAGAGGGGTCTCTGATTATGCGACGTTATCGTCCCTTCGCCTAAAACTAGAAGGGAAAGAGCGTGTCGTTATGTGGTATCGGTCCGCATCAGTGTGATCGGCAGGCGCGCGTCCCTCGCACAGTCAGATATTAAAATTCGTACGGTCTAATTCCGCGTGTTTTGCCATAAGGCCCGTCTCGTCGTTTACGAAACTGTTTAGTTGGATATTGAACGGGGCGAAAGATTAAACGTGGTGTTATTATTTTCCGATATCCCGAAGGATAATGGATAGAAGAAGAAACAAACGTTACTGGTGTCTGTTTTATGGGTTTTTGATGAGTTTGTAAGTAAGGAGAGGCACCAGTAAGTTCTTTCGTTCTGAATGATGTAGTTATATAAATTATTTAAGAATATTAAAAGTAAACCACGTTTCTTCACGTCGAGTGGTGGTTCCTAACTGAGACGAGAAAATTTTGTTTTTAATTAATTTAATTCGTTTACGTTTGTCGTTCTGTAAATAAGTTGTTGGACGCGTTGAAATTTCTAAGTTCTAAGTGAGAGTTTCAGAATTTCTGGGAGTTTTAAAATGTTGGACAAGCTTGGCAAAACAGACGTAATTTAATTAAACTTGAGACCTTTTATATTAAGGACAATTCTCTATTTAACTGAATTTTATTCAGTGAAAATTAATAATTTACAGGGCTCCGTCTGGTAAAATGGATGAGTGCCATTAGAACTGATCAGAATCATCTGAAATACCAACATTTTGGCCAACAAAAACACGTATGTCCGGTTACTGAAACTAGACTGTTGTTTTAAAAGTTTACATATGAACTATTGTTTTGTTTTTCATATCCTCAGTTTACAAAGTTACAGCTAAGAGGTCCATAATATGTACTACGTATCTACATCTGAAACACTGAAAAAATCAAACAATGCTGTTGTAAGTTTCAAACGGGCACATATAAGACTATGTTGTTTTTTAAAAACTTTTTCTTATTCATGGTTTTAAATATAAAGATTATCATTTTTTGCGAGTGGGATTGATGATTTTGTTCACTTGAAAATATATGAAAACTGTCAAATAGGGCTTAAAAGTTGTGCGTTTTTATGCTGATCAATTTTTTATTTGTAGGCCAATGTGCTTATATTTATTTTTTACCATCCTGTATTTGAAATTCAAAGATTTTTTATTTATAAACGATGTTACCTTTAAAACGGTAGTGTATGCTTAGAGAAAAATATATTTGTTTTTTATAGCCATACTTAATTAATACCTGTAAGTATTGAGATTGTCATTTATAAAGTTGTTTTGCCGTTAGAAAAATCTGGTGTGGCCAGGCACGTGACTTTATCATACTATATATAAAATTAATATTTTATCTACATGAGATTCTATTAGATCGAGATCGGTCGTTATTATAAAATTAACATTAAACAAATGTCATTAGAAAGAAAATATTTGTAAAATTTTGGGTAACTAGTTTTATATTAATGCAGAGACAACCGATCTTAATCAAACAGAATTTGCTCATGCAGCTAAACTATTCATTTGACCAAAAATTGTCATAGACACAAATTATACAAAATTTCCTTTACTTTAATTTATTATTTAACTATTTTGACGAAATTATAGAAATAGCGGCTCAATTGCAAAATCCTTGAACAATACTTAGAGTAAACATCCAGTTCCTTTGGACTCTTTTGAACAAAACGCTTTGCAGATCTAAGTTTGGTCATGAAACTTCTATATATGAAGTTTCGTCCCGATACCTTTAGTAGTTTCTCTGAAATCGTCGCTACAAGAAACGGGTATTTGTTAAAAATGCAATAATCTAAGCCAAGTAACTATACTGACTAACAAATAATAAAATCGTACAAATAAAAACTATGTCTGGTATGCCTTTTTTCCGTACAATATGTACCAGGCACCAGAGTTTTCAAATTTTGAGGAAAAATTGTGAGCTTTTCACTTTTTTTAGCACTAATTTTCGCAGGATACCTAGTCACGTAATTCAGATTATTGCATTTTTATCCAATTAAGTATGTAATTGCAGGAAATATGAGAAATGTTCTGAGATCTAGACTCAAAAGTAATTTTTTTCTATTTAGTTGTGGATAAGTGGATAAATTTATTGTTGTAAAAACAATTTGAAGAGTAAACTTAAAGTCGTTTATCTCAGAAGTTTAATTTTTTAAACAACTACTTTATCAAAATGTATCATCAAAACTGTATCAAATGTAGGTAGGCGAAATTACAACATTCCAGTTCTTATTTTAGAAACTTATACCTAAATAGGTCCAGACTAAGTTATTCATAGCCAGATAATTTCAGACTCATTATGAGAGCAAACAGTTTTTTAAAAGACACGAAACAGAAATTTCTCTTAGTACTGAAGTCAACCTAAATCTTCCATCAGATTTATGTTTACAAAGATTTGCTTTTACACGCAATTAGAGTAATATGAATATCCGAGCAGAGTTGAGCAAAACATTAGTGTTACGGCATAACTCCCACCCAACCACGCAAATTGCAGCCATTCCAAGCAATATGTCGCCAGAACCCAAGCTACTTTATCAAGATTGCGAAAATGCAGACGTATGCGGCGTAAATAAGTCGGCGGGTGGGTTACTTACGATGCACGGTGTAGCATAAATCGAAATTTTTACATCTCGCGAGGCAATTTCTGCCTCACTTGCAACCCCACGGATGATACGGAAGCAAGAATTTAAATGCCGAGACGAAGAATGGGTCCAGCGTTCGCTATTCAACCTGTAATAAATGAGACTCAACTGCCTGAATTTCAAGCAGCAGCGGCAGCAGTGCGGTCGCGGCAACCTTCACGTATATATCTCTCATGCAGTCTCGTATACGCGCATGTATATGTATGTATATACACATGGAATTGGTTAAAATTTCAGACAGCACACAAAGAAAACCGGACGGTTGTACAGCTCGCAGTTGTGCTGCGGAATTAACTCGAAAGCTAGAAAGTTAATTGGACGAATTTAATTAGTTTTTGGTACGGGATGTACTGGGGGGGGGGGGGGGGGGGAACGTATCGTGGCTTGTGTGATAAGTGTTATAGCCTTCAAGTTTGTAGATCATACAGTGTGTTCATTTCAAAAGTATCCACCTTTATAACTATTGACCTGATGCGATTATTGCTTTGAGTGGAATCACGTCGATTTAGATATTGAGGGAGAAGTTCAAAAATGGTACCTGGAGAATTTTAGGTTTCATCCCTTCACCCCCCAGGCACCCACTTTGAAATTTGCCAAATCGTTGTCAAATCCAAAAAAGTAGACACGTATTTTTTGTTGTTGAAATTTCTGTTAAATTTACATTAAAATGCTTGGGAAAAACATATTTTTTGGTATGTTTCAAATAACTGTTCGGGGTTTGGGCTTGTAGAGGATTTTCCAATGAAGAATTTGACTTATTTAGCGTTTCTTTAAAGAAATTCTATTTGACAATAAATTGCTATTCATTTTCAAATTTTTTTCTTTATGGTAGAAGACAGGTTTTTTGAGAAATTAACTTATAAATTTCATGTCGAGATGTCTAATAAACCTATCATAGCTACATTATCTAATAAACCGACATTTATTTAAATAATAAAATTATAAACCCCTAACCACAACAAGTATTTTAGAAACCTAAATACGTATTTCAGCAACTATGTTGCCATTTCAGTAGAACCTTCTGCCATCTTCACTAGTGGAAGTGACGTCCATGTTAAAAACTACCCTATATATACCCATTTGTTGGTCACACCTCAGTGAATTTTGATCATTGAAGCGTAAAAAACAAGTTTTAATTAAAGCAGGTCAAACAATGGCGAACTAGGTATAGGACCCCTGTCTGAATTTATTAATTTATCTCTATTCAAGTGAATAAAGATACTTTCCAAGCTGTTTAGTTCCCTATTATTTGACACAGCTTTTACAAGTTTTAAGTCATCTACAACTACTTTATGACCTGTGTCTAAAATATGTTGAGCCACACTAGATTTTTCAAAACGATTATATTTAAAATGAGCTACATGTTCTTTGAACCTAGTTAAAATTGTTCTTCTAGTCTGGCCTACGTATTCTTTTTCACAATCATGACATTTGATACAATATATACCAGATTTATCAAGTACATCTACCTTATCCTTTGGGTTTCCAAGAAGGTTTTTTATGCTATTATGAGTCGAATATGCTAAACAGAGATTTTGTGATGTAAAAATACTTCTCAAACCCCTTGCATATGCACAATCGAACGGTATTTTAACATAATTCTTCTTTTCTACAGACAAAGTATTTAAAGTAGATATTTGATTTACATACATTTTTTGATTCTGCTTCTTTATCATTCTATCAACTATTTTCTCAGGGTACCCATTATGTATGACAACATTCTTAATAAACAATAATTCTTGCTGATATCTATCTGCGGACAATGGAAATTTCAATAACCTATTTACTAAACAACTTATAAAAGACAATTTTTGTTGAAAAGGATGCTGCGAATCATTAGGGATAAACCTGATTGTGTTAGTATCTTTCCGATACACGTCAATTTCTATTATATTTTTGCTATTCCTGACTACCAGAGTATCTAAAAATGGAAGTTGGCCGTTAACTTCTTGTTCTACAGTAAAGTTAATGGTGTTGAATTTAGAATTCAAAACGAGAAGAAAATCTTGAATACTGCACTTCTTGGTGTCAAAAATGGCAAAAATATCGTCGACATACCTAACCCAAGTCTTAGGGAAATATGGTGCTATATTTATTATATGGTGCTACATTTATTTAAACAAATTCCATTTATTTTTCACCAAAATTTTTTTTTTAGATCTGTCTGGCCAATTGTTATTCTCAAGTGACACCATTTATATTTTGCGATGATTTTCATTCTTTAAATAATAAAATATTATTCGTCTTCAATATTATTTATTCGGAAAAATTTAAATAATTAGTAATCCTTTGTTTCGGGAAATTGGGAAGCTGCATTTCTTTTTAAAGTATTAAGTTTCCTAATGTCAACAAATTTTATTAATCACATTTCTTTCTGCATTTCTTATTCTGATTTCTTACCACTATGTGTTCAAGATATTGTTGATTTGTTGATATCTGGAATCTGTTTCCTGTACTCTATTTTGATGAAATATTGAAAACGAATATTATTTTATTATTCAAAGAATGGTAATCATCCCAAAATATAAATGATCAATTGAGAATAACAGTTGGCCAGACCAATACATTTTTTTTGAAGAAATTATTTATTTATTTATTACGTAATATACGCTAGATATGTAGAACATGAAATTTAAAAGCTAATTTCACGAACAAAAACGACTTAGAATAGTCAGTAGGTTATTAAGGGGTGGTTTTTGATAGACGCTTTCAGCAGTCAACAAATTTTCACGATACTTAAGCTAAAACTACAGGGTACGTAGATTTTAAGACATGCCTTCTGTTGCCATTTTTTAAAACAAACAACTGAATATCTCAGAAACTACTTACTTCACACAGGTATAACAAAAAATAATATTGCTTTCTTGACGTCTAAGTGCTATATCATGTACAAAAGAAACTAATTTTTCGTTGTAGAAAATTAGGGCCAAAGAACTTATGTATAAAATATTTTTTTTCCTTTTATTTCAAATAGAGTATTGACCATAGTGTCTCAATTGACTCACCAGTCACCTTGTAGAACTTGCATAATGATCAAAATTGTCTGGTTGTGGGTTTAATAATAATAGTTTATTTGTCGTATGATCCCATACAGATATTATCAATTGTCTCAATACACAAACCGACAAACCAAATACAGAAAATACACGCTCCAAGAAAACTTACAATCTATCAAACATATATAGTTTAAACCGAGTCGCACACTGCAAATTACCGTAGGTTTATTGTAACAGCATTTTTCCCTTCATTTAACATTCTCCACTGCACTAGAACAAGATATCCCATCAAAACGATTTCACAATTCAAATAGAATTTAATCCGGCGTATAAAAGAATGTCCACCGGTCCGAAATATGATATCTTTGTTTAAGTTCAATCCGGACTACCTGCAGGACCTGAATAGCAAACTCAAAGCTATAGCTTCGGAGAGGGATAGAGAGAGAAACTTCCTATATGTAATAGCGTATGATCCTAGCTACTACACGCCAATTGTGTTCAGTTTAAAATAAATAATTCCCAGCTCCAGGTATGACAACCAGATGAACGAGATCAGTACACCTACTATCCGCTCTATATCCATTAAATGTCTACTATTTCGGATTGCGGTTTGGTGTGCAAGGGTTGAAAGAGAGAGCGGGGGTTGATGGGGTGCCATTGTCCTCCGTTTATAGAATTGCAAATACGCCACTCGCATAACTATGTGAGCTCATTTGGTGTCCGGCGTACCCCACTTTGCCCACTTTGAAGTGGACGATAATGGGGATATGCTACAGCGACCAGTAATGACCTCATTGTTTTATTTAGGCCCAAATTCGACGCCATTTCGACAACACAAAAGGCCGTAGTAAGACAGCGTAATTAATTTTGGTAATTGATTGTCGTTCTAGGTTTCTCTGTCCGAATTTTGACGGGTCAATCTCCACGGATGTTACGTTTTCATTCTAATCCGAAATTCCTCGGTCGGTTTCCGCATAGTTTCATGTCGTATAGATTGGTTCTCGATAATGACGGTGTAATATTGTGGTGGATTGATTATTGGTTTTGGAAATACATAACTGTGGCTTTTTAGGTATTTTTAAGATCTCGCCTATTATCAGATCAATTCGAGAAAATGAGTAAAGTGAATTAATAAACAGCTTCGGGATACCACAAGGTTCTGTTCTGGGGCCAGTTTTGTTTAATTTATATATAAACGATTTTGCTTCACTAGTTAAATCTTGTGATATGCACCTATTTGCAGACGATACACTCATCATTTAGAGTGAAAGATCATGCCAAGTACTCTATAGATACTATGGCTTTTTCTTTGTTATTTGTAGCCCAGGATCCATCCGGACAAATTAAGTTTCTCCTACCTTGGTAGCTCAATTGGTTAGAGTTCCGAACTGGAAATTCCTCAGGTCCAAACATTAATAGTGCTGATTACTCATCAACATTATTAGTCTTTCTGTATTATTTCTATTTAAATCTTTTAAGCTCGTTTTTAGTTTCTCCCCTAACACCCTAACCAATAAAAAGAGGAGACGAACCCCTTCGAATTAATTTTGAAACTGCACGGACGGTTTGATCCTTTTTTCACGCGGCCATAAGGCACTCCTGTCCTTATCGTAACGGTATTTGTGTAGAGGGGGCGCAGCCGTCATCTCCAGTGCGCCCTTGGCATTAATAAAAGTTCAAATTTATGCCGTTCTGCGGAGAGCTTGATAATATTCAAATACTGCTTTACGGTGCCCCATAAAGAGATGCGGAATTTCTGATTTAATACGATTTTTATACGCCCGAATGCCTGGGGAATATATATCTATATAATATTTCTTCTTCCTTCGGCATGGGCAAATTAAATTGAGTTTATAGCGAACAAACTGCGGAGTCGACTGACTCCAGAGTGACTGCTTATAAGGAAATTCGATTCTAAGTTTGTGGATATTTGATTAATCTTTAAATATGTATTGGTTTTGATGTACGTTTCATACACAAGAAGGTACAATTAGCCATACTCCATACTCCTGCACATTCTAAAATTATTAGGGTGTATACAGGCTGTTCCATAAGGTAGTACCAACACAAAATTATATTTTTACTTTATCATACGCAGTATGTAAAGTATTGTAATCATGCCGAAAAAAAAAATTGAGATTTTACCGGAAATAGGTCTTTATGGGTCCCCTGAACATTTTTGACCAAGGTACAAAAAATGTCTGTGTGTGTGTGTGTGTGTGTGTGTGTGTGTGTGTGTGCGTGTGTAAACGATTTTTGTTACGACGATTCCGGAGAAACTACTAAAGGTATCGGGACGAAAGTTTATATTTAGAAGTTTTATGACCAAACTTAGAGCTGAAAAGCTTTTGGTTCAAAAGGGTCGAAAGGAACTGGTAGTTTATTCTAAGCCTTTTTCAATGATTTTGCAAATGAGCCGCCATTTCTGTAATTTCGACAAAATAGTTAAATAATAAATTAAAGTAGAGGAAATTTTGAATAATTTATGCCTATGACATTTTTTGGTAAAATTAATAGTTTAGCTTTTTAGTTTATTCTAAGCCTTTTTGAAGGATTTTGGAAATGGGCCGCCACTTCTGTAATTTCGACAAAATAGTTAATTAATAAATTAAAGTAGAGGAAATTTTGAATAATTTATTCCTATGAAATTTTTTGGTAATATTAATAGTTTAGCTTCAAGAGCAAATTCTATTTGATCGAGATCGGTCGCATCTGCATTGATATGAAATTACATAGTAGCCAGGATCTTGACAAATATTTTTTTGTGTTGTCACATTCGAAAACAGCTGATCTCATCAGAGGTTGGAGAACCACTATGGAACGTTGCCGCTGTAGTGCGGCAAATTATAAAATACAAATTTCAAATAAAGTAAGATCACCAATTTGATTGTTTGTTGATAAGAAATATCAACCCGTCTTTATATCTAATTCTAAAAACGATACATTGAGAAAATTATAAATAAAGTATAGCGATGAGTGTAGTTTTATTTTAGTATGTTGGTAGGGATGTGTCATGAACAAATATAAATCTGTCAGAATTTGAATTACCTTTTTAAGGTGCGTTTTCATTAGTGATAATGGCAGTGTAGCAGACGCCGTTATAGTATTTCCAATAGAAAATTGATAGTGACTCATGTTTATGTACATGCAAACTAATATGTGTCATTATCACGACATGTAAGAAATACTATAATTTCGTATTCTACCACCGCCATTAGCTACCATTACCTACCAATCGGAACGCACCTTTAAATTTGACGTTTCGTCAAAGTGGTACCAACCTAGCATTTACTATAAAGAAATTTTTTATTTATTTTTTTTTTAAATACGTATTTCTTAAAAAGCAACACAATAAACGTTGATGTCGCTCCTGCCAAAAAGTAGATAGCGCTACTCGTTCACATGCGACGGCGACACTCCGCCTTCGGTGACGCGCCGCATCACCGCTCGTCGCGCTATTCCGTACTTTCGGCATTTGGGACATAAATAACTATTATTCTAATGACGTAGTGTAGGTAGTGTCAAATGCTGATGCTTTGACAATACCTACGATTTATCTCAATAGAATAGATTCTCATGCAGCTAAACTCTTAATTTTATATATTGTATGATAAAGTCATGTGCCTGGCCACATCAGATTTTTTTTAATAGAATAGCCTACATTTCGGCACAATTTTGAATTCCTCGCTAAATTTTACTCCAATAAAACATAACATTACCTACACTAAACTTCATACTTTTTGATTTATTGGCAGTTTTAGGGAAAAACAGTAGTCTAAAAAAACTGTATATCTCAATAACTGTTATTAGTTTTATTTCGCACGCTTAGATTATGATTAATTAATATTTCGCTTCATGTGCGATTACGAGCAAAGTAGTTGGGATACAAATTATTATTATACACGTTTATGGATCAGATACATTGGGTAATTAATTCTAAAAAGTACAGCCCTTTATCTATTTTAGTTTGTTCAGGAGGATTTTGGAAACTTAGATTTTACGTTGTTTATCGGTGGTTGAATGTTATTATTTCGCTTCATGTGCGATTACGAGCAAAGTAGTTGGGATACAAATTATTATTATACACGTTTATGGATCAGATACATTGGGTAATTAATTCTAAAAAGTACAGCCCTTTATCTATTTTAGTTTGTTCAGGAGGATTTTTGAAACTTAGATTTTACGTTGTTTATCGGTGGTTGAATGTTATTATTTCGCTTCATGTGCGATTACGAGCAAAGTAGTTGGGATACAAATTATTATTATACACGTTTATGGATCAGATACATTGGGTAATTAATTCTAAAAAGTACAGCCCTCTATCTATTTTAGTTTGTTCAGGAGGATTTTTGACACTTAGATTTTACGTTGTTTATCGGTGGTTGAATGTTATTATTTCGCTTCATGTGCGATTACGAGCAAAGTAGTTGGGATACAAATTATTATTATACACGTTTATGGATCAGATTCATTGGGTAATTAATTCTAAAAAGTACAGCCCTCTATCTATTTTAGTTTGTTCAGGTGGATTTTTGAAACTTAGATTTTACGTTGTTTATCGGTGGTTGAATGTTATTATTTTGCTTCATGTCCGATTACGAGTAAAGTAGTTGGGATACAAATTATTATTATACACGTTTATGGATCAGATACATTGGGTAATTAATTCTAAAAAGTACAGCCCTCTATCTATTTTAGTTTGTTCAGGCGGATTTTTGAAACTTAGATTTTACGTTGTTCATCGGTGGTTGAATGTTATTATTTCGCTTCATGTGCGAGTATGAGCAAAGTAGTTTGGATACAAATTATTATTATACACGTTTATGGATCAGATACATTGGGTAATTAATTCTAAAAAGTACAGCCCTCTATCTATTTTAGTTTGTTCAGGAGGATTTTTGAAACTTAGATTTTACGTTGTTTATCGGTGGTTGAATGTTATTATTTCGCTTCATGTACGATTACGAGCAAAGTAGTTGGGATACAAATTATTATTATACACGTTTATGGATCAGATTCATTGGGTAATTAATTCTAAAAAGTACAGCCCTCTATCTATTTTAGTTTGTTCAGGTGGATTTTTGAAACTTAGATTTTACGTTGTTTATCGGTGGTTGAATGTTATTATTTCGCTTCATGTCCGATTACGAGTAAAGTAGTTGGGATACAAATTATTATTATACACGTTTATGGATCAGATACATTGGGTAATTAATTCTAAAAAGTACAGCCCTCTATCTATTTTAGTTTGTTCAGGCGGATTTTTGAAACTTAGATTTTACGTTGTTTATCGGTTGTTGAATGTTATTATTTCGCTTCATGTGCGATTACGAGCAAAGTAGTTGGGGTACAAATTATTATTATACACGTTTATGGATCAGATACATTGGGTAATTAATTCTAAAAAGTACAGCCCTCTATCTATGTTAGTTTGTTCAGAAGGATTTTTGAAACTTAGATTTTACGTTGTTTATCGGTGGTTGAATGTTATTATTTCGCTTCATGTGCGATTACGAGCAAAGTCGTTGGCATACAAATTATTATTATACACGTTTATGGATCAGATACATTCGGTAATTAATTCTAAAAAGTACAGCCCTCTATCTATTTTAGTTTGTTCAGGCGGATTTTTGAAACTTAGATTTTACGTTGTTTATCGGTGGTTGAATGTTATTATTTCGCTTCATGTGCGATTACGAGCAAAGTAGTTGGGATACAAATTATTATTATACACGTTTATGGATCACATACATTGGGTAATTAATTCTAAAAATTCTAAAAAATTGGTGAGAAAATTAGTCTTCTTAATAGAAAACGATTTCTCTATCAATAAGTGCTCAAGTGCAATTAGCTCGTGCATAAGTGCAATTAGCTCGTGAAACCAATAATTAAACATTCAAACATGGTAACTGATGTGTATAAGTCAAACAATTACACACTGTCAAACGGAGAGCATACAAACATATAACATAAACCTGTAAACAAACTTGTAACGATTTTGTTCATATGAAATAATAATTGTATAAGAGAATCACTGTTCTACACACGTATGTGTGTCGTGTTCAACGGCTATACAAAACGGTTATGGGGCCAGATGAACGCAAGATGACACGGTATGTCTCGTGATCATTTTCTCGTATAAGTTCCAGAATCATTATGATAGTAAATTTTGTCCGCTATGATTCTAACTATGATCCTAAACACTTATTCTTCTTAATACCAACGTATACCAAAAATCTTAAATTACTTGACTATACATAATATGCCACGGGTGGCGTATTTACGCTTATCCTGTAAACCTTAAACATGTTTAGTATTCCCGAAAAAACCCGTCGATCGAAAATTTACACCGCCTAGGGAGCGTCAAGCTTCTCGATAGCTCGGCGCCCCACTTCGCACACCTCAGGTTACAAATGAATATGTAAATTGGTGTTTTAATGCCCCCGGGGCACCAAGCGGAAAGACTAAACTCGCGCGGTGGGGTCCCTCTATCAAACGCCGATAAATTCCGCGAAAATATTCGTCCCCCTCGTTCCCCCCTCTATCCGAGTTCCTTCCATTATTTATGAATCATGCGGTGGGCGTCTTCGCCATCATAAAGTTGTCTGAATGGGCCGACAGTTTGTCCTTTCCGGTATACGTCACGGTTCCTAATAAAATTAAGCCTCCGGCTGCTGGGTCTCCGCGCCCCCGCCGTAACAAACGACACCTTCCTTACCAACCCAACGCACGTACGGCATCTCGTCGATATCTCACGCCCAACGGCGAGATGGGGTCTTAACTTGTCCTTGCAGGTTCTAATGTTTACGTAATTTGTCGAAATAACGAAATTGGAGAGGGAGATTCTATCAAATTATTATTATCTAGGGGAAGTTAGTGGTTATTATTAGTATCCCGGTGGTTGATAGTTACTAAAGGGTCATCAGAAATGATTGTAGTCGAAGTATGACATGATATCGAATGTAATAGTTTGTGGTTTTCGCTCTATTTGAAAGGAATACCAGGTCAAGATTGGTTGAGATGCCACAAATGATGTTTAGGGAAATTTTTTCAAGTTTCTCAAAGGTTTTTTTTAATTTTCCTCAAAATTATTTGGAAGAAACTGAAACTTTTACCTAGCACTAACATTTTGAGATAGGCAATTTAATATAATAATTAGTTTCTTTATTATTTGTAATCTAATAAACTACAATAATTTAACGTGTGTTCATATGTTTACAAAATACGGTAGTAAAATATAAACACAGTCGCTGTCTTCCCTCTTTCTTAGATTGGCAATTTCATTCTATTAAAATGAGTAATATTATGTGTTTCATATTAGCAAGGCAATACTGAAAACCACTTACCTACATACTTATAAGTTTGTGAATATAAAACACACCAATTTAGTTAAATAATAGCAGTCATTTAAACTGAACAATATACTACAATAGTACACTCAATAAGTAAATAAATAAAAAGTGGTTTGCTTAAAAAAACGAACATTTACAAAAGTCAAATGTACGTGGAGTTATATATGTATAAACACAACGCACCAGTCTATAAATTGAAATTATGATAATTAAGTCAAGACCGCAAAACATTTAGGTCCTTAAAGTTTTATTTAGACATTCTGGCCATTAGAATTTTTTACACCAATTTAGCTCCCTTTCTACTCGTGCACCTGGAGGAGTTTGCTCCCACTGCTCCCCGTAGCTACGCCCCTGAATAGCGAAGAACTGTTGTGGATATTCATGAATACTTACTCCCTAGTTCTCCGATTAATCTCAAATTTGAAGTTATTTCCGGTTTTACGGTTTAATAAAGATTCCGGCGGGGTTCCGTAATTAATCAGATTATGGCGAGTCGCAGGATCCAAACTTGGGGCCAATAAACTTATTACGGCAGAGGACGAAAGATGGCGTCTCTGGTGGATCAGCCTTCATGGCGGGGGCGCGCGGGCGTCGGTCCCGACTGAGAGATACGCTCGCCAATTGGATTATATACCAAAATAATAACTCCCAGATGTTCTTAATCCGGATTCGCATTTCAGAGCCCGTATTGTGATAAGAACGGATCTAGGTCGCCTGCTTCCTTTGTCACTACTTAGCTCTGATAATTACAACGACCGATAAAATGTTGCCGACAGAAAGGCATTTATTATTTGTGACAAAATTTAATTATGATGTTTTATGAACCGTGTTGATCTTCAAAACTAACTGAATACTGGTGTTAGTATTAGTGGGATTCAGTCAGCTCTGAAGAAGCTAAAAACTGAAATACAAATGGAAATCCATATGAACTTTTTACTGTTTTTTTAAAGATGGTAAATGTCATTCTCATTAGAAAGTTTCAGGTAGAGTTTTCATGAGATTATTGATTCCTAGATTCTGGCTTTTTAATATTTTTTTTCAATATTTCACAATACTTGCTCTAGTAGGAATAGAAATAAGCACAAAACATTAAGAAAGCTAAGCGACAAAACATAACCTATCAATTTAACTAAAAACATGCTAATTTTTAATTATTAAAACACGTATTTCTTTCAGACAGTATTCTAACAGTGTAAATCTGCAGTAGAAGAAAAAATATGACACCGTAATACTTGCAAGAACACTCAGTTGTAAAAAAGAGATAAAGTAACACCAAATATATCCAGCGATATTCATTTCACGTAGAAGCTCTGTTACTCTCAATTTCCCCGTATTTTCTCCGTTTCGTCGCCGGTAAACTCTGGACTTTGTACGGCGACACATCTCATACAGCCAGACTTTAGACACTTAAAACTGTATATACTATGCATTCAATCCTTTCAAGCCCGTTACAAGGATCCTGTTGCAACTCCATAGTCTGAAAGAGTGACAAGCAAATGCACTTAAGTTTTCCAGCACTGTTGACGTCGGAATCTCACGCGGCCCTTACTCACATTATTGTTCTCACGTATCGTCTCCTTGTCAACTCTGTCACACGACAAATTACGTAAACATTAGAGAAGAACCAAAAACTATAGTTATATACAAGTTGTTTCACGACGAGCTGCCATTAGATGTATATCGAGAACCAAATGAAATCAGTATTTCATTTTATTGACAAAAATACAGGGTGTTAGATTTGAAACAGGCCACTTCCGGTATAACCGGAAGTAAAAAAAAACTGAAATATTTATCTTAAAAAGATCGTATCCAACCTTTTATTTGTATTTTTCGGTTAACCCGTTTAAAATTGTTGGTTAGCGCCACTATGGATAGGTTTTCCGGTATCTCGGTCGCCAGGGACATTTCGAGAGGGGAGAGGGGGTGGGGGTGGATTAAAAATTTAGAGCGTAGGCGACCGCAGCGCCACCCTTCTCCACTTTTCGCAACCCGGTTGCGACACGAGAAAAAAAAATAATTGAAAAGTAACTGCGCGACGTCGCGTCCGTCGGTTCGACTGATTTTATTTGCCTTTTTTTATTGAGTGGAGTTGGTATTCCGGATTTTCTTTTAAACGGATTAAATCGGACGGGTGATTGAAGCCTGCTAATAAAGTTCAACGATTAATCATTAATGATTGATCGACGTCTCGGAAGTTCAATCGCCTTCAGATACAATTTGTCACATTTGCATTTTTATTTTCGTGGGAATCTGTCGTTTGATAATAATTTATCGATAATTCGATTATAAAGGTGTTCGGGTTTTGTCATATTCGGGCTATATTGTCATATTTTTAGTCAACGAAGTTTCATTTTTCTTCATTGTAGTACAGTTCCCAAGGTTAAATATTAAGACTATGTTGAGCAAAATACATTTTTTGAAAGTAGCAAATGACTTGAATAAGAATATCATAATCCACAACATAACTGTATATCTATTCTCAAGGTTAAGTAGTATTGAGACAATGTTGAAGAAAATAAATTTCTTGAAAGTAGCAAAAGACTTGAATTAGAATATCATAATCCACTACATAACTGCATAACAATTCTCTAGGTTAAATTGTATTGAAACAACGTTAAACAAAATATATTTCTTGGAAGTGGCAAAAGACTTGAATTTGAATATCATAATCCACTACATAACTGCATAACAATTCTCTAGGTTAAATAGTATTGAGACAACGTTAAACAAAATATATTTCTTTGAAGTGGCAAAAGACTTGAATTTGAATATCATAATCCACTACAAAACTGCATAACAATTCTCTAGGTTAAATAGTATTGAGACAACGTTAAACAAAATATATTTCTTTGAAGTGGCAAAAGACTTGAATTTGAATATCATAATCCACTACAAAACTGCATAACAATTCTCTAGGTTAAATAGTATTGAGACAACGTTAAACAAAATATATTTCTTTGAAGTGGCAAAAGACTTGAATTTGAATATCATAATCCACTACATAACTGCATAACAATTTTCTAGGTTAAATAGTATTGAGACAACGTTAAACAAAATATATTTCTTTGAAGTGGCAAAAGACTTGAATTTGAATATCATAATCCACTACATAACTGCATAACAATTCTCTAGGTTAAATAGTATTGAGACAACGTTAAACAAAATATATTTCTTTGAAGTGGCAAAAGACTTGAATGTGAATATCATAATCCACTACATAACTGTATAACAATTCCCTAGGTTAAATAGCATTGAGGCAATGTTGAGCAAAATAAATTTCTTGAAAGTAGCAAAAGACTTGAATTTGAATATCATAATCCACTACATAACTGCATAACAATTCTCTAGGTTAAATAGTATTGAGACAACGTTAAACAGAATATATTTCTTTGAAGTGGCAAAAGACTTGAATTTGAATATCATAATCCACTACATAACTGTATAACAATTCTCTAGGTTAAATAGCATTGAGGCAATGTTGAGCAAAATAAATTTCTTGAAAGTAGCAAAAGACTTGAATTTGAATATCATAATCCACTACATAACTGCATAACAATTCTCTAGGTTAAATAGTATTGAGACAACGTTAAACAAAATATATTTCTTTGAAGTGGCAAAAGACTTGAATGTGAATATCATAATCCACTACATAACTGTATAACAATTCCCTAGGTTAAATAGCATTGAGGCAATGTTGAGCAAAATAAATTTCTTGAAAGTAGCAAAAGACTTGAATTTGAATATCATAATCCACTACATAACTGCATAACAATTCTCTAGGTTAAATAGTATTGAGACAACGTTAAACAAAATATATTTCTTTGAAGTGGCAAAAGACTTGAATGTGAATATCATAATCCACTACATAACTGTATAACAATTCCCTAGGTTAAATAGCATTGAGGCAATGTTGAGCAAAATAAATTTCTTTAAAGTAGGAAAAGACTTGAATTTGAATATCATAATCCACTACATAACTGTATAACAATTCTCTAGGTTAAATATTATTGAGACAATGTTGAGCAAAATAAATTTCTTGAAAGTAGCAAATGACTTGAATAAGAATATCATAATCCACTACATAACTGTATAACAATTCTCTAGGTTAAATATTATTGAGACAATGTAGAGCAAAATAAATTTCCCGAAAGTAGCAAAAGACTTGAATTAGAATATCATAATCCACTACATAACTGTATAACAATTCTCTAGGTTAAATATTATTGAGACAATGTTGAGCAAAATAAATTTCTTGAAAGTAGCAAATGACTTGAATAAGAATATCATAATCCACTACATAACTGTATAACAATTTTCTAGGTTAAATATCATTGAGACAATGTTGAGCAAAATAAATTTGTTGAAAGTAACAAAAGACTTGAATTAGAATATCATAATCCACTACATAACTGTATAATAATTCTTAAGGATAAATAGTATTGAGACAATGTTGCACAAAATATATTTCTTGAAAGCAAAAGACTTGAATTAAAATATCATAATCCACTACACAACAGTAGGTAACCATTATTTTGCGTTCACGTACGTACTAGATTCCCGGATAGGCTATCAAGGGTTGTTTCCTGTCCAGAAAACGAGGGTAGAAAAGCCGTTATCCCCGGTAAAGATCTCAATTTAACTTAGTAAATTGTCAATTGTGCGGCATTATCGGGGTTTTGTGTTGGCCACGGCAGAGCACCATCGCAAATAAAAAGAAAATAGAAAGAAGAAACTTTCTCGTACTTCTACGAGGTGGAAATTGGACTCGGCCAGCGTCCTCTTTCTTACGAGTTGTCGCAGGGGCGGTTCAAGCTCTTTTCCGAACTGTAATTTTAATTCGTTACAAAGTAGATTGTGCGTACTTTATCGCGACGGCAATAAGAAGACCAGGACGAACACGACGGCATATTTGGCGCCCGACGTCGGGACGCCGCGCCGTCGACGACGACGAAATGTTCGAAAGTTCGGCCGCACTCATTATGCCTCAAGTTCTGGTGGCGCCATCTCGACGCGAAACGGCGAAGCCACTTGCTAATTCGAAGTCGTCAATCGAAAATTTGTGGGTAGTTAGAGCATCTAGTAAGCGTTTGTAATGTAATATAATCTACACGTATGTACTATCGAGGCCATATATTATGTCCCCCTTTTGACGTCCATTTTCTCGCAAATATAGGGGCGAATTTTTTTTACAAAATTGCTACAACTCATAAAAATTCGTAAATTTTATTCGTTTAACTTTAGCAAATTAATTACTCCGGAAATAATCTATAGATTTCAATGAATTAAAAAGCAAACTCACCTGCGGAATGCTATCTTTCAATGTGCATTTTTGAAAAATCATTGGATTAGCGCTTGACGCAAAAAAGCTATATTATGCAATGCCAGCAATTCCGTTATTAGAAGAGCTAGAATAATGAAATATAGACTATAGGCTACCCACTAATTCATAGGTTTAAAGTTTATTACATAATCATTGTTTATCTTGCATTCCCCTACAAAAGATCGAGTTGAAGCATCTCATGATTGCTGCAATTGACGCGGCGGTCTTCGGTCTTTCGGGCGAGCGGGGAAAGGGGTCGACAGCGACGCTGCCAGTAGTGGCGGATCGCACGTGCATTCGTTACTAGGAGAACAGTGTTTACGGACACAATACATATAACGACACGGCGATTATGCCTCGCCAAAGAAATTTGGATATCCGGCTACAGATTACCGATTTAAAAAATAATGGCAAAATAACTCAATAAGATAACAGAACCACGAACAGGCATTTGGAATTCCCATGGAAATTCTTGGCTATTTAACTCGTGTTTCGGGATTAGCATTTAAAATTAATGAACGATCTGCAAAATAATCTAGGTGTCTACAAATTTAAGATGCTAAATTTGTAAAAGTTTTTTGATATTTCTAAGTTTTATACGCTCAGCGCTGACGTTTGTAATATATGTAATATATCAAGAGTTGTATTTATTCTATATTGTTTGTGCATGTATTTAAATATTATTAATCAATAACCTGTTGAAACTGTTATAATAGTTTGAATATTTATATAACAAAATCGGGCATCCTTTTTAAATATTTTTTGGGTTTATCAAGCCAACTTAATTTAGTATTCACCACTAATCGGGCAATCTGCTAATTCCATATTATTAGATCTATCCGCTTCCATCAAAATCTTGTTTACAACCTTATTGTATAAAACTGAAGAAAACATAAACGCCAATCGATAGAAGAGATTTCTCTCGTACCGGGTCACATATTATAATCAAAATTATGTAGATTACTACCTTGACAAGTTATCGTTCTTTTTGTGTATTGATAATAAGCTACCCCGGTTCTCTCAGCTGTGTCGGTTCTCTCCGACATGACAGCACCGCTAACGCCTCCCTTCCCCGCAGCACCCCAAAGACCGTATAGCGTCGGAATTCACGCGGAGTTTCAGCACGATCTTTTGTATGAAAAATGCAAGATAAACAATGATTATATAATAAAATTTAAACCTATGAATTATTGGGTAGCCTATAGTCTATAGTTTATAATTCTAGCTCTTCTAATAACGGAATTGCTGACATTGCATAATATAGCTTTTTGTGGGTCAAGCACTAATCCAATGATTTTACAAAAATGCACATTGAAAACTAGCATTCCGCAGGTTATTTTACTTTTTATTTCGTTGAAATCTATAGATTATTTCTGGAGTAATTAATTGCTAAAGTTAAACGAATAAAATTTACGGGGCAAAACTGCGCTAATTCTTCTTAATTTGGAAAAATCGGGAAAACGTTAACATATATAGCTCAGATTTTTCCAAATTAAGAAGAATTGGCGATTAAAACATCCCTTACAGTGTTTTGATGCGAGAAAAGGGTTTAGGCACTATTCAATCGGTTTGATGGGCGTAAATATCTATTATAAGGTCGTAGTTCTGCGACGCTATTGTTCATCGTAGGTCGAGATGAGGCTGACGCGTTTTAATTTTA
Organism: Melinopterus prodromus; assembly: GCA_964023965.1. NCBI lineage: Eukaryota > Metazoa > Arthropoda > Insecta > Coleoptera > Scarabaeidae > Melinopterus > Melinopterus prodromus. The sequence continues at coordinate 1,553,649 of OZ030394.1, read as the reverse complement.
ATGAAATTGCGTTATAGTTGTGTTCTTATGCACACAATAGGGCCCTGGAAGCACCGTACCGTGTCTGGAGCCCTGAGACTCCGTCGCTGAAGACTCCATTATTCCGGTAAACAACGGTTTTGTTAAATATTCATTACCTAAATTTACCCTGCGGGACGCGAAAACGGCAACCTTTCGCGTAAATTGCTCTAAGCCGCGCGTATAGGTTCCACTATGGAAGCCCGCAGCCTCTCTTACATGGGTACCACCACACCGGCAAACTTTAGAACTAACAAACAAGACTATTCTTACGATTTAGCATCCAAGTGCAAGATGGAAAGATGCAGAAGTTGTGCCGTAACTTTTGGTGGAAGTTAACCAACTTGCGTTAATCTGAATCTTAATTTGATCTTAGTTAAAATTTTATGTTGAAAACGTATCTTGGTAACAGTTGCAAGATGTCTTGCAGATTCGTATCTTTTAATTCTTGGACGCAGTGTTTATTTTTCATGGTTTTCTGGTACAAAAATTGGAAGCGACCCGGCCCCTCCACCAATTTGGACAATGTTATTTTTTTAACTTCACTGCTCATTATAGTTCACTAAAATTTGATTTTGGCCGGATTTTTTCTTTTCTTTTTGTAATATTTTGTATATTTTTGTATCCTTTACGTATATTCTGATGTTGGGCTTAAATAAAAAAAAATATATATTCAACTAGACTTGAAAATGGCCTGCGAGACTATTTATATTCAGAAGTTATCACGAACATTGGAAACTTACTGAATCAGAGGAAAATAATTGAAATGGTTCGAAAACTATTGGAGGAAACGTGTCAAGTGAATTAATAAACAGCTTGGGGTACCACAAGGTTCTGTTTTGGGTCCAGTTTTATTTAATTATGTTTGGCTAATTTGAGGTTAGTTTCAGTTATAGACGCGTTTCAGTGATTGGAATAATGATAAGCTATGTTTTAGTATAGCAAATTTTACGAAGTACAATTTCGGTGCCCATTATCCTGTCGGGAGAACTGATAGTTTCCGAGATAATAAAAAAGCTCATTATTTTAACACCCTATAAAGTTTTTTACTGCAGTCCGTTCGGTGGTACACCGTCGTTTAAAATTCACTGCGCTGGCACACAATTGTGCTCTACAAAGACCTAATTGAATGGCCTACTATATTCTGCGCGTATGGATTCCGACCAAATGTATGACAATTGCATTTATACAGTTATTAGTATTCATTCCCATACCCACATCGCAAATTTACCATTTTACAATAGTCATTTTAATTTTATATTCAGTTGTATGCACATTATGTAACTACCGAAGTATTCACTAATAATCCACAACATAAAATACGTTAAAAAACGGTATTTTTTTGTGTAAATCACACTACAATAAAATGTGCTGTTTCCAGTAATACTAATTCGATATATCGTACACATTATATTAATTGTATTCCATTTTCAGGTTATGTCTACGTGAGTTGCGAGCGACCGCGCCGATCAATCGGTAAGTGCTTTTCCTACATTATCGACTTCGAGCGAATCACGCGGCCATTTTATATATCGGCAACGCTTCCGAAGATAATCAATTTGTGTAATTGAATACCTTGTTAATGGCAGTTTAATCAAGTCAACGTGGCGCGTGTGAAGCGTCTTGTGTACGCACAGCGCCCCCTATAGAACGGTACGGTCGGCGGCGGCGACGCGCTCGTATTGTTTACGCAATTAATTTCAGCGACGATATTGTGTACACAGGATACAAGCAAACAATATTTGGCACGCGTACTCTAAGCAAATTCTGCGTGGACAGCAGTATTACCGGCACGTTGCCAGCTCTTAGGGCACGTTCGAGATACGGTCGTAGACTTAATTGAATCTCTAATCGCTTCAGCGGTATTGATAATCCCACATTTGTTACAGTTTGGCTCATAGTGATTGGTTATAATATTAAAATCTGAAGTATGAATGAACAGGACGTAAAAAAAACTAGTTTTGTCAAATAACGTCCGGCCTTGTTCAGCGCAAGAAAATCATCTACACCCTACCGCATTTGTGCTGCAACTGATTACAAAACAACTCTACTTTAGTCTGTTCATATCATCGTAGTCAGCTGTTCGTTGATTTATTTACAATAAGAATCTTTTGGGTTGTGGAATCTTAATGTAGGTGTGCAACGTTATTTTTCGCTTACGACTAATTTAATTGCAATTTCACTAACTCTCAGTTGGCTACAGGTAAACCCAGAGGAAATAGGACCTGTCAAAACCTTACCATCATAAGAAAGTACTTCCATTACTTTCTATTGCAAAACTAATCATAATCGCCTCTGATTATATATTTTTTTGTTATTAATAGTTAAGATATGCATATTGAATCCAAAAGTACTTAACGAAGCATGTTTACTCGTATCAATGTTTTGCTTTTCCAAAACATATTTGGATTGACCGTAGAATTCATTCCGCTGAATCATGGGATCGATTATGTTTTAACTCTTCTGATAAATATAGAGATATATCGAACCATATCGACTCATAGACTTTTAAAATATAAATTATTAAAGTTACTAGATTTGGAGGTTAATGAGAAGCCATATACAATCGTAGAATTATATTTCTTCTTGTTAACCACCATTTTTAGTACCATTGTTCCTGGATTGCGTTTTTCTAAGCTACTAGGGATATTCCTCTATATCAATTGCTCTGCAAATATCTGAGATATGTTCCATATCTGTACTTAGATCGTTGCGGCTTACAAGGAACTGATCATATTCAGTTCCCTTAAGTTGAACAACTGGATAAACTTATTATTGCTGTAAATCTTATCCTGGAGGACCAGCAAAAGCTCGCCGGACAGTTGATTTACCCGAACTCTTGAAGAGATTACGCGTTTCATTTGAGTGTAGAAAGCAAGTTAACTGTTACAGTGTCATTTTCATTTGTGGTACAAATGAAAACCCCCCGATAAAAGCCGGTATCAGAACATATTTTGCCAGTATTGGTCATCGTGCCAACTGACAACCAACTGAATTTGTTTGTGAATCAATCATTTTATCATTAAAATACTGCATGAAGCCCCAGAAGTTATCTAAACACTTAAACACGATATAAATTGAACCAGAAAGTCTAGTTTTGTCATCATTTTGAAGGGAAAACGTCTCACTGGCCGAAAATCAATTAAGTCACGCTAGAGGGCGCCAGTGATGCAATGTCGGCCAAAATCGATTTAGTTAGTGTTTATTTGACAATTGTCGAATAGTTTCACCAATTCCTAGCCACGTCCTGGATTAATACAAAAAACAAGTAATTTTTGCGTTGCCTTGGTGATAAAAATTGACGATCGATATGTTTTTTTTGTTCAGAATGTCATCCTGAATATCGCACAAAGAATATAGGGTGCCATTTAAAATTTCAACGATGACGTCATTTCCGGAAAAACCGGAAGTCACATTAACCTCAAGAGTATCCCAAAGATTGGCATTTTCTGTCTATTAATACATTCCCAAAGTCCATTCGCAAAAATTAAAAAGCTAGCGTTTACTAAAAAGTGCTAAAATTTTATCTAAATAATTTTATCTGAATCATATCTAAATGTTATCTAGCTATGATTCAGGTGTATAAAACACCGTATTTAAATTTTTTTTTTCGAGGGATGACTAGTATGCGAAATAATTTTCGTCGACCGCGCCGCGCTATGCGGCGTTAAGTCGCTTTGCTTTGTCCGACGGAAATCACTTTGCGACCATAATTTTGGTTAATCCGCATCTCATTTCTGGTTGAGCTAATCTTTCAATCGATCAATGTTAGTAGGTAAGTTTGCCAATCGCCCACAAAATTGATTTTCACCCTACTTTTTCAACTAATTTCTACCCCGAAGTTACCGTTGATGTACAAATTAAGTTCAATATAACGTATACTGCCGAGTGCTGGAAGTCCTCGTTGCTACAGGTGCGTCCTCTCGACGGGCCATCGCGCAATGATGATACACGGTTACACCGTCGGGAAATTAAAATTGGCCGAAAGTTTTCCAATTAATCCGCGCGTCGCGCGCGGCGCTGTCGAGTTAATCCGATCCTATAGCGTGCTCGGCGCGGCGGGCGATGATTCGATTTGCAGGGCGGAGAGCGCCCGCCGTGCGACGCAACGGACGCGGGCCGGGCGGAGGTCGCTAGACGCGTCCGTTCGCTCGCTACACGCTGACGGACAACTGGGAATTATGCATGTCGCAGTCTGCGACAAGCCGCGGTCGGGCGCCGCTTCCCATCGGCATCGGGATCAATTACTGACGCTTAATTTACTCCGACTGACCGCGTAGCGGTGCGTTAACCGACAAAACGACCGACGGACGGACTGCGGCGGCCGAAATTGACTGGCGCGGCCGGTCGAAATGAAAATCCTCGTGGATTGTCCGGTTTTAATAAATCTTTTAATGAATCCTAATTTCATATTATGTCCTTACATGCTAATTCATCGTGGGTTATTAACGTTTTTTCTTTTGTGATCTGTCTTTTTTTGTTATTATTATTTTGGACTGTTTTCTTGTTCTGCGTTGTGTAGGTTAATAAAATTATAAACCCCTAACCACAACAAGTATTTTAGAACCTAAATACGTATTTCAGCAACTATGTTGCCATCTTCAGTAGAACCTAAAAAGAGGAAAAGAGAGATTAGCACTTCATAGTATCTTTACTGGATATTGTCCAAGCAAATCACTAGTGGAAGTGACGCCCATGTTAAAAATTACCCTATATATACCCATTTGTTGTTCACACCTCAGTGAAATTTGATCATTGAAGCGTAAAAAACAAGTTTTAATTAAAGCAGGTCAAACAATGGCGAACTAGGTATAGGACCCCTGTCTGAATTTATTAATTTATCTCTATTCAAGTGAATAAAGATACTTTCCAAGCTGTTTAGTTCCCTATTATTTGACACAGCTTTTACAAGTTTTAAGTCATCTACAACTACTTTATGACCTGTGTCTAAAATATGTTGAGCCACACTAGATTTTTCAAAACGATTATATTTAAAATGAGCTACATGTTCTTTGAACCTAGTTAAAATTGTTCTTCTAGTCTGGCCTACGATTCTTTTTCACAGTCATGACATTTGATACAATATATACCAGATTTATCAAGTACATCTACCTTATCCTTTGGGTTTCCAAGAAGGTTTTTTATGCTATTATGAGTCGAATATGCTATACAGAGATTTTGTGATGAAAAATACTTCTCAAACCCCTTGTATATGCCCCTTATATATATTCGTCGTATAGGTTGTTTAAGAGTTTATTCATCAAGAACTTAGAAGTTCAAAATATGGATCATAAAAATTTAAAATTATTAAAATATTTATTAATTATACTAGCGACTGTACTTCAATAAAATTTATACTTTAATTACTCGAAAAACCATGTTACATTGATCAACAAAAATATTACAAATCCATAAAACATGAAGGGTGCAAAAAATATACGAAATTAGTTGTTCTAAATATAATTAAAGGTATGATTTAAAGGGGATTTCATCTAAAAACTGTCACTGCTGATATTTTTTCAGTAAAGCAGTTGATTTATTAAATTATATTTACGTTTGTTACTATCCATTACTTTTTGTCTCTTTGATGGCATTTCTTCGTCGTTAGATTCTAACTTCTTCTAACTTCAATCTGTTGCTGTCAGTTGGTTACCCAGCCAAGTTTGAAGCTGATAATATACCCTGTAACAAAGTTGTTCTGCTGTACCTTCTATGGAAGGAAGACTTGCCAATATGAAAGATGATTTAATTTTTGCCAATTGATATTTTTGAAATCTTAATTGTTCAGTTTTATATTATCATTTTTATATTTATATATAGATTTGATTAATTGTAATCCACTTTTTTCGATACCTTCTTTGTCTGCATATTTTTTAAACAAATATTAGCCAAATTTGACAAATTTTCTTTCCTTTTCCGGCAAATCCAGATGTTGTATCGCAACTAGAAAAGCAATGCAGAAATGTAACGATGATTTTGAAGGATTCATATTTGAAACTATTAGACGTGAAAAATAGATTATTTACATTTCCAGTACCTGGCTTAAGAAAATAAATGTCATGATTATATGAATTTAATTGATTAAAACGACCAAAAGATCAATATCTTGACCCACAACAATGACAGTTTTATTAGTATCTGTGGCAATAAATATGCAATATAGGCATCTAAGCATATAATTTAAAGAAGATTCTACAACTTTCTCAAAATATTGTAGATGTCTTATTTAATATTAACTTTATTAACTTATTTGGTTGTTAATTATAGTAGTATATTTCGACTTGCAATTGTTTGTTTATCAATGTAACATAGAATTTTACGTTTTTCGAGTCATTAAAGTATAAATTATAATAAATAGCTCAAAATTGTACATAATGTTTACATAATGTTTAAAATCGGATTTGAGTTTTTTCGTTTCTTTGCATTTTTAAAGAACATTTACCATTTTAATGTATATTTTTACAGCTTCAGTAAAACAACTTTGCCATTTAAGTTTTTTCCATAGGACTTGTAGTTTTGCCGGAAATCGAGATAAACCGTAAATTATTTTGCCTTTCATTTTTGTTATATTCTCTTCCTTTTCCAATTAGTTTCATTCTACTATTATTTTTTTTTCTCTTTATACCATTTTCAAAGGCTTCACTTGTCTAATAGTCGACATACTTAATATAGTTGAATATATGAACTATTTAAAACAAGAAACCCAAATCTTCAATCTTTGAAATTGATAAAATATTTTCCTTGTAGGAAGAAACATGTTTTATTTGAAGTGATCGAAACCTCTTTGTGGAATCATACGTATATTCCAAGTAAATATATATTTCTGAATAATTATATACATTTAAAAGGAGCATTTACTTTTTAGTGTGCATATTTCTTTATCTGTTTTCCAAACTATTTATTTTTTTACGTTGCGTTTACGTTCAATACACAAACGATAAAATATTCGATCAAATTCTTCTAGAGGATGCCAAAAGGGTTATTCCGCCGAAATCTGGTCCGTCCGGTCTATTCCCGGAATTCGTATCGCCTAATACGGACTATGAGAAGTGAATTTCGATTGCGTTTAGCTCTCTCCCATCGTTCTTCGATGATGGATTGTGTATCTAGACTAGACAAATATCCATTTGTTACGGCAGAACTACGAACTGCCCCAAACCCTGCGGGGAAATATGTTTTTCCCGAATATCCGGCCGGAATTGGCCTATCGGAAAATGTGTTTCTGACGTCCTCCATCTGTCTACCATTCATAGACGATGTTTGTCCGCCACACGAAAATAGTTCCCGAACAGAACATAATATTTCTCTTTCTCATATAACGATTATATATGACAACTCCGGAAAGATTCTTTCCTAATGAATTTGGGAGAATTGTTTTCCCGGATTAAGAAATTAAAATTGTCTTTCGCTTCATTTTGTATATCAGCTTAAGTTTGGCATACCCGTGACATTCCAAATTAAATTTCTTCTTAAAACTGCGACAGTTCGAACATTTCGATAAAAAAAAAAGGAAACAAGTTCGTAAATTAAGGAAATAGAAGTTCGTACTATTGATTTTTATTCCGGTGTAACGGTAATGGGTCTCCCTGGAGCGTTATTAGTTATTTTGCTCATTTCCTATGCCGAACTGCTTGAAACTTTTAAATCAAACGCCGAACACTCTCGGGCAATAATTTATCCTAGAAATCGGAAGTTTCACTACTCCGCCGTCCCTCTGATATTAGTTCGTGAACGTCATAAGCAAAAGGTAACTAGTTGGAAACCGACTTTGATGGAAAAATTAATTTTTCCTAAGTAAAGTTTTTCCTGGTGAAGTGAAGTTTACCTCATCAGAAAAAGTCCACAAAACGGTTACTCTTATTATCGCTTCGTTACAAGTATTAACAATTAATTATTAGGAATTAATTATAATCTTATAATTAACAATTAGAAACTACATAGAACAGTCAATATACGTCTCAATATAAGTTCGCCTCGCTACCATTGACAAATACATTTAAAATATTTTACATAAAATGGAATTTATGAGTCGTAGGTAAAACGTCGTATTCGACTAACACATAACGTATATAAATCGCTCGCGTATAAACTTTAATGCTCGCGATTTATATCCTTAATTATGTGCGCGTCAAATAATATACTATAACTAAAACAGATTAGAATAAGTGACTGCCAGATTTTTATATAGTCAACTTCGCATCCTACCAAATAATAGTCCCATTTGCTTCCCCTACTGCATAACACGGGGGTTAAAATTATTTAAATTCAATTGCTACGCGTTGAATATTTAGATTTAAGAGCATTATAGACCGCTCGTGCATTTATAGTATACGTAGGCGCATCTTTCGCAGTTTCCCCGGTATAATCTAATATTTTCCATTTAAGGGGCCCATCTTAGATTTTAGGGTGCATACTAAATAGGAGGGGATATCGTAGACAGAATATTGTTACATGAGGTACGGTTTATATCGTCGGGCCTATTCAATTACTCTAGATGTCAAGTGCATTAAATGAATATTTATGAGGAGGGGGACTTACTAATATGCATAGGGTCCATTACAATGTAAAATCTATTAGAGTAATCCGATTTAATAATTTTATTCGTGTTAAATTTATTAGTGCTCGTTTTTTGATTAGGAGTGAAATAAATCAAGTAGGGGAAACTATTAAATCCGCATTCACACAGAATACGCGTCAGTGAATGTAAACAATATTCAAAAAAGTTTGTCTGCAAATTGGAGTATTATTATTATAAGTAGTATTGCCATTATCAATTCCCGGTCTCCCCTATATCATAATATAGTGACTATAGAGTTCAATCAACTCTTTGAGCAAAATAATACTTTATATATGTCATAAAAAAATCCATCTCATATCTGCGATTCGCCTGGTTATTTTTCTTTATTCAAACTCGAATCTTTTTGATAGAAGATACACGTCATCTCGTGTAATCATTTCAATATAAATCACAGCGCCGTCAAGATCAGAGCACCCTCAGGTATCAACAACGCAAATAAAAATATATTTTTATGCGCGAATATGTGGAATTGGACAGCCGACGTCCATGTCAAGAGCAGACATCGAATAAAACGAACAAGACCGATCTGAATCGATATTTTACTACTCACTGGAATTTTCTATATACATCCATTTTTTTTTTCGATAATGGCGTTAAAAGATTACCCATAGATGTTTTAACGAAGTAATTGCCGTAATCTTGGTACGAAATTGCCTGAAAAATGAGTCGAATTTAGACCTCTTATCCGTAAGATGAGCAAATTAAGTGATTCAAGAAGCCAAAGTGCTCCAATTTATATCTTATTTGCTGAGAAAGCTCTTTCGAGTTTTACGCGTTTTTGTATTGTTTCAGGGTCGATAAATCTTCGTATGCGGAACGCCCTTATGGCGGGCAGCCATAAAAAAAGAACTGCTATATAAATATAAATCAAAGTGACCCCCGGAACTCAAAAACCCTTTTGTATATTGAAAAACGACTGTGCACTACATGTATACGCACTTTTTCCCTACTAACTTTTACGACGAATTTTTTCTTGGCTTCACTTATAAAGGGGTGGTATAGTTTTAATTATTAAGTACTGTATAAAATGTAATTAGAAAGTCCAATAAGAAACACAGAATTAATTAGCAATAATTAAATTTTTTTACCGGCCGACACATGCTATCTCACGGATTTCAATATGCGGAAAGTAACTTTTCCGGACATGCAACACAGTGTGTAGGCCAATGTTGTGGCAAGGTCACCCATATATTACGCTTGTTCGCGTGTATATCGTGCTGAGGAAATACACAGAGGAATTTGTGTAGATTCTTTTTAGGTATGTTCGGCACCAGTCACGGCTTGTAGTTAGCAGTTTTTACCCGAATGTGGTGATAATATACTTAGATTAGGAACTACACTTATCAGATTATGTATGTTATATGTTATTTTCTACAAATTCATCGATAGTTAACGGAGAAACTTGAACGCCACCTGCTAAATAAGCTTTAAAGCATTTAACAATTATGGTGGAGGAGCCGGAATATTTTTTTTTCACGAAATTAAAATTATTCCTAATTATTTTTAGATAGAGCTGATAATTTTGAATCGATTTAACGTAACTTACCTCTATACAAAACTTTACGGTTTCCGAGTTATGCCTTAAAAGAAAAAATAGGTCATTGCCCTTCACTCGTGTTCAGTTTGCACAGCAAACTCAAAAATCCTTCCAGCCCCTCCTGAATATTCAATGTATAGAAAACACGAAGAAACGAACCGGAAACCTACTGAAATATTAAAATATTGCGAATCCTGCATATCGAATAATTGCGAGCTTGTTTTATTCAGCCATCCTCCTTCAGGCGTCCCCTGCTCCTTCAAGGTATCCTTTCAGGCGGACCGCAAACAATACGAGAATCGCTTTCAGGAAAGGCACACACTGAATAATTGATCACTGGTGCACGGGGGGAGGGGGGGCAATCGTAGGCGCGTCCGCTTACTTTTCAAAAATTTTCAGGCATAAATTCTGATTTCCCCAGCGGTGCGCGGTCCTGCCGTTAGATGGCGGTGCCATCGCGTTTACAAGACGATGCAGCAGGCAGCAATCTCTCCGCGTTTCGATTGTTTATTCACAAACGACGACGCGCTGCGCGGGCGCCACCAGCGGCGGCGGATTAAAAATTCACCAAAGTTTAAGTTAAATTGGATCGGGAAGTTTTTTCGGGAAATTTTTCTTTTGAACCGGCCGGACGGAAAAACCTCGTTAGTGCGTATAGAAAGAAGTTGAATGGGAAGGCGAAAATTGAGGGGTGGTGGGGGGAATCGAGAGAGTACTTTTTTATAGCGTGAAACAATATTTTGTAAATTTAAGGGAAATATACAGTATGTCTACAGTGTGGCAACGATTCCGAAGAAACTACTAAAGATATCGGGACGAAACTTCTTATTTAAACGTTTATTTAAACTTCTATCGAAAACTTCTTATTTAAACGTTTCATGACCAAACTTAGAGCTGAAAAGGTTTTTGTTTAAAAGTGTCCAAAGAAACTGGATGTTTACTCTTAAGCATTTTTCAAGAATTTTGAAAATGAGCCGCCATTTCTGTAATTTCTTCAAAATAGTGAGGTCACATATTGTTGATTTGTTTTTCGAAAGTTCATATATTCGACATACCCACATATTTCTGTGAAATTACAGCATTACCACCGTAATTTTACAGGATATTTTTGAAATTTCAGAAGGAATTTCTTATTTAAACGTTTCATGACCAAACTTAGAGCTGAAAAGGTTTTTGTTTAAAAGTGTCCAAAGAAACTGGATGTTTACTCTTAAGCATTTTTCAAGAATTTTTAAAATGAGCCGCATTTTCTGTAATTTCTTCAAAATAGTGAGGTCACATATTGTTGATTTGTTTTTCGAAAGTTCATATATTCGACATACCCACATATTTCTGTGAAATTACAGCATTACCCCGTAATTTTACAGGATATTTTTGAAATTTCAGATGGAAATTCTTATTTAAACGTTTCATGACCAAACTTAGAGCTGAAAAGGTTTTTGTTTAAAAGTGTCCAAAGAAACTGGATGTTTACTCGTAAGCATTTTTCAAGAATTTTTAAAATGAGCCGCCATTTCTGTAATTTCTTCAAAATAGTGAGGTCACATATTGTTGATTTGTTTTTCGAAAGTTCATATATTCTACATACCCACATATTTCTGTGAAATTACAGCATTACCACCGTAATTTTACAGGATATTTTTGAAATTTCAGAAGGAAATTCTTATTTAAACGTTTCATGACCAAACTTAGAGCTGAAAAGGTTTTTGTTTAAAAGTGTCCAAAGAAACTGGATGTTTACTCTTAAGCATTTTTCAAGAATTTTGAAAATAAGCCGCCATTTCTGTGATTTCTTCAAAATAGTGAGGTCACATATTGTTGATTTGTTTTTCGAAAGTTCATATATTCGACATACCCACATATTTCTGTGAAATTACAGCATTACCACCGTAATTTTACAGGATATTTTTGAAATTTCAGATGGAAATTCTTATTTAAACGTTTCATGACCAAACTTAGAGCTGAAAAGGTTTTTGTTTAAAAGTGTCCAAAGAAACTGTATGTTTACTCTTAAGCATTTTTCAAGAATTTTTAAAATGAGCCGCCATTTCTGTAATTTCTTCAAAATAGTGAGGTCACATATTGTTGATTTGTTTTTCGAAAGTTCATATATTCGACATACCTACATATTTCTGTGAAATTACAGCATTATCACCGTAATTTTACAGGATATTTTTGAAATTTCACAAGAAGATCGCTCTAAATCGTTTTCCCATAAACAAAATGAATACCAGACTGAGAACCTGGTCTCATTTATTTTAAAACACCAATTCAACGAAAGAAGAAAAAATGGAAACTCACTCTACGTACAACTCTAAACCGTGGTAATCTTTTATTAACTTAGAAAGCGAACTGTCTTGTCTCCAGCACGTATTTTATTTCTTCTCTTCCGAAGATGTTCCGTAGCGGATCACGATGGAGGTAATTATTTAGCCATTGAATGCAATCAAATAATTTAGAACGTCGTGCAGTCCATGCATTTTTAATGTCGCACAGTCGGAGTCAGCACAATATATACCTATATATGTATACCACCGGCTGAAACTGCGAGGCCAAATGCAACACATACATCAGCGAAAGCAATTCACTCCGGCGTCGGGCGCTAGGGCGCGCTGCTGCTCTCCTTTCTTAACGTAACGTTGCGATGCCGTAAAATGTCTCGACTTCAAGTCGAGCGACGAGAACGGAACAATGAAATTTGTATTTTTTTTGTTTTTTTTTGATCGGCGCCCGAGTGTATTGCTTTGCCTCTGAAAATATTGAATTCTATTCTTCCTTTGGTGGCACTCTAGCCGCCCGCTCCACCGTGCGGTTGTATAACGTCTCCGGTAAAAATATTGCATTGCAGTGTTATTCTTGTCGACATGCTCTTGTTTTGCTTCTGCCTTCGATCGGATATGTACTAAAGTTTTCTAATGTTTCCGATATAACCGATGAATAATTTTTAGAGTTTTTACATCAGATTCTCACACAGATTAATGAAACTTTTGAAACTAATCAAAATGTTTTTAATTATGTTTACCGTTGGTGAATGATTTCGATATTCAGGTTTATTTTGTTTAAATTGACAATAATTACATAAATACAAAACAATTATCTGTTATTTTCGTCATGATAACTGCTTTTTGCGATAAGTGATTTTTCTTGCGTGAACTGTACGATTTAGAAACATTTTTTTAAAACAGATTTTGCTTCTTATGAAATTATCTATCCAATGATGCCAGACACGACCTAGGTTATATTTTTTCCAGAAATTGCTTCACTAGTTAAATCTTGTGATATGCACCTATTTGCAGACGATACACTGCAAGTTGTTTCTTTTAACTAAATAAACATTATTATTATTATTATTAATAGTTAAATGTAGTGCCTGATCTACGATATAAGAATTAGAAAAATGATATATTAAAATTAATATTTAAATTTCAAATGCGACTACTTGTCCTATTCTTAATATTCATTGTCAAAGAAACATGTAATATAACTGGGTTACTACGTTCTTTATATTGATTATTAGTTTCCTTTTTATCAGTTCTGGAAAGTTTTATCAAATTTCTTAGGATATTTCCGGAGTTGTGAATACGTGATTATGTTTAGTGCAATTTTTACAGTTATTGTTTAATTTAAAGAATCGTACCGACTTCACAAGTGACTGATGTGAGTTACTACGTTCTTTATATTGATTACTAGTTTCTTTTTATCCATTCTGGAAAGTTTTATCAAATTCCTTAGGATATTTCCGGAGTTGTGAATCTATGACTATGTTTAGTGCAATTTTTACCGATATTGTTTAATTTAAAGAATCGTACCGACTTCACAAGTGACTGATGTGAGTTACTACGTTCGTTATATTGATTATTAGTTTCCTTTTTATCAATTCTGGAAGGTTTTATCAAATTTCTTAGGATATTTCCGGAGTTGTGAATCTATGACTATGTTTAGTGCAATTTTTACAGTTATTGTCTAATTTAAAGAATCCTACCAATTTCACAAGTGACTGATGTAAGCTACTACGTTCTTTATATAGATTATTAGTTTCCTTTTATCAATTCTGGAAGGTTTATCAAATTTCTTAGGATATTTCCGGAGTTGTGAATATGTGACTATGTGTAGTGTAATTTACAGTTATTGTTTAATTTAATGAATCGTACCACCTTCACAAATGACTGATGTGAGTTACTACGTTCTATATATTGATTGTTAGTTTCCTTTTATCAAATCTGGAAATTTTGATAAAATTTCTTAGGATATTTCCGGTGTTGTGAATCTATGACTACGTTTAGTGCAATTTTTACAGTTATTGTTTAATTTAAAGAACCATACCGACTTCACAAGTGACTGATGTGAGTTACTACGTTCTTTATATTGATTATTAGTTTCCTTTTATCAATTCTGGAAAGTTTTATCAAATTTCTTAGGATATTTTCGGAGTTGCGGATCTATGACTATGTTTAGTGCAATTTTTTCAGTTATTGTTTAATTTAAAGAATCGTACCGATTTCACAAGTGACTGACGTGAGTTACTACGTTCTTTATATTGATTATTATTAGTTTCCTTTTATCAATTCTGGAAAGTTTTATCAAATTTCTTAGGATATTTCCGGAGTTGTGAATCTATGACTATGTTTACAGTTATTGTTTAATTTAAAGGGCAACCGCAATTTCGCAAATGGCAACCACCCTTGTATAATATAATCATCACTCACGTAACACGAACACTAAAATTATATAGCCAGTGGCAATAAATAAGTCGCAATAATCGATAGATCGAAACGCACATATAAAGTACGTTCAATTAATTCCGTTTCGCGATGGCTTACCATGCCGCCGAACTAATGAATCTAATATTCATCCCCATAGAACGCACGCGTAAAATGTTGATGTTGATATTTGCGGTTTCCGAAACACGGATGGCCATACATAAATTGATTGGCATAGGCCGTAGTCCGGTTATTTCGGCTGTTTGATAATAATAACGCGGAGCGTGTAATGCCCCGGCAATATAGTTAATGAAGCCCTCCATAAATAGATTTTATGGTGGTTGCCGAACGGGAACTACGATGCTCCGACCGTACGTTTGCCTTGCGGCCAATAAGCCGAACTCGTAAATGTAGAGCGAACCCGAGATTTGGGGAACGACTTTTGCGTGCACTTTAAAAATCAATTCCGCTAAATATACGAGACGCGGGTCTGCTTCCTCCGTAACGAAACTGAAGCACTACTTGGCCGATTTGTTATCGGAACCGACAGTTGGTTGGAGTGTGTTCATAGATATTTTTGACGTACAACTTGATAGATTGTCTATAGGAAGTTTTAAAGGGAAACTCGTGGTGTCAGATGGTGGTGGATGGGTAAATTACTCATTCATGTGGTACGAGAAAGTTTCTTGTATGTGGTTTTGATATTATGTCTTACATCATAAAAGTTTTCCTTCGTAACAAACAATCTCTGGTTTGATATGGGGGCTACTTAAAAAGTTATGGATAAATATAGCTGGAAATGCTGGAAAAAGAACTAACCTTTTCGACGAATATAGCCGTTATAAAAAAGGGTTCAATATTATTATTTTTATTTGATTTTACTTATTTGGAACGGTTCGGCAGTCATTACGTTCCCAATTATCAAAAAGGGTTTACCCACTACCAAATGATAGCTCTCGTTGAGTCTATCAAAAAAATGTATACTTTTATATGCCTAAGATTTACCATTTTCATGTTATGTAGTCCATTTCGCTTATTTTTGTATTATTTGAAAAGCCGTAATTTCAGCACAACTCGGTAACCAGTAGAGATAGAGACTTTTCCTATGTACATTTGTAATCAGCGCACCCATTTTAGTAAGTAGCAATGCTTTCATGTTGATCCGGGTCCTAGTTTTAGAGATGGGAGAGCCAGTTCAAAATTATAGTTTAAAATACGTGATTTCTTACAAAATTTTAGCCAGTCGGTAAAAACTCAACTACCTTCAATCAAATTAAGGTTGTGGTTCTTGGTACAATTTTTGACGCTGATGACGCCGGTATAATTTGATTTTACTTATTTGGAACGGTTCGGCAGTTATTACGTTCCCAATTATCAAAAATGATGCTAAAAACATCAATTTTACTATGTTAGAAAATTTTAACGCAAACTGTGTCCGATCCAATAGACCGATGTTGACGGTTCAAACGGTATCGGATGGGAAATTGGCCGAGGAATTCATGTCTGAAAGCCGCGTTGCTCTAAGGTGAGGGGTTCGCGTGAAAAACGCGATAAACCGCGGAAATTATAGTTTCCCACTTTCTGGCCAAGCCGTACACGCTACGGGAAAGCCGACCTCACCGTTGAATTCAGCACATCCCAATGCTTAAGCATGACTACATTAAAACGCTCTATCTCTCAAAAAGTTATAATTGTTGTTTCGGTCTAAATTTAGCACTTTTAGATAGAAAAAAATTGAACATTGCAACCGTTGGTGATAGAAAGGTTTACCCCCAACCAAATGATAGCTCTCGCTGAGTCTATCAAAAAAATGTATACTTTTATATGCCTAAGATTTACCATTTTCATGTTATGTGGTCCATTTCGCTTATTTTTGTATTATTTGAAAAACCGTAATTTCAGCACAACTCGGTAACCAGTAGAGACAGAGACTTTTCCTATGTAAATTTGTAATCAGCGCACCCATTTTAGTAAGTTAGCAAAGGTTTCATGTTGATCCGGGTCCTAGTTTTAGAGATAGGTGTGCCAGTTCAAAATTATTATTTAAAATACGTGATTTCTTACAAAATTTTAACCATTCGGCAAAAGTTATTACGTTCCCAAAGATCAAAAATGATGTTAAAAATTTAAAATATACCAGTTGTTATTACTAAACCATTGCCAATGGAATAAAATAAAGCGAATTAGCCAAAATATCAAAGCGATACAGCAGCGCTTGTTATTATACCGTTAAGCCACCGAGTCCTTTTAATACTCTCACGTAAACCCTGAAAATAACTGGTTAAAGTTTTCCGAATCCCTCGCGGTTTCGTAAAATAGTGGACAATGTGTGTTGTATACGATACACATTCTCAGATTCCATGTATTCCGAAGCAGGTTGCACTTTGAGCTCGTTCTACGAGTACTGCTGCTACATGCAGCGCGCTCGATGCACCACTACTGCTACTGCTACATGTAATTCCAGCTAAGCCGAGCACAGTAGATTTAGCCCGGTTCCCTCCCCGGGGATATTTCCTTTAACAAGACCAGTTTCTGCTGGTGTATATTTTACCCCTAGCTGCGCGCTACCGACCTACCTGCGACGTGAGAGTCTCCACGTTGAAAATTTTAATGGAAAAACATTGTTCTTTGGCGCCGTCTTTACCTTCTAATTCGTCGCGAAGCGAGAGATCGTCGAAAAGATGCGAATTTTAAAAGATTAAGTCCAGAGGCGAGCACGCTGAATTAGTAATCTGTCTAGACATGCAAATTGTGCCGTTTGCCGGAGTGATTCTCATCCCCGAAATTGCTGCCCTTTGACACCGTTATGCTCCCGAAAGAATTCCATTTTGTTCCCGGCGACGACGGTAATAGCTTTATCCTCGAAAGCTGGCGAGGATCAGGCTCAGAGTTTGTTTAGACGTAAACTCGTCCCGCTGGATTTTCTTTGTAATATAAACTGCAGGATATACCTGCTTGTATAACATAAGTAGGCCAATCTTGTGTCAGATATTAAAGTTTCAAACTATAAATTGATTTAAAAACTTGAATTAAACCCTTGTAAAAGAATCGTCTAATCATATCTAATCAAATCATCTTAATTGTACAGTTGCTTTCATTAAATGTTATTGTTTGTCCACCACTGACCTTACACAACACAAGCTTGGATTGCGCCAATTGGGCGCAGTAGTTAGCATTACCGATGGTACATCACTGTTTGATTTGTAGGTTCTGCAATTTGTATGTGTTTTGGCTTCAATATCGTAGTTAATGTTACATTTTGAGACCATATGTTTAATACGCGTCATATCGGTAATGCTCGATGTGATTTGCTCTTGTTGAATGAAGAAAAACTAATACATTGATTAGACATGCAATATAAGCCTGAACATATCCTCCCTTTTCTTCTCAAGAATTATCACATGAGAAGGCAGTGTCATTCAGTTTTATGTATGTTGTCATTTCGGTAATGGTTTTATATGACTGCAACGACATATTCATTTTTTCTCGGATGGTCCCACTGAGCAGTATAGAAATCGCAGCAACATTTACATCCTTCTTTCAAAAGTGCTCCCGTCGCACATTGGGGTATTAGCCCCAAAAAGCTGGCCATAAATAAAATTTCTAAATTGTTAAATTCCAAAAACTAAACCAGTTTCTGGGATAGGTAAAGGACCGATGTATTAAAAGGCGGCAGAATTTTTTTACCTGAGCCTTAAGGCACGTGTCCTTGTGAGCCAAAAGTTATATTTTACTATGGCTGAACATATATGCACATAAGTTGACGCTCTTAAAAACGGTTGCAATTTTGTATTTTAACGATAAATATGACTTTTTTGTTATACATTCCTTAGAACCAAGTATGAACTTTCATTCGACATTATTTTTATTAAAATTTACCCACAATTTTGTTTATTGCAGGGCCGAGAACATTCGCTGTTCTAAAAAAAAACAGTTTTATGCAGAACTTGAGTGTTTTAGTTTAGTGTTTAGCTTTGTTAAGCTTTTGAAAGTGGTTCAAATTATAGTATACATATTTGACATTACAACTACAAATCTGCTGTGGATAGGTGCGGATGCGGTTTTTATGATTTTATTTCTAATACGTTGTAAAGGAAAATCCAAAAATTTATGTACCGGCTTATATGTAATTTGGTGCAATTTCTTGATATCGTGATAGTAGAGGTAATTTAGAACATATTTAACCATATTTAGCTATATACAAATGGTTACGGTTATGGAGATATTGACAACTTTATGTTCAATGCATCTTGTATGTTGTAAATGCCGTTATGTACGTATATTTTTCCGTTTTGGATCATGTATAGCAAACAACCCCGATGACCTAGACTCTTAAAAATCATCCGAAAAAAACTTTAAAATTTGTACTTGTATATGCATTTCTTGGAAATTGGTTGCTTGAAGCTAATCGGATTCATATTCAAAGCAAGTAAATACATCGAAAGCACCTACTCGCATACACAGTTCACTGGTTTAAATTGGATTCTTGTTGAGGAGAGACAATAGTAAGTTTGTGAATAGAAACTGGTTAGGCGTTTTCGATAAATGTGTTTATGCGGAATGCGAATGCGGGTTCAAAACATGCGTATTAGGGTCATACCACTAAAAAACGACTGTTTCAGCTTGAAGTATGATCAAATTTCGAAAGTTTTCATGGAAACAATAAGTATAAATATTAGACAATACTAAAAATAATAGATTTTATAGTGATAAATATGGTAAAATAGGTTCTTTATTGCCTGTACTGTTACGTCTTAAAAGGAATGCATCGAACGGAAAACAGCATGAATAGCATATGTACCGTTTCAATACACAATATCGATTGGTGTAAACCTTTATTTTCTTCTTCTACCACTGGCCTTTAAAAATAAAACTTTTTTCAGGATTTTCTTAAAACATTACAGACCCAAACATGTTATCTCATATAACTCACTAACGACATGTATTGTTCAATTTTAAATCCGTATATGCTGCGTATTTAAACTGGACATGCCATATATTATTTTATGAATTTGACACGGTAAAATATAATAGAAATAAAATCACAAAAAATATTGATGACTAATGTTGTAGCAGTAATTAATTTACAATAGGTGTCGTGCCGTGAAGAACCATTTTTAATACAGTTTGCTTTTTCCTATTTTGTACTGTTTTATTGTGTTTATTTTTCTAATTTTTTCGCCCCTAGATTTGCGAGAAAATCGACGTCAAGAGAGCGGATAGTACATAAATACACAAAGTGACTTCATATTTTGTTGTTTAAAATATTTTTATTTTCGAAATACATTTCACAAAATATACCAACTTTTGGGATAATTAATACCCTCATAGTATTTGTTCTAGTTTTGCTAAAATGTTGAATTTACTGTGCCATAATACGGATTCGAGTGACGCGAATTCGCAATAGAAAGTGTCGATTTCAGCGGCTGAGAAACCGACCAAAATAACCTAATAAGAAGCGTTCGACTGGGGGTGGGGGGGGGGTTGCTGATATTTATGGATGCCGGCCGAATTTGTTGTTAGTTCCGGCCTGGCGCTCGCCAATCCGTGAAAAAATATGGCCACCCCCGACCGCGTGGAAACGGTTTTCTCGCCCGCAAATTCACCGTTGAAAAGACGAAAGGCGAAGTGCTTTATTCTGTCCCGCAAATTCGGTAAAAGCCGTGCCGGGAAATTACATTCAAATCGACAGCCGGTTTTAGCACAGCAGTTTAAATATTTACCGCGATAGAAAGTATATTCTTGTCGGTTATATTTTGTATTGAATTATTTTAATTTTTATTATTTGCTTGATCAGAAAGTGTATGTGTCATGATTTTATCAGACACAGCACATATCTTTCGTGGTTATGATCTTAAACAGGCCTCCAAACAACAGTTTTAACACCGATATGCTTATTCTTATTCAAATTTAAGTCCTTGTTAACACATCTTGAGCGACAGTGTGACTTTTTATGTTACCTGCTGTTTCTTATTGTTATTTTTTCTTATTACATACTACAATTGAAGTTAACGATGTAAACCCGGCACAATGTACGTCAACTTCATACACTTTCAAAAGAGTAACTGGTTCATTAACAAGTTAAATTCTGTACGAGGGATGGGGTGTGTCGCGAAATGTAATATGTATTTATGTGCGATACGAGTTCGACCTTCGAGCACCCCGTCACATGGGGCATTTGCATATTTATTAAAGTTGTGATAAATTAGGCTTTGTTTGAGGTGAAATCGGTCGGGCTTAATTTATGCTAAACTCTCTTAATTTCTACGGCTAATTTCCAGTTCGGACCCGAGGAACTGTTGATGTGGGTTCCAGCGGATATACGTACGGACACGAAGGGGCATTATTTATTTGCCGCAAACTGCCCAACTGCGATTACGACACCAGCGAGCGGATTTGTGCGCTAAACGGATAAAAAATTAAATAATAAAGTCGATATTTTAAAAGGTTTATACCGTAGATTGTGTCCTTTAGGAGACGGTGTGGTGTTTTATGTTAATACAATAATTGTCAATACAATTAATGG
Organism: Melinopterus prodromus; assembly: GCA_964023965.1. Taxonomy (NCBI): domain Eukaryota; kingdom Metazoa; phylum Arthropoda; class Insecta; order Coleoptera; family Scarabaeidae; genus Melinopterus; species Melinopterus prodromus. The sequence goes on along the minus strand of OZ030394.1, from coordinate 1,532,290 downwards.
ATTTATTGTAAAAAAACGAAAAGCTATCAGATTTTTTTTTCAAGCAGATAAAAACGCGGGTGTTGTTATTATGCACTTACACACCTACATACATACATTTCTAATGAATTTCTCTCGGAAAATAATTACTAAGAAATCAAAAAGTATCCCCTATCTAATGTCATTACTAAGACTAAACAAATTGTGCACTCCTGCGGGGACACTCTTATGAATTTTACCCACTACAATTTTTTCAACATTTCACTTTTTATCCTTATGAACCCTTATGAAGTCCTCCTTATGAATTCATAAACAGTATTAAAAACTACAACCCCTCAGGATGTATATTAGTCTTTTTTGATGTCACTAATCTTTATTCAAATATTCCCTTAGACCTAACTTTTACTCTTGGTAGCGAACTTTTCAAATCTCACTACAATGATACAACTCATATTTAAAATTTTAACAAAATTCTAAAGGATATTATTACACAAAGCTATTCTTCCTTTAATGATAATTTTTTTTATAATTGAGGAACCCTTTTAAACCACATATCAAAACTTGGATACGTTATGTTAACGACGTTTTCTGCATTTGGGGGGATATTTGACTGAACTTAACGATATGCTTAACTACATCAATATATTACACCCTATCTTAAAGTTACTACTGAAATAGAAAAAAAAAACAACTTACTAAATTTTCTTGATGTTTCCATTTTTAGACATGAAAAACAATTATCCTTTGACATTTATAGAAATCTAATCTCTGTTCCTATCATCATCCCATTAGATTCATTAATGATCCTTTTTTTTTATTCAATAAGAGCATTACAATCTAGTCATAATTGACTAATGAGTAACTTAATTCTAACTTATTTTACTAGTGTAACTTAACCTAACAGGCACCCATCGATATCTCTCAGTTAGTCCTGGTATACTGGGCACGTTTTTCTTGCGCACTACGTAGCACTGACTCGGCTTTTGGAAGTAACACCTACAACCAGCACTTACTCTGGTTTTAGCACTATCTCACATTCACACTAACTCAAAAGGCTTCTTTCTCTTGAGTCTTCTGAGTAATGCGGTGTTGTCGAGGAGCCGGATGGCCACAACGTTCACGTGATGGTGAAGCCTTTAAGGCCAGTGAGACCATAAGTTTGATTTTGATAACGTTAAGTTGATTCATAAATGCCAGAAGGGATATAGGTACGTTGGATCTTAAGGAGCAGCTTGAAATAGATCGGCACAAGAAGTGTCCTCACCTCCTCATCAACACCCAGACAGATTTTTTTATGTAAACCCTTATTTTCATACCTTTACTTTCAAGTTTTTCAAAACATTCACTCTTTAAAACAAATAAAAAATTTGGGGTTCACCCCGTCATCTTCTGTCTGGCCAGTTCCCATTTCTCGGCCTATTTCTTATATACATATTCTAGAAAGTACTCCAAATAATGCGTCACAATCAACGTCTACAAACACAAAAATAAACAAACATCAGTCTCTTTGATGACAATATTTTGGAGACTGTGGCGAACTTAATAATACAATTATAAACCCCTAACCACAACAAGTATTTTAGAAACCTAAATACGTATTTCAGCAACTATGTTGCCATCTTCAGTAGAACCTAAAAAGAGGAAAAGAGAGATTAGCACTTCATAGTATCTTTACTGGATATTGTCCAAGCAAATCACTAGTGGAAGTGACGTCCATGTTAAACATTACCCTATATATATACCCATTTGTTGTTTGATCATTGAAGCGTAAAAAACAAGTTTTAATTAAAGCAGGTCAAACAATGGCGAACTAGGTATGGGACCTCTGTCTGAATTTATTAATTTATCTCTATTCAAGTGAATAAAGATACTTTCCAAGCTGTTTAGTTCCCTATTATTTGACACAGCTTTTACAAGTTTTAAGTCATCTACAACTACTTTATGACCTGTGTCTAAAATATGTTGAGCCACACTAGATTTTTCAAAACGATTATATTTAAAATGAGCTACATGTTCTTTGAACCTAGTTAAAATTGTTCTTCTAGTCTGGCCTACGTATTCTTTTTCACAGTCATGACATTTGATACAATATATACCAGATTTATCAAGTACATCTACCTTATCCTTTGGGTTTCCAAGAAGGTTTTTTATGCTATTATGATAACTCTTTGAAGTTATCAAAACGTACAGTGTGTGAAAGCGGACATACCCAGGCAATACATATCCAATAAATATCACCTACATGACGGCGTTAATGCGCAAACAATATCGCGCCAAATTGGAAGAAAAATGGCCACATTTGCGAGTGGGTTTGGGCGTTGGTCGTTTCGCCGTCGCATAGCCAATTTAATTCAGCGTTCTCGGGCGAGATTCTCTCTTTTTTTACGGGACATTCATTTGCATATCGGGATGTTGTGTTAGCGCGGCGCTAGGCGTGCACGAAACGCTCATATTGCTTCGGACTCCGAACGCAGAACAGAAAAACGCAGGTCGGCTCTTGGTCGGTACCAAACCGCCCTGGCGGGCAATTTGTTCGCAGGTCCGATGCTGGTGGTACTCGTGCTTAATTAATACTAGATGAACGCGATTTTTTTTCTGCGTGTGTTACGTCAACATGTTGAGACGAGGGGTAAACCGCTAAACTCGAAGCGCCGCTGAAAATCTAATATTTAATAAAGGTTATTTTTACGTGCGGAATTGTCATTTTTCTTTTATGGTTTGTTTGGTTTTTTCGCGATTTTGTTAGATGCGCTCAAAACGAAACTGAATTGGCAAAACCTGTTTACCGAATTGTGTGTATTTGACGATTAATAATTTAATTTTTTTAAATTTTTAACGTTTTAATTCCTGAAATCGTCCGTGGGCCTCTCTAGGCTCTTTCCACGAATACTAGAGCTGTTGGGCATTTCTATTTTTCAGATTTATTGACGGTATAATTGCACAATCAGTGGCTCGTTACCCCATGGGCAAAATGGGCATTTGCCCCCAATCACAGGGAGGCTCCAAAGTAGTATATTGGAAACTCATTTTAAATAGACCACCACGCCATGCCAGTCCTCATTAACGTTGCAAGCGGATTTAGACTCCTCTCAGCGATGCCATAACTAATCTTTAACAAATTTATTACCGTCTCAAGAATAGTGAATTTTGTATTAGTCTTCGTGTCGGTTGGGGACTAAAATCAATCTTTTATAAACTATAAATTCATTTGTTAATTTATAAATTACCGTAGTAAGAATATCGAATTGAACTGTAGAGTAGTCTTGCCTATGGGACCGCAAAGAGAGTGGAGGCAATTTTACCAAGTAAACTCATGTTTTTGCCATAAAATAATCTATAATATTGTACCAGACTAATGAGAAACCCTTGACTAAATTAGAAGAGAAAAACTGTATGAATTTATCGAAGATTTTCAGTCGACACTTTTCCTTGTTCTGGAATTCTATTCCGCAAAGATGAATGCTCCAAAAAAGTATGTAAAAGAAAAATTCCGATCATCAACGGGTGCAAATCTTTCAAAAATCTTTCAAAATCTTTCAAATCCACTCAATATATTTCTTTATTTCTTTACAAATTTGAAATGCTTAGAAATGAAACACTTTATATTCAAAAGTTTTTCGTATTTATAACTTAAGTCATTTTCAAAAACGACAAAAACTTGTTATTGGTTAGTTCCTTCTAAACTTTGAGGATCAGATATTGATACGTTACGTTTCTTCTTGTTAGAACTGTATATAACAGAAGGCATTCAGTATAATCGTATTTTTTTGATGATATGGAATCGGATTCTTAGGTAATATTAGAAAAAAGAAATAGGAAATTACATTTTATTAAAAGTAAGATCTTAAAAAAACTATGAAAACTGCACCACAAATTTAATAAGTACATATTCAGAGGACATTGTGAATATACATGATGATGGCCTATTTAAGAATGAACTATCGCAGTTTTTGAAATATTTAAAATATTGAAAATATATTTATTTGTTTCTTTTTATTAGTTATGATGTTATTCTTATTAATAATAATAGGTTTTATTCTTATACATATACACATACATTTATATACATACATATACACAAACACAATATACATGGGTGCAGTTAAAAATATTTTTATCCCTCTGTCTTCGGCTTGGGAATGGGATGGTATATCCTGTCTTGGGCTGATGGTATTGAGGCAGATGCAGTGTTGTTCGTCAATGTTCTTACTGTTTTTGTTTATCATTTTTTCCCTCTAAGTAGGGATTTTATTTTCAATTTTAATGTTTCGTACCTTAGTCTTTTGATGTCTTCAGGCAATTTGTTGTATGCTTTTAGCACCTCTCAGCTAGCACCTTTCCGTTCTAAAGTGCTGTACATTTCTGGTCTGATATTTGAGTATCTCTTCTGATTTTTTAGTTTTGTCTTGGTTTTTATTAGTTTATCATGTATTTTATATATCAGCAGAGGTTTATTTTGTAATATTAATTCTTGTATCTTTCTTTATATAGCGTTCATATGCAACATAGTGATTTTATTATTTTGTTTTGTTGTCTCTGTAGTATATTAATAGCTGTTTGCGTTGTGTTGCTCCAAATCTCGATCATGTAATTACATTTGAGACGAATAAGCAGTTGTATATCGACTTCTTTAGAAATTCTGGTACAATATTTTTAATTTTATGAACTACAGCTATGGTTCTTGGAGATCATTAGATTGTTCACGTGCGTGTTCTACGTTAGATCTTCTTGTATTGTTAGTACCAGATATTTAACTTGTTTTGTTTGTTTAATCTTGTTTTTATTGCAAGTCACATCCAGCTCAATGCTCTGTCTGTTATTAGAAAATATTATAAATTCTGTTTTTTTTTTTTTCATTTACTGTTTTAAAAGATTTGTGTTGAACCAGTTTTCCAATTTTTGGATGTCTTCATTGATTTTGTGTTGTATGTTTTCTTTTGTTGCTGCCCAGTTATATAATTTATGATTTTTTTGAATTGTTCCGAAATGTTATGTCGGTATTATTAGTATTTTTTTTATAAAAAACAAACAAATTTTGTTAAGAGTGTCATTTTCTTAACAGGTTCTTGAAATTAATTTACTTCACCAGATTATAAAGTCATGAACGTTGACATGTTTTGAAACTCTGGAAAAGGCCTCATTTTATTTCAAGTTTTGTCCCCAGTCGGAATTTGCACCCCCAATAAATAAAACTCACTCATTTAGTTCATATTACGTTCTGCTGATTTCACTGAACTGAAGTTAAAAATAGTTCCAAGCATATATGGAAATCAATAAAAAATTCAGTTTTATATCATCCTACAGGCATAAGATTTGTTGGTTTCTCTGGTGCATGACTATTTTCAATAAAACTAGGCGAATATTTACATAAAACAATAAAGTTAGGAATGAATATATACCTGCCATATGTCTATTCTTTTAGGTACGTTCGGATATTCAACTTCCAAGATTGCAATGCTTCTAAATAATTTGATTTTATCGTCGATACGTAGACTCATTCCATGTCTACATCTACTAATAAATACTTTCTATATACCAAACATATTCCACCGTCGAAAGCAATAAAACTCCAACGACAATACACATTTTTATACATTCAAAAGGCAGAACAATATTCCCGAAAAATACGCGCGGCGTCTCGGGTTCACTTACAGTTGAACTACAATTTAGCGACGGCGCTACATTTTCGGAGCGCGCGGTCGATTTATTTTCATCACGTAGCGTTTTTTTTTTTACCCCCCCCCCGACATTCATAAATGTTGGAACACAGTGGCGTACTGTCGAGTCGCAATGAGTATACGGTTTTATTGCGGGCCGCGCTAAAAATTTCAGGACCGCGTTGTTATCTGGAATCTGGTTTCAGGCCGTGACGCGTGGTTTATTGTCGGGCAGACAGCGCCACCTGCCGCCGCCTGTGCCAGCCACGTACAGGTGTGCGAGTGTTCAATATTGCCCCTCAACCCCTTCGCCTCGCCCCGCTGAAGCCGCGACGCCCCCGCGTTTGCCCTGACTTAGAATCACGACTTTGACGATGATTGGAGACGCTGCCGCTTTTATTGTTCGGATAATAAAAGAATATGAGGCAGAGATCGAAGCCGGCGGTGTAATGGATTTTTATTATGCCCTGGTATAAAGGGCAGAATGTTTCTGTGATAAAAGTGAGTAGTATCGTGTATGGAAGATGAAAAATATTGCCCAAATATGGGGCGAAGGGTTTGTTTCCATAGACATCAGTCTGGTTTCACTTATTTCAAGTTGCTTTTTATTGCTTTTGTGTCTAAAAAATGTCAAGGAATAAATTATTGAAGATATCTGATTGAATAACTGACTGAAACTAGTATAAATGACTAATTTCAACAGCATGCTAAATCATGCTAAACAAATAATAAACCATCCAAATTTCTAAAAATAATTCTAATCTTAAAAGCATTTAATAAAATTATAAACCCCTAACCACAACAAGTATTTTAGAAACCTAAATACGTATTTCAGCAACTATGTTGCCATCTTCAGTAGAACCTAAAAAGAGGAAAAGAGAGATTAGCACTTCATAGTATCTTTACTGGATATTGTCCAAGCAAATCACTAGTGGAAGTGACGTCCATGTTAAAAATTACCCTATATATACCCATTTGTTGTTCACACCTCAGTGAATTTTGATCATTGAAGCGTAAAAAACAAGTTTTAATTAAAGCAGGTCAAACAATGGCGAACTAGGTATAGGACCCCTGTCTGAATTTATTAATTTATCTCTATTCAAGTGAATAAAGATACTTTCCAAGCTGTTTAGTTCCCTATTATTTGACACAGCTTTTACAAGTTTTAAGTCATCTACAACTACTTTATGACCTGTGTCTAAAATATGTTGAGCCACACTAGATTTTTCAAAACGATTATATTTAAAATGAGCTACATGTTCTTTGAACCTAGTTAAAATTGTTCTTCTAGTCTGGCCTACGTATTCTTTTTCACAGTCATGACATTTGATACAATATATACCAGATTTATCAAGTACATCTACCTTATCCTTTGGGTTTCCAAGAAGGTTTTTTATGCTATTATGAGTCGAATATGCTATACAGAGACTTTGTGATGTAAAAATACTTCTCAAACCCCTTGTATATGCACATCGAACGGTATTTTAACATATTTCTTCTTTTCTACAGACGAAAGTATTTAAAGTAGATATTTGATTTACATACATTTTTTGATTCTGCTTCTTAATCATTCTATCAACTATTTTGTCAGGGTACCCATTATGTATGAAAACATTCTTAATAAACAATAATTCTTGCTGATATCTATCTGCGGACAATGGAAATTTCAATAACCTATTTACTAAACAACTAATAAAAGACAATTTTTGTTGAAAAGGATGCTGCGAATCATTAGGGATAAACCTGATTGTGTTAGTATCTTTCCGATACACGTCAATTTCTATTATATTTTTGCTATTCCTGACTACCAGAGTATCTAAAAATGGAACTTGGCCGTTAACTTCTTGTTCTACAGTAAAGTTAATGGTGTTGAATTTAGAATTCAAAACGAGAAGAAAATCTTGAATACTGCACTTCTTGGTGTCAAAAATGGCCAAAATATCGTCGACGTACCTAACCCAAGTCTTAGGGAAATATGGTGCTACAGACTTTACATTGGTTTCAAATCTGCTCATAAACAAGTGTTTTTTACGCTTCAATGATCAAAATTCACTGAGGTGTGAACAACAAATGGGTATATATAGGGTAATTTTTAACATGGACGTCACTTCCACTAGTGATTTGCTTGGACAATATCCAGTAAACATACTATGAAGTGCTAATCTCTCTTTTCCTCTTTTTAGGTTCTACTGAAGATGGCAACATAGTTGCTGAAATACGTATTTAGGTTTCTAAAATACTTGTTGTGGTTAGGAGTTTATAATTTTATTATTAAGTTCGCCACAGTCTCCAAAATATTGTCATTAAAAGCATTTGTACGTCAACATCTCTACAGTGGTAATAAATAATTAATTAACGCCAACATTGAAGCGAAATATGAAAGAGAGATCCGCATATAATGGAAATAAAGACGTTACCTACATCAAAATATTTTTGGGAAGTGTTAGTCGGTAATTAAGGAACCTAATTGAGTAGATCTGTGCAGGTTTGGTACGTTTTCCCTCCTGAAAATCAGTAACCGTAAAGGCTTAGGCTGCACAACCATATTCATAACTCGATCCGAGCAATTAGCGGGGCTTAATATGACAATTCTCCGGAGAAATCGTTTGCATAATTAGATCAGACACAAGCAGGTATTATACGAGACTGCAAACATCCGAGCGGTTTGCCTGTAATTTGTGTCAGTGTCTAACCGTTCGTTACGGGAATAATTTGCTCGACAATCCCATTTGGTTATTGCATATTTATTTATTTGATGAATAGGTAGAAATAAATTATTGATTATAGTTTATTGTTAATTAGAACTAATATGTAACAAGTTTGCGTTTTGACAAGCTGCCGTTGTGCCAAACAACCCCCACGCAGGGGTTGTTGGTACAACTAACCTAAAAAATTACATCAATATGCATGATTACATGCAATACGCCAGCAATTTTGATATGGTTTTACAGTATTGTTGTAAAAAGGCATTGCGTTGGCAAAATTACAGTTTCGATTGTTAAATACAATTACATAACGTCTTGTAATTTGCCATTAATTTCGATGTCAATTACATAAATAATGGCGAGGTTTTCATATATTTCATGTAAGTCTATGGTAGATCTTTTTATTTATTAGTTCGATGTAGGTATATAATAATACGTACCGGATTTTGTAAATAATCCGTACAATTTATTAAACTTATTTTAAAAATAATTGCCCTATATGTATGTATATAGATATATAATATTATGGTTTGGGTGTTTGGCGAAAACATTGCGAGTTTATTAAATACCTAATATAATATTTTCTTCTCAGAGAACATTATAGTATATTATTTTTCACAAGCACGTAATATGTGTTACAGCTCGAGTTTTGTACATAATTTTACCTACGACCGACAATTTCAATAAATTGTATCAAAAACCACAAATAAAATGACAAAAAGGTAAAGATATTGGACGGTTAAGCAATGCATTTCATTTATTTTTTACAGTGTGCTTATTTCAAAAAGGTGGCTCTATCAACAATTAATTATTATCCAAGTTGTCGATTTGGCACATCACCGAACATTTTGCCACCAAATATATTCTATTCAGTTCCAAATCGCTCCATACACCCCAAAAAGATTAGTACGGCGCTTCCTATGTAAATGATGCGATGGCGGTTACGGTTTGTACCACTGTAAAGTTGGTTGCATAGTATCTACACAATTGGCTACGTGTAGCGCGCGTAGAAGAGAAGTGACGGCAATGAATTATCCATAACATGTATATTCCATTAGGCGCGGAATTAGACCGGAGTGGTGGGGCGATTTAGAAATTATGGCCGCATAAATCACTAGATTTGCAATTGCAGAAGATTTGTGCGCGTGTTTGGCCGACTGAAACACCGGTACAGGGCGCCAACGTAAGTGATTCGATTTCATAATTCAACGATGCTCTGCGGGGGAGTCACAGAACCGAGAAACCGCGCGACCCGAGTATCGGACGAAGACGACTAGCGCCACCTACGTGTGGAAAAAAAATGCGCGTTCTGGTTTATGTCTTGTAATGAATGTCGGTACAAATTTATACCGGCTGTGATAACAGCGCCGCCGCGCGCCTGTCCGACGAGGCTAGGAAAAGCACCTACGTATATTATATGAATATGCAAATGTGGGCAAACTTTAATATATGGCGAGTGGCGGCAAGTGCTGAATTTAAAAATCGTGGTAATATGTATAGGGATTATTATGCTTGTCTTGTTGTTTTATATCTAAGGGAATTAGACTAGTATCAAAGATTAAGTAAAATAAGTTAAGATTTAGCATTTAACGTCGATGTACTAAAGCTTATTTTACTCAAAAAAAAAATAGGTAAAAAGTAGAAGAAAAGCTATGACTGAAAAAGCAAACCTGTGCAACTTGGCAACTGTACGTTTTACTGATTTGGTCAGAACAGAAAAATTTTAGTAAATATCTTTGGTAGTTGTTTTGAAGACAATATTTTGGAGACTGTGGCGAACTTAATAATAAAATTATAAACCCCTAATCACAACAAGTATTTTAGAAATTATTAAATTATAGATGAATATGTAAGATTGACTGCCCTTTGTATGTCTCAAAATTGTTTTCAAATAAACGGAAAGTTTTTTGAACAACTTGAGGGAACTGCAATGGGTAACTGTCTCTCACCTTTTATTGCCAACTTGTTTATGAGCAGATTTGAAACGAATGTAAAGTCTATAGCACCATATTTCCCTAAGACTTGGGTTAGGTATGTCGACGATATTTTTGCCATTTTTGACACCAAGAAGTGCAGTATTCAAGATTTTCTTCTCGTTTTGAATTTTAAATTCAATACCATTAACTTTACTGTAGAACAAGAAGTTAACGGCCAACTTCCATTTTTAGATACTCTGGTAGTCAGGAATAGCAAAAATATAATAGAAATTGACGTGTATCGGAAAGATACTAACACAATCAGGTTTATCCCTAATGATTCGCAGCATCCTTTTCAACAAAAATTGTCTTTTATTAGTTGTTTAGTAAATAGGTTATTGAAATTTCCATTGTCCGCAGATAGATATCAGCAAGAATTATTGTTTATTAAGAATGTTGCCATACATAATGGATACCCTGAGAAAATAGTTGATAGAATGATTAAGAAGCAGAATCAAAAAATGTATGTAAATCAAATATCTACTTTAAATACTTTGTCTGTAGAAAAGAAGAAATATGTTAAAATACCGTTCGATTGTGCATATACAAGGGGTTTGAGAAGTATTTTTACATCACAAAACCTCTGTATAGCATATTCGACTCATAATAGCATAAAAAACCTTCTTGGAAACCCAAAGGATAAGGTAGATGTACTTGATAAATCTGGTATATATTGTATCAAATGTCATGACTGTGAAAAAGAATACGTAGGCCAGACTAGAAGAACAATTTTAACTAGGTTCAAAGAACATGTAGCTCATTTTAAATATAATCGTTTTGAAAAATCTAGTGTGGCTCAACATATTTTAGACACAGGTCATAAAGTAGTTGTAGATGACTTAAAACTTGTAAAAGCTGTGTCAAATAATAGGGAACTAAACAGCTTGGAAAGTATCTTTATTCACTTGAATAGAGATAAATTAATAAATTCAGACAGGGGTCCTATACCTAGTTCGCCATTGTTTGACCTGCTTTAATTAAAACTTGTTTTTTTACGCGTCAATGATCAAAATTCACTGAGGTGTGAACAACAAATGGGTATATATAGGGTAATTTTTAACATGGACGTCACTTCCACTTGTGATTTGCTTGGACAATATTCAGTAAAGATACTATGAAGTGGTAATCTCTCTTTTGCTCTTTTTAGGTTCTACTGAAGATGGCAACATAGTTGCTGAAATACGTATTTAGGTTCTAAAATACTTGTTGTGGTTAGGGGTTTATAATTTTGTTAGTTGTTTTGAAGTTAAATTTTCGGTCAAAAAGCAATAATAAACTAGCTATATTAAAAAGAACAAATGAAAAGTGAGGAACTATTGTTTCTGAATGAAACTTAACAAATACAAGTTTAAATAATAGTTATATACTTTAATAATAGTTACCTAGAATTTTTAAGGGGATCTGCCACCCCTGGAAATCAAAACAAGATTTCTCAGTTGAAAAAGAAAACAATAATAAAATTTCGAAATAATCCTACGTTTTATGTATCAGAAAATTTTTCAAATCATTTGGGTGTTTGTACTTTTAATAAAAGATCAATGCAATGAACTATTTTTCTACTTCAAGGGGGGCATTAGTCCTAACTTAGGACTACCCCTAACTATAAATAAGCAAATTTTAAAGTGTTTTACGTCAGACCCTCTTCTTAGTTTAAATCAAATCTACCTATGCTTTCTTATGTGTTTCGTTTCGTTCTGTGTTCTTCTGTTTCCTAATAGATACAAAATCTCGAGAATTATCGAAAATATTGGCACCACAGCTTTAGTTTAAAACGATGGGCGTGTTTGTTATTATAAATCAAACATTGAAATGTTAGGAACCGTTTGATTTAATGGCGCCAGCATTGTTCTTTCTTCTTTTGGCGAGTTGCGCTCGCGCTGCGTCTTCGGGGCCACCGGGGGTGTGTAAAGTTCTTGAGCGCGGCGCGCCCATATATTCATCTGCATTGTATTGTTTCCCGGTTTTTATCCGGCTCCCGAGATTCACCCTTCATACGAGAAGGATTTATTATGCTGCCCGGACTGATTTCTCCTCTGCCCGTAGACAATGAGCGCGGCGCGCACACTTCGCTCCGCGCGAAGTTGCACAGCGAGGCCGGAAAGGCGTCGCCATTCGCTTGCTGATGACTCCTCCGCGGACGGAATTCTGATTTCCGGACAGAAGCAATTACTGTGGGATTTTAATCAGCGGATAGTTCTTTTCTAGGACGTCATTTAAACGAGCCTCAGGCAGGAGATGTTTCTTTTCATCAGTGCTGTGCGTGAAATAGGGTAAGATTATGCATGCATTTGTAAATTGGTTGAAAAGTTTGGTTGTTTTCTAATTCTCATGGCACACGAAATACAAAATAGTATTTATATTATAAAGTTTATGAAGAGCGGAATCGAATGTTGTTGGTTTTATTAAGCTTGAACTTCTATCCAGATCGCAGATCGCACATGAAGTGAAATAATAACATTCAACCATCGATAAACAACGTAAAATCTAAGTTTCAAAAATCCTCCTGAACAAACTAAAATAGATAGAGGGCTGTACTTTTTAGAATTAATTACCCAATGTATCTGATCCATAAACGTGTATAATAATAATTTGTAACCCAACTACTTTGCTCGTAATCGCACATGAAGCGAAATAATAACATTCAACCAACGATAAACAACGTAAAATCTAAGTTTCAAAAATCCTCCTGAACAAACTAAACTAGATACAGGGCTGTACTTTTTAGAATTAATTACCCAATGTATCTGATCCATAAACGTGTATAATAATAATTTGTATCCCAACTACTTTGCTCGTAATCGCACATGAAGCGAAATAATAACATTCAACCAACGATAAACAACGTAAAATCTAAGTTTCAAAAATCCTCCTGAACAAACTAAACTAGATACAGGGCTGTACTTTTTAGAATTAATTACCCAATGTATCTGATCCATAAACGTGTATAATAATAATTTGTATCCCAACTACTTTGGTCGTAATCGCACATGAAGCGAAATAATAACATTCAACCACCGATAAACAACGTAAAATCTAAGTTTCAAAAATCCTCCTGAACAAACTAAAATAGATAGAGGGCTGTACTTTTTAGAATTAATTACCCAATGTATCTGATCCATAAACGTGTATAATAATAATTTGTATCCCAACTACTTTGCTCGTAATCGCACATGAAGCGAAATAATAACATTCAACCACCGATAACCAACGTAAAATCTAAGTTTCAAAAATCCTCCTGAACAAACTAAAATAGATAGAGGGCTGTACTTGTTAGAATTAATTACCCAATGTATCTGATCCATAAACGTGTATAATAATAATTTGTATCCGAATTACTTTGCTCGTAATCGCACATGAAGCGAAATAATAACATTCAACCACCGATAAACAACGTAAAATCTAAGTTTCAAAAATCCTCCTGAACAAACTAAAATAGATAGAGGGCTCTACTTTTTAGAATTAATTACAATTTCTTTTTTACTATTATTTCTATTTCTACTATTTAGTTGTCGTATTTGATCAGAACAATTTGATAATTCGAATCACCCAATTAGTTCGTATTATCGACGCTCTACTGTACCTACAATTTGAGGTATGACAGAAATTTATGTAAACATTTTTGCAGAAGTTATAAGTTTTTTTCTGTTGAAACTGATTGAAATACGTTAGCTATAGGAACGAACATTATCGCGATTTAGGGGGAGGGGGGCAAAACTCGGAACATCATAAGGATATTAGGTTTCTTAATTACCTACAATTTGAGTTATGATAGAAATTATTCGTTAGGAGAATAACCTCACGTCAGTTCTTGTATTCCTCCTTGTATATTATATTTGATACTCAATCTTCAATATGAAACATGGCGCAGTCGAAAGAATATGTAAAGGTACCTTCAGGTCACAGCTTCCTACATTGTATGAACATGAAAACTACCCATAGATTTAACCTGTCCTTTAAATTACAAGATATACGTTTGTTAAATTCCCCAATAATTCACATACAAACAACTTATATCGCTGAATTCACGGAATCGCTTCAGCATAGCATCGGGTAGTGCATATTTCACGAGCAATTTTTCAAAAAATATTGAAATTTATATAGCGTCTGCGGCGTTCCGGAGGTCGTTTGTCATTGGTCAGCGACGTCTGCACCAATACCGGCATACATAGTACATAAAGCAGCAGATGCACGTCGGCAATAACCGGGTACAACGTCTCCGGGACATGTACCCGGAGTACCCGGACTCGGCGACGGTACACGACTCCGGGGTCTGCCGAAACTAATGCGATTCTGACTTTCCACTTCCGGCCTGTCGATACCCCTGATCGATTACCGGATTCCCTACGTTCCTCCGGGCGACTTATAACCGGTTTCGCCAGGAGACGTGTCCCCTGCCATCTATGAGCCAGAATACGTACCATATTAGACGATGCGACGTGTCGTCCTGTGAGAACCTTAATTCAATTATCTCGTACGGGACGTTCGTGTATTGTTTGCCTCTGTTGGTATTGCAATATGTCCCTTCAGGATTAGAACTGGGCATATGTCATCATATGTCAGTCAACTGATCATTGTAAGAAGGTGTTTGGTGTTTAGGTCTAATGAGGGTTTAAAAGTTTTAGTTCTTTTTAGTCTTGTCACTAGATTCTAGATTCAAGTAGCTCCAATAGTTGATCCCACTGCCAGTAAAGCCGTGTCATCTGCGAATGTGGCGACTGGTACATTTACTATCTGTGGTCACTTGTATAGAGTAGATAGAGAAATGGTCCCAACACTCTACCCTGGGGTACCCCAGCTTTTACTTCTTTTAGTTCCGAGTATTCATCGAACTGTTTTATTCTGAATAATCTATCAGATACATAGGAGTTAGCACCTCGACGTATTGTAAAGTTGGCATACTCTTTAGTTTGTGTATCAATCCTTCGTGCCAAACCTTATCGAAAGCTTGTGTCACATCAGGAAAGATTGTTGAGCAAATAAGCTGAATTTTGTACTTTTAATACACGTTACAATTTACAATTTTACAATGTTACAATTTTCGAAAGGGTAAAGTGATTGCTACATGAATCGTACAAATACAAATATCCAAAATAGCATAAGCAATAATGAAACCATACTTTGGTGTGAATTATTTTCATTACAATTATTAAACTATCCATTCTAAATAAATATTTCCGTTACAATTTCGAAATCAAATAAAATATGATACTTTTAGTTTTGATTGCGGTGGACATATGTAACGTTCCAATAACCATTTATAGGTATAAATGGTATTTCAAGTTCGTCGAAATGCTTGCATGAAGTGCGTACACACTCAATAGAGTGTAATTTTAATATGAATTTGGGCGCAAAGCAAACACAAGCGTTTTTCGTTCGCATACCGATGAAATGAGTTGATCCGCCTAGCCGTGCTTCGCAAAATTGAAATATCGACAATTGGATGTGACCGGTCATCACAGTTAATTAAATACGGAACATATCAAACCGATGTTTAATAAATAATTAATTTACATTAAATAGTTCGAGTATACGACAAACGAATCGACAAATAAATGTTTGATTATTTATTATTTCGTGCGGTTCGCATATTATTAATATCACGCGAGCTAAAATTCAATAACAACAAATTATACGATCGTAAATTGGCGGGGGAAATTATTATTATTATAGACGCGATAGAAAAAAAGTAATTTCGAAAACTAGGACAAAGTAGGAAGTTTGTGGTAAGTGCCAAAGTTGGCAAAACGACGAAAACAGTTTGCTCAGGATATAAATAACTACGGATTATTTTCCGGTTAAATAGATATAATGGAGATAATGACGGAACAAACCGTAATATTTCGTGTTCCTTATTATAATCAAAACACCGTAAGTTTTCCATTATTTGGCGAAATATCAATTGTTGTCAGATGGATAATTGTTGAACTAATTATTATCAAACATTCAATTGATTCATCAATAATGTATTGCACATGTATTATTATATTTAGCAAGATCTTAGATATTATTTTCTTGTCGAATTTAAACGTATTAAGAAATATCGTACCAAACCCAATAACAATTTCTTGCAAGAGGAAAAAAGTATTTTTCTGCAACGCATTGACGGAATATTTTCCTTGAATATTTCAACATAATGCGGCGTAGATGTTATTTCCCGGCCTTAAAATAACAAGTTTTTGTCCAGCCAGGTGCAGCGGTGCGTGAACTTGAATCGTGTTTAGGAAACCACATGTTCGATGCCTCGAATCGGTATCAAATGTTATTTATATTTTACGTAATTTCAAGATTATTGAAACTTAGTTTCAAAATGTTAATCTCACACGCTAATTTGCTAAGATTAACATAATGATATACTAGGCGTAATTATCAATAATATTTTGTTTCATGTTGAACAAGTTAATACAAAATTAAAATAAATGTAAAAAATATCTATTCTAAGCAATTAGATAGTGAAATACATACCGTACATTTTAGATAATCACTAATCAATGCTATGTATACAGGGTTACTCAAAATTACCGGAACAGCGAAATAATTCTCTAACAGTAGGCAACTTCAACAAATTTTACAAATAAAAGTTGCCTTGCTTTAAACAAGTTATCTTTTAAATATGTTTTTATTATATTGTTGATGTTAGCCTTTTGATTAATATTTAATTCTATGAATCTTTTGTAGCAATCGTATTTTTTTACAAAATGCGTCATTTTATGCTATAAGCAATTAATAACAATTATACAAAATAACCGGAATACCTAAATATTTTCCAACCGTAGATTTTTTTTTGGGTTTAAATTAACTATCGTTTAAACATATTTTTAGTATACGATAATATACGATTAGAACATATATGTATGTATATAATATAATTTTTTTAATTGTAGGATTAACTCTTAGATTATTTGGAGGAATTATTTTTTAAATTCATCATTTTTAATTAAAGCAATCGACTAAAACTTCTGAACCTCAAATCAAGAACATTTTCCCACATACATATACATTTCTTAGATCTGAAAAGCTTTTGGTTCAAAAGGGTCAAAAGGAACTGGATGTTTGTTCAGGAGGATTTTTGAAACTTAGATTTTACGTTGTTTATCGGTGGTTGAATGTTATTATTTCGTTTCATGTGCGATTACGAGCAAAGTAGTCGGGATACAAATTATTATTATACACGTTTATGGATCAGATACATTGGGTAATTAATTCTAAAAAGTACAGCCCTCTATCTATTTTAGTTTGTTCAGGAGGATTTTTGAAACTTAGATTTTACGTTGTTTATCGGTGGTTGAATGTTATTATTTCGTTTCATGTGCGATTACGAGCAAAGTAGTTGGGATATAAATTATTATTATACACGTTTATGGATCAGATACATTGGGTAATTAATTCTAAAAAGTACAGCCCTCTATCTATTTTAGTTTGTTCGGGAGGATTTTTGAAACTTAGATTTTACGTTGTTTATCGGTGGTTGAATGTTATTATTTCGCTTCATATTCGATTACGAGCAAAGTGGTTGGGATACAAATTATTATTATACACGTTTATGGATCAGATACATTGGGTAATTAATTCTAGAAAGTACAGCCCTCTATCTATTTTAGTTTGTTCAGGAGGATTTTTGAAACTTAGATTTTACGTTGTTTATCGGTGGTTGAATGTTATTATTTCGCTTCATGTGCGATTACGAGCAAAGTAGTTGGGATATAAATTATTATTATACACGTTTATGGATCAGATACATTGGGTAATTAATTCTAAAAAGTACAGCCCTCGATCTATTTTAGTTTGTTCAGGAGGATTTTTGAAGCTTAGATTTTACGTTGTTTATCGGTGGTTGAATGTTATATCTCGTTTCATGTGCTATTACGAGCAAAGTAGTTGGGATACAAATTATTATTATACACGTTTATGGATCAGATACATTGGGTAATTAATTCTAAAAAGTACAGCCCTCTATCTATTTTAGTTTGTTCAGGAGGATTTTTGAAACTTAGATATTACGTTGTTTATCGGTGGTTGAATGTTATTATTTCGTTTCATGTGCGATTACGAGCAAAGTAGTTGGGATATAAATTATTATTATACACGTTTATGGATCAGATACATTGGGTAATTAATTCTAAAAAGTACAGCCCTCTATCTATTTTAGTTTGTTCAGGAGGATTTTTGAAACTTAGATTTTACGTTGTTTATCGGTGGTTGAATGTTATTATTTCGTTTCATGTGCGATTACGAGCAAAGTAGTTGGGATATAAATTATTATTATACACGTTTATGGATCAGATACATTGGGTAATTAATTCTAAAAAGTACAGCCCTCTATCTATTTTAGTTTGTTCAGGAGGATTTTTGAAACTTAGATTTTACGTTGTTTATCGGTGGTTGAATGTTATTATTTCGCTTCATGTGCGATTACGAGCAAAGTAGTTGGGATACAAATTATTATTATACACCTTTATGGATCAGATACATTGGGTAATTAATTCTAAAAAGTACAGCCCTCTATCTATTTTAGTTTGTTCAGGAGGATTTTTGAAACTTAGATTTTACGTTGTTTATCGGTGGTTGGATGTTATTATTTCGCTTCATGTGCGATTACGAGCAACGTAGTTGGGATACATATTATTATTATACACGTTTATGGATCAGATACATTGGGTAATTAATTCTAAAAAGTACAGCCCTCTATCTATTTTAGTTTGTTCAGGAGGATTTTTGAAACTTAGATTTTACGTTGTTTATCGATGGTTGAATGTTATTATTTCGCTTCATGTGCGATTACGAGCAAAGTAGTTGGGATACAAATTATTATTATACACGTTCAAGGATTTTTTTTAATGTTTTAAGGATGAAGAATTAGTTTCAATAATTAATAGTTTCAACAAAAAACATATTAATTTGATATTTAAATCGTTATTATATCGGCCACAATAATGTAACACAAAACTGACTAATAAAATAATTACTACATAATTTTCTAGCAGGAAGTTTTTAAAGTGTCCACAACAATATAAACAAATATCTAAAATTAATTAATTACAATACTTAATTCAGCGAAATACTAAATCTATACCTTCCATATGCAATATACAAATCTAGGTAAAATAGGTTTGTCCGAAAAGCAAATATGCCCGGATAGTGTAAAGGTGTGTTCCGATTGGTGGTAATGGCGGTGATAGCATACGAAATTATAGTATTTCTCACATATCGTGATAGTGACACATATTAGTTTGCATGTACATAAACATGAGTCACTAGCAACTCTCTATTAGAAATACTATATTGGCGTCTGCTACCACTGCCATTAGCACCAATGCGAACGCACCTTAACTGTTGTTTACTGACATAGTTTGCTGGGTACGATTAAATATTAATATAATTGGTGTCTAGAGGCATTGAACTGACCTACCTGCAGTTGAGTAACCTCGATCTTCAATAGTAAAAGTTATTTGTATTTTATTAGAATTACGAACGTATGGAATAGTCGTAACATATGCAAAATAAGACATAAAACGAAATTTTCACTTTTTAACATATTGAAGTAGCGAACGTTTGTTGTTATATAAACTAAATTATAGTGAATACATTGTTATACAATACAATTTATAGCCTTCAGAAAATGCAAATTCAATCTTTTGTGATTTTTAAATATACTTTATGCAGGCACAATTAAAATTTATAGTTAACATATCTCCGTATGTTAATATTTAATTGGAAAAACCTTGATTTTATACCTTCACTTATTTATTTTTTTTTTAAATATGTATACATATATTGATAGATAACCACTTTGTAAATATTGCTGAACTTCGGTTCAAACGCTATCGAAAGGGATTGTGTATGTAATACATTCTGAACTCAACATCCCCTCACGAATTTGTAACTTATCCTGCCAAGCAGGATTCTTGTAAGACAATATACCAAGCGGATCATGTTTTATCTCATACAGTGGGAGGGCAGAGGGGCGCATCATGTGCAAACAAAACACGCGCGCTGCGGTTATAAACTCATACAGTCAACCCCAAAAGTTTCAGGACACCACACAAAAATGAAACATTCAAGAAACTACAAATTACAACTGTTATAATTGGCGTTACACGGTGTTACAACGGTGTTACAATTAACAAAATATAACACCATATAGACGTTAAGCATAGTAAGGTCTTGTTTTTCGAAGTATTTAATCAGTCACCGTCAAAGACTTGAATTCTGACTATTATAATTATTATTAGGCCACTATTTTTCGTTCACACCTCTATAAAACGTCTTATAAAACTTCTCGTTTTCGTGTGGGGAACAAAGACTTCTGGGAGTGAGTGTACATGTGGAGTAAGATGCGTACATGCATGATAAGGACGGGAATAAATAGGATTGTGTGTCAGAGGGTGGGAGGGTGGTTGTTCCCACATCGTCAATTAGGGGATCTCTACGACCCCATAAGCACGCAAATGGGTTGCAGATGTAACGTTGTTACCGTTCCCATGGGTGCCTTACTTTTATATTCGCTCGATTATGTGACTTCGGGGCTCTAATTTCGCTACATCGCGAACGTTACGTCCAGATTTTAATTATCTTCGACTTCCTTTGTATTATGCAACGGATCGTTATCCTGGAAAATAGTTAAAAGCGACTGAATCGCTGGGGAGAGCCCGAGGAGACACTGTTTGTTCCTTATCGGAGAAATAAGCTTAATGATGGGATTATTTTCTGTTTTGGATGTCCCATTATAATTCTTAAATATTTGTAGAAGAAGTCTGCTGCATTCTCGGTTTAATTTGTTTTAAGATAAGTACAAGGGAAGGTTACGAAATCAGAGGAAAATAATTGAAAACTATTTAACAAACAGGAGACAAAAGGCTTGGTTGGGGGTACCGCAAGGTTCTGTTTTGGGCCCTGACTTATTTAATTTGTACACAACCCAATGTAGAATTTACCATTTTTTTTATTATTTTTTTTTTCATAAAAATGGTTATACTAACCGTCTCAGAGAGATTCGCATTAATAACTAGAAAGTTATTATTGTACAATTCTCTATCTGTGTATCATGTGAAGACTGAGTATTATTTTACAATCCTATTTTCTCCATAATCGCTCGGACACGTTATGTGATAAAAAGTTTTGTTTTGATGACTAGGAAATCGAAAATACATCTCACAGAGTATGTTGATTGGCAATTTGACTGAAATTAAATATGCTATGGTTATTATTTTCATATGTCGTAAATAGTGTCGTTGTAGTCTTCCTTATTGAGTATATGTGACCCCGCACGAGAGAATCGACCTAACTACCATCTCTTGTTTCGTTAATATTATCTCTTGTGTTTGAAGGCGCATAACTCAAACTACTGAATAGAAAACATTGAAATAAAGTGTGTCGTATTCCTGAATCATTTCTACATGAGTTGTATGACTATCAACAGTTTTTGGCTCTCAGTGTAAACTAGAGCGCGATAGAAATGAGAAATTTTATCAAAATATGAAAATAAAGGTTTGCTAATAGAATTAGCAAACCTTTATAAAAGTATTAGGGATTGTATGGTGTCGTTCTATTTCAAATTGTTCAAGAAGGTCTAATTTATAACCTTTGTCTTCATGTGATAAAGGTTATAAATTAGACAGTAAATTGAAAATTTGGGTTTTACATTTAAAAGCAGACAGAATATTGTAGGGTTTTAGGAATTTGGTTAGTTTATGACTGAAAGGACAATATGGAAATGGTTTATATGAAGGCAATGGATCGGAGGGATTTGTTTTAGTATAAAAAGGATCTATTGTTAGTTAGTTTCTTTGGGAAATTATTTGAAACGGGTAAATTATGAATGAACTTCATTTCAATCAATCTATTTTCATGAGATAAAGGGGTCTTAAGTAGTAAAAGCTGGGGTGGAAGGACCCCATGGGAAGACCGTCCTGTATTTTATAATATTTGTTGTTGAAGGAGCAAAAGTTTTGGGAAATGATGTGTCGAAGGATAGAATTGAAATGGGGAATGGTGGGATCGTTTGTGTAGTGTGCTTTGAGGAGAAGTCAATAGGTACATTAGAATAGAGATTAGTGACGTCAGTTTGATATACTATGGGCCAAATAATATATAGGGTGTCACAATAAGACCGCAAGATTTTAATTTTAAATTAAACATGTTTTTTCTTTAGTCAAGTACTGAAACATTTATTGATCTATAATGTAGACATCCGGGTGTTATCTATGGAACAAGACATCCAGTAAATGGCTTCCCCCTGATACGAAAAATAACAAAATTATTGTCCAAACCCTCTTTTCACGCTGCTTCCCCTAACCAAAAACCCATCCGAATTCCCATGATGCGGACATTTCTGTTTATTTTCGCATTCGGTTTATAACGCGGCATTAGCGGAAATAAAACAAAATCGTAACCGAGAAAATAACGCGTCGTCCGCAGAATGGTAACGGTATAAGTTGGAGAGCCGACACGCCGTTTCCGGTTGGCGAAAAAAGCCCGGCCAGTCATAAAGAGTTGCGGGTACAAAACGTTAATTACAGCGTCCTCCGGAGTGGAACCGTGAAAGGGTGATTTTGCGGGAAAGTGTCAGCCGACACCGCCTAAACGAACCAAAACGGCACAGGCGGAATAAAAAAAAAAGATACGAGAGTACGAGGACAAGGACCGTCGTGCAAAAATGGGTCGCCATTTTGTCACTCGTTACCCAGCGACTGTCACACAGTCGTAAAGCAAACTCAATGGTAAAGAGGAAAAACCGTAGTTACTTAATAGGATTCTAGACCAAGCTTCACGATATTTTGAAAATTACTGTCTCAAACTACATCAAAATTAATTTTTACTGATTACAGTAGTATTTACTATAAATTGTAATGTCTAAAAAGTTCAACATGTTTTTATGTTTGAGATAATGTTGAAATTGTTGTGTATTTTGGCATATACAGTGAGTCAAATCTCAATCTCAAATCTACCGCACAAATCATGGTATCAACACAATAACTAATACGTTACAAATATAAGGCAAATAGCTGTCTTCCAGTGTTTACATTGCTCAATTTTATTATTTAGTAGTGATACTATGAATGGTGTAACCCAAGAGGTCATGTCAGATATAATCCGTTCTGTCTGTTTTGATACTTCTCAGTATGCAGATATGATAGAGTATTGTAGTGTTCTTTATAAATGCGTATACACTGTGGTTAAGGTATGTATTTCTTTGGTCTTATTAACAAACATCTGAGCTCCAATACGTCTTTTTAAGGATATTTTGTTCGTTAAATATGCCAAGAAGATATTGGGAAAATATAATTCAAAACTCCTCAATCATATCCTTGCGATATTCCTCATAATTATTGGTATAATCGTGGTTTTACCTTGGCTTCTTCTTAAGAAATCTTTGGAAGCGTATTTGAGAATTAAACATGGTCCAGATTTTGCGGAATTTTTACATGGGTTAGACATGGTTGAGTATATGGTAAATCCAAAGTTACAGATAATACTGGTGTACATCTTGGAGCACACAGGAGACCCAAACGACCTACTCGAAGACATAAAAGAATCATGCCGAAATCTACATAATTCCCATTTTAAATTTTCCAGTGTTGTCAAATCTTGCCTGGGTTATACGTACTATTTAAAAAATCAAGTCAACTTTGACGATGTTATTTCGATTGAGGAATGCCGTCAAGAATATCTAACCAAAGAAAATCTTACTCAGTATCTGGACGATAAGTTTTTAACCGGAAATCGTATCGATGAAATGTTATGGGACGTCAAAGTACTTAACAAACCCATCCACTGGGGTAACAAAGGCTCTAACTATTATCCAGTTGTTATACGTACTAACCATGCTTTAACAGACGCTATATGTCTATCTAGTTTTCATCAAAAATACCTTATAGATAAAATTGATAACCAGAAATTTGTTAGAACGATGAGTATCTCCAACAATGTCAAAAAGGCTAACAGTCTTAAGTTGCATGAGTTTGCTATAGGTTCCAAATATGATTCAGGTTTGTGCATTGAGGAGAATTCTAGTAGACTTTCAGCGTTATTTATTGAAGATAAACCTGTATGCATGGCGAGAATCAAGAAAATTCGGGAGAATATGAAGTGTACTTTTACCGATGTTATTACAAGCGCAATGGTGAAGAGTTTGTCGACTCATTGTATTAAGGTATAAATTATTATGTTTAATACATCTTTTTGGTATTTATTTTTTTATTTGTTTAGAAAAATGTTCTGTTGGATCGAATATCTTTTGGTATGACTTGCAGGTCAAGTACTGAAAAATCCAAGTGCATACTAGAATGCAAAACATTTGCAAACGAAGCCAGCACCATCACTAGCATACTACCATTTAAAAGTAACAATATTTCACATACGCTTCGTGATATAAGCAAAGTCTTGAAGTTATCGAGAAATTCTTTAGATGCTGAGGTACATATATATTAGTGTGCTTCTTCTTTTATTTTTTTATACATTATCCAGTTTTTAAGTACCATGAATTTGTTTACAACAATTATTTATTTTTGCTTAATAAGAAAAAAAATCACTAATTTTTCTTTTTCTGGTGGTGGCTTTTATACAAAATAATGTTTGATAAAATAAGATACACACAAATATGCCTATTTATCATTGTTTTTCAATTTATACTAAACCTTTTTTAGGCCGTTTATCTCATGTATAAAATAGGATCAAGTTTTCCACTACCAGTAATAAAATTTCTATCAAAAATGGTGATGACCGAAATGACAGTATTGTTAACGAACATCCCCTCTTTTCAAAGTGGTTACATCAACAATCATTTTATCGAGGACTTATTTATTTATGCCAATAGCTTCGATAAAATTAGTTACGTTATTTTTATTAGTTTTGTGATAATCTTATACATTTTAGTTTTGATTTTAGGATTCATGTTTCAAGTGTCTACTTATGGTGATCGTTTACACATAAATGTAGTCTGTTGGGATAATATGGTTGCCAGCAGAGAAGAACTTGTAGATATTTTAAATAACACTATCTCAAATATTGATCAGTTGTATGAAGAATTAGTTTAGACTATTATATTTGTATCTGCTAGCAGTTTTGAGCGTATAAAATAGTTTTGAAAATCATGTTTTTGATTACTGTTCTATAAACAAGGTACCCACATGTTTGTTGTGGTATTTGTAGCTATAGGTAATTCCTTGTCATTTAATGGAATTGTCACAAGTGTTCTTACCTCAAATTTAACAAATTCTCGAATAACTGGAATTAAGAGAACCAGTAGAAGCTAGCATTTTATCTACACTAGTACTACTATAAAATTAATTTCCTTATAGTTTTTATATCACTTTAGTCTAGTTGTCACTTATTTAAGTCATCATTAACAATACATATTTTTTTCTTACAACTTTAGCACTCTGTAGTTCATAATTTCTGACATTTAGGACATTTGTTCATATGAATTCTTCTCAAAATGGACCCAAGGATAACCTCCTTAAATATTACTATGTTATTAAGAGATAGCCTGTATAGTAGACTGCATTTAGATGTAGAATTAGTTGTAAGTAATGATGTTTTACAAAACTTTGCATCTCGACTGCCTCGCGCCAAAATCCCAGAAGCGAGGCTAACCGTTCTCCATAAAAGTATTATTCATGTTTATTTCGGCCTTAAAAATTAACAAAATGTCGTAAGCATACCTTCAGGCTTGAAAAATATTGAGCAACGTATTCATTAAAATAATAAATTGTTAATCGAATTAAATTATACGTAACCACTATAACCTTGAAATCGTAGGATACGTAAATGGTACAAATGTTAATTAGCGTCAAAACAAGTTTTTGCTTATGTTTAACGCTTTGATCTGTCTTGTTTTCGATCATGGTGCTATTTGTTTCTTATAAATTCTTCTGTGATTTAATTAATAATCCTTGTACAACGTGTAATATCCAACCAGTCGAACCTGTTTTCTTATATAGTTCTTCTAAGAAGAAATCGTGGTATCACATTATAAAAAATCCGGTACAAATACAGGACAAGTAGCTAACCTCCAGTTTTTACATTTACACATTTTATTATTTAGTTGTGATACTATAAATGGTGTAACCCAAGAGGTCATGTCACAAAATGCAGGCATAATGGAATATTGTAGTATACTATATAAATGTGTATACACTGTCGTTAAGGTATATGTATCTTTAGTTTTATTTATAAATATTTACTTTAATACGTCTGTTTAAGGATATTCTATTCGCTAAATATGCCAAAAAGATATTAGGAGAATCTACTTCAAAACTCCTCACTCATATCCTTGCGATAATACTCATATTTCTTGGAATAATCGCGGTTTTACCATGGCATCTTCTTAAGAAATGTTTAGGAGTGTATTTGAGAATTAAACATGGTCCGGATTTTGCGGAATTTTTAAATGGCTTAGATATGGTTGCGCATATGGCAAATCCAAAGCTACAAATAATAGTGGTGTACATATTGGAGCATACAGGAGACCCAACGATCTACTCGAAGACCTAAAAGAATCATGCCGAAATCTACATAATTCCCATTTTAAATTTTCCAGTGCTATCAAATCTTGCCTGGGTTATACGTACTATTTAAAAAATCAAGTCAACTTCGAAGATGTAATTTCTATTGAGGAATGCCATCAAGAATATCTAACCAAAGAAAATCTTACTGAGTATCTCGAAGATAACTTCTTAACCGGCAATCGTATCGACGAACACTTATGGGCCGTCAAAGTGCTTAATAAACCCATCCAATGGGGTAATAAAGGGTGCAATTATTATCCGGTTGTTATAAGTACTAATCATGCCTTGACAGACGGTATATGTCTATATAATTTTCATCAAAAATACCTCATAGATAACGTTGATAATAAGAAATTCATTAAAACGATGAGTCTCGCCAGCAATGTCAAAAAGACGAACGATTTTAAGTTGCATGAGTTTACAATAGAAGCGAAATGCGGTTCAGGATTGTGCATAGCGAAAAATTCTAGTAGAGTTTCAGCGTTATTTATCGAAGATAAACCGGTGTGCATGGAGAAAATCAAGAAAATTAGGGTGAAGATGAAGTGTAGTTTTACTGATGTTATTACAGGCGCAATGGTTAAAAGTTTATCGACTCATTGTATTAAGGTATACATTATTATTTTTAACTTATCTTCTTTGTATTTGTGTAAATTTTTCCAGAAAAATGTTTCGTTGGATCGAATATCTTTTGGTATGACTTCCAGACCAAGTACAGAAAAATCCCAGGGACTACTGGAATGTAAAACATTTGCAAATGAAGTCACAACACTTATGACCATGATTCCATTTAAAAATAAAAATCTTACAAGTATCGTACATGACATTAGCAATGTCATAGCATGTCAGGATGCTTCTTATTTTATTTTTTATGTATTATTTTTTTATTATCACAATTATTTTAACTGTTTTAACTTTAAACAAATTTCGTAGTAGTTTAAAAATCATTTTCCCTTTAAGTTACTTGAAATGGCCTATTATTGTTTCGCAATAATACTAACCTTTTTTTAGGCCGTTTACATCCTGTATCAAATAGGATCTTGTTTTCCACTACCGATAATAAAATATCTATCAAAAATGATAATGCCCGATATAAAGTTACTGGTATCGAATGCACCGTCTATCCAAACTGGTTACATCAACAACCACTTAATTGAGGACTTAATCCCATATGGCAATATCTTCGACAAAATCAGTAAAGTTACTTTTATTCGTTTTCTGTCATTCTTATACATATTAGTTCTGATTTTAGGATTCATGTTTCAAGTGTCTTCCTATGGGGATCATTTACACATAATTGTGGTGTGCTGGGATAATATGGTTGCCAACAGAGAAGAGCTTGTTGATATTTTAAATAACACTATCTCAAATATTGATCAATTGTATGAAAAATTAGTTTAATAAGTTGTATTTGTGTTTACTAGCTGATTTGAGCGAATGAAATTGGTGTGAAGATGAGGTTTTTAATTATTGTTATGCTTCTTATTTACAAATAACTCTGGTAACTATAAATGGCAACGGTTATAAAGATGTTAAGATGTTATTTTTAGACAAATAAGGCAAAAAGACTCGCTCTAAAATATTGCAAATAATCTAAGATGTTCATAGTTAATGGGCATTCTATTTAAAGAAAAAATAAGTTGACCACCAAAAACTCAAAAATGGTGATATTTAGGTATAGGAAACCTTATGCAAAATGATGTATTTTGATACCGAATTCCAGTGACCGGACGTGACAGTTAACTTGAGAATAACTTAGCTGAAGAGCTCAGATCGAGTAAATTCTAATTCCAAAATTTCAAGTTTGAGTGAGACACCCTGTAGATATTTCGCAGTTTTGGGATAATATGGTTGGTAGCCGAGAAAAACTTGAAGATATTTCAAATTATTTTAAACAACACTATCTCATAATAAAATTATAAACCCCTAACCACAACAAGTATTTTAGAAACCTAAATACGTATTTCAGCAACTATGTTGCCATCTTCAGTAGAACCTAAAAAGAGGAAAACAGAGATTAGCACTTCATAGTATCTTTACTGGATATTGTCCAAGCAAATCACTAGTGGAAGTGACGTCCATGTTAAAAATTACCCTATATATACCCATTTGTTGTTCACACCTCAGTGAATTTTGATCATTGAAGCGTAAAAAACAAGTTTTAATTAAAGCAGGTCAAACAATGGCGAACTAGGTATAGGACCCCTGTCTGAATTTATTAATTTATCTCTATTCAAGTGAATAAAGATACTTTCCAAGCTGTTTAGTTCCCTATTATTTGACACAGCTTTTACAAGTTTTAAGTCATCTACAACTACTTTATGACATGTGTCTAAAATATGTTGAGCCACACTAGATTTTTCAAAACGATTATATTTAAAATGAGCTACATGTTCTTTGAACCTAGTTAAAATTGTTCTTCTAGTCTGGCCTACGGATTCTTTTTCACAGTCATGACATTTGATACAATATATTCCAGATTTATCAAGTACATCTACCTTGCCCTTTGGGTTTCCAAGAAGGTTTTTTATGCTATTATGAGTCGAATATGCTATACAGAGATTTTGTGATGTAAAAATACTTCTCAAACCCCTTGTATATGCACAATCGAACGATATTTTAACATATTTCTTCTTTTCTACAGACAAAGTATTTAAAGTAGATATTTGATTTACATACATTTTTTGATTCTGCTTCTTAATCATTCTATCAACTATTTTCTCAGGGTACCCATTATGTATGACAACATTCTTAATAAACAATAATTCTTGCTGATATCTATCTGCGGACAATGGAAATTTCAATAACCTATTTACTAAACAACTAATAAAAGACAGTTTTTGTTGAAAAGGATGCTGCGAATCATTAGGGATAAACCTGATTGTGTTAGTATCTTTCCGATACACGTCAATTTCTATTATATTTTTGCTATTCCTGACTACCAGAGTATCTAAAAATGGAAGTTGGCCGTTAACTTCTTGTTCTACAGTAAAGTTAATGGTGTTGAATTTAGAATTCAAAACGAGAAGAAAATCTTGAATACTGCACTTCTTGGTGTCAAAAATGGCAAAAATATCGTCGACATACCTAACCCAAGTCTTAGGGAAATATGGTGCTATAGACTTTACATTGGTTTCAAATCTGCTCATAAACAAGTTGGCAATAAAAGGTGAGAGACAGTTACCCATTGCAGTTCCCTCAAGTTGTTCAAAAAACTTTCCGTTTATTTCAAAACAATTTTGAGACATACAAAGGGCAGTCAATCTTACATATTCATCTATTTCTGACGGTTCAAAGTTGTTATTGCTCAATAATTCCCTAAGAAACTCCAAAGTTTCCGGAATAGGCACACTAGGAAACAGTGAAGCAACATCAAATGAAATCAACAATTCGCCATCCTCTAATTTTACATTGTTAACCTTATTGATAAACTCCAATGAGTTAATAACAGAGAAGCTTGGTTGAGGAACAGGTAAATTGTTGAACTCATTCGATAACCATTTCGCTAACTGGTAAGTAGGTGAGTTAATACCTCAAACAATAGGTCTCACTGATTTACCAGGTTTGTGAATTTTGGGAAGAACATATAATCTAGGTACAGTACGATTGGAAACTTTGAGTTTAAATCTAGTTTGGCGGGTGATAAGATTAGGACAACTGGACAGCGTTGTCCAGCGACAGCGACAACGGACTAGTTTGGGCAGTGGGTTTTTCTTGATTTCCTTATAAGGACCATTTTCAACACTATCCAACTATCCACTATCCACTATCCAACACTATCTCAAATATTGATCAGTTCCATGAAGAATTAGTCAATACACTGTATTCGTATTTGGTATAATAACCGTTGGTATACAGCGCGTATAATACAGGAAATCTGATTTTTTTTCATCACTACGTAACTCTTTCTCCACGAGATCTATATATATATAACACAGCCGTAACGATCTCGCCTTTAGTCTAGTGAAAGTGAACCGTGCATATCAGTCATGGGAATTTATTACGGTCTCTTTCCGTGTGTTTTATCTGTTGTTGAGGTTCGTCGATTAAACTTGAAAAAAAAGTTACTCATATACATTAAATTTTAGTATTTCGTATCACAGACCACGCTAAAGAAGTTCATCGGCAACAATATAACAATAGTGCACGCTGCAGCGACGTACGTAATAATCGCTGCAATTATAGTTCTTTTCCTGCCATGGTATGTGCTACAAAAATTTCTCGAGATCTCGTTGAAACTCCACCACGGAAAAAACTATGGTGGAATGCTGAATGGCCCGGATAGGACAACCGACATAGACACACCAAAACCGCTGATCGTCTTTTGTTACATACTCGAACACGACGGCACAATACGAGAATTATACGAAGACGTAAAAGAAGCTTGTACCAATTTATACAATTCCGATCTGAAGTTCTCCAGTGTTATTAAACGAACTTTAGGTTACCAATACTACATAGGAAACCAAATTAAAATCGATGATGTCATTTATATTCAAGACTGGCGAAAGGATTTTGTTTCAAAAGATGACCTCAGTGAATATTTAGACGACAAATACTTAAATTCCCCGTTCAATGACGAACAACTATTGGAGATAATCATGTTTAACAAACCAATGCAGGACCCACAGGATAATGGGTCCTGTTATCCGGTCCTGATCAGGACTAATCATGCCATGGCGGATGCCATACACCTATCTGTGTTCCACCATAAATACCTAATGAATAAAACAAAAGACGAACAATTTACACATGCTGTAAAATCTAAAAATAGCAACGTCGACTTCAAACGACTGGATAATATGGGTAAATATTTTACCAAACCTGTACCTCATTACAGTCTGAAGGCGAAAAATACCAAGAAAGTATCGTGCCTGTACATGGAGGACACCCCTGTATATTGGGAAAGGATTAAGCAAATCAAAAAGAGGGCTAATGTTACTTTTACAGATGTTTTTGTAACAGCAGCAGCTTGTAGTTTGCGAGACCACTTTACACAAGTATGTTGCATGCATTTGATATGAAGTTAATTAATAATTAGTTACTAATAATTAATTAAAGAAATTTCTTTTTTAGAATAGTCTTAACATTGATAAAATATTGTATGGGGCAACTTGTAGGCCAGTAACTGAGGACACTAAAAAAGTACTGAGTGGAACGCGATTGACAAATGAGACGACGTTTATGATAAATATGCTAGACATAAGCCAACAGAATATTCCCATTTCTACTCTGTTAAGGGAATATGCGAAACGACTTAATGACTCTAAGAATTCTACAGACAGTCAAGTAAGTAATAGCATGTTTTCGCTTAAAATGTATAATTTATAATAATTACATTGACTGGTACATGTTTTCTGAGTTAAAAATAAATTTAAACTACTTATTTGTAATTAATAATTGCTGTAATGACTTTGTTTTTGAGACTGCAACTTCCGAATAAACAAACATAGAGACCTGGAATTTTTACTGTCAAATTGCATTTAAAATTGTGATAAAAACCAAAAAACGAAATTGGCAAATGGACCAGGCTGTATATTTAAAAGTTTTCAAGTTTGTAGTCGTGTCCTAAAACATCTGATTTAATTTAATAGTAAAATTAGAAAAACATGGACAAATAGACCAGCCTGTATAGTTAATAGCATTTCAAATTTGGGTAGCTTAACTCTTTTCGTCCAACTTTTATTAGAATCTTTATAATAGTGATAAAACTAGAGTAAATTTGACCAGTCTATATATTATTTAAAAGGTTTTCATATTTGTGGCCTTTGATTATTTACATATTATTATTTTTTTTATTATTTAGGTAGCTTACTTGATGCAAACATTAGGCGCATATATACCGCACCCAATATTCAAGGCTGTACACAATTTTTTGATGAAGCCTGTACTGTTCGGACTCACTAATATCCCATCAATCGCATCCGGATACATCAATAATCACCACATAAGAGACGCTTTCATTTACGTTAATAGCTTTAATAACACTAGTAAGTATCCACCATGTCAAATAAACTATCGAGAAAAATAATATTTTTCATTTTAAGGGTTTATGTTTCAAATTTTTACGTATAGCGGGAGGCTGCAAGTAAATTTGACCGTTGAAGAGAACACCGTCAATTCTAGAGAAGAACTCGACAATATTTTGGCCAAAACTTTCGCTAATATTGATCAATTATACCAGGAAGTGATAAGGTGATAGGTGATGAAGCGTATATGCAAAAGTAAAAGGCCAAAACTTATTTCGTAATTCGTTAGTATTTATTGCAATAAAGATTTAGTGTGACGTTTTCTTTTTATTTCGCAAGGAGAAAGTACTTAACGTCAGATAAACATGCATAAAATCTTTAATTACAGCGTTGTGAGTGTGTTGTATTATTTTATTGAGGATGTTTGTTATCGATCGGTTAACTTCCTTACAAAATTTAACTATAGACTATTAGTATATCGTAATATATCAGACCAAGCTCAAAACAACAAACTAGATTGAAATTAGATTGAACAATGGTTATACTGTAAAATATATGCATGTATTATTCAATAACATAAAAGAGTGATAAATAATACATATACCCACATTGAAGTATAAATTTATTGCACTTAACTTTCAATACCAAATTTGTCGTGTTTTATTTGTACTCTCTTCTCACTAATGCAAATCGAGAATTTTATTGCCTCATACAGGAATGTATCTAGGTAAAGTTTCTACCATATTTATGATGCATAACTTTGCATTACCATGAGTTGAACTATGGGCATTTCCTGTAATAATAATTCTGTTGTTTTGTACACGCAACATGTAATTGTGTAATCTACTATTACGTGTATCATACAAAATGTCTTAAAAGATTACCATGATGGTTTTAACTCTTAGTTGGTAGTTGGTAAATCAATGTAGGACAGAAAGTAATGTGTGAATTGTTCTGAAAATTTAATGCGAAGTATAACATAATTGTAGAATGTTGACGTAGTGATATGTAGCCAAATTATAGTGTAGATATAATTTTAGATATAATTAGTATAATGACATTTGCTCTGACATTTGCACAATAATCGGCTTATAACTAATTACAGCTAATTGTCTGCCCCCCGTGATAATTAACAACAATTATTTTGTATATTAATTAAGTAGCTAGGTATGTCTGGCTTGGTACATTATTGAAAACTATTGGAGAAGATTAAAAACTAAATTAACATTTGCATTATTTAAATCGATTTACACACGTATTAATTATTTATCGTGAGCATTTATGTAATGGCTCATTATTTATATAACAGACCAAAAATTAATTATTTTCAGCAGCAATCGCTCGCTAAATCATTAAATAATCCATGACTGGCACACGAACATGAAATGTTTCCATCCAAATTATTTGCATAATTTAAAACGCATATTGACCGACATTGTTGTAAATAAATTATCCTAGTGTATATTGAAGCTAATAGAAATCCCAAAAATCCATCCGGATATTAAATTATAAATGAAGCTATTAGGTTTATTCACAATCAGAAATTGGAATATGTGCCTCCGTAGAGACAGGAAATTTATTTTTTAATCATGTAGGAGAAAAATGAAATTGTATGTTCTGGTATCGTCATTGGGGACTTACTATGGTCCACTTTTGGTATATTTTTTATGATAAATATTACACCACAGCTCATTTCGATTCATATTCTCTTATCAGTGCTGCTAAACTAAACAAATAATTGAACCATCTGTGTGAAGCATCTCAGCATCTCTGTGAAGCATCTCAGGATTTAGGAATGATAGACATTAGAAAAATTGAAATCAGAAATTGGAAGACATATTCTACAAGATTGTGACGTCACAATATGTCATTTTTATTTTTAATGAGTAATTTTCAAAGCAATTAATG
This sequence comes from Melinopterus prodromus, assembly GCA_964023965.1. Classification (NCBI taxonomy): domain Eukaryota; kingdom Metazoa; phylum Arthropoda; class Insecta; order Coleoptera; family Scarabaeidae; genus Melinopterus; species Melinopterus prodromus. Next base: position 1,497,591 of record OZ030394.1, on the reverse strand, counting down.
CTATGATTTTACGTTGTCTATCGGTGGTTGAATGTTATTATTTCGCTTCATGTGCGATTACGAGCAAAGTAGTTGGGATACAAATTATTATTATACACGTTTATGGATCAGATACATTGGGTAGTTAATTCTAAAAAGTACAGCTCTCTATCTATTTTAGTTTGTTCAGGAGGATTTTTGAAACTTAGATTTTACGTTGTTTATCGGTGGTTGAATGTTATTATGTCGCTTCATGTGCGATTACGAGCAAAGTAGTTGGGATACAAATTATTATTATACACGTTTATGGATCAGATACATTGGGTAATTAATTCTAAAAAGTACAGCCCTCTATCTATTTTAGTGTGTTCAGGCGGATTTTTGAAACTTATATTTTACGTTGTTTATCGGTGGTTGAATGTTATTATTTCGCTTCATGTGCGATTACGAGCAAAGTAGTTGGGATACAAATTATTATTATACACGTTTATGGATCAGATACATTGGGTAACTAATTCTAAAAAGTACAGCCGTCTATCTATTTTAGTTTGTTCAGGAGGATTTTTGAAACTTAGATTTTACGTTGTTTATCGGTGGTTGAATGTTATTATTTCGCTTCATGTGCGATTACGAGCAAAGTAGTTGGGATACAAATTATTATTATACACGTTTATGGATCAGATACATTGGGTAATTAATTCTAAAAAGTACAGCCCTCTATCTATTTTAGTTTGTTCAGGAGGATTTTTGAAACTTAGATTTTACGTTGTTTATCGGCGGTTGAATGTTATTATTTCGCTTCATGTGCGATTACGAGCAAAGTAGTTGTGATACAAATTATTATTATACACGTTTATGGATCAGATACATTGGGTAATTAATTCTAAAAAGTACAGCCCTCTATCTATTTTAGTTTGTTCAGGAGGATTTTTGAAACTTAGATTTTACGTTGTTTATCGGTGGTTGAATGTTATTATTTCGCTTCATGTGCGATTACGAGCAAAGTAGTTGGGATACAAATTATTATTATACACGTTTATGGATCCGATACATTGGGTAATTAATTCTAAAAAGTACAGCCCTCTATCTATTTTAGTTTGTTCCGGAGGATTTTTGAAACTTAGATTTTACGTTATTTATCGGTGGTTGAATGTTATTATTTCGCTTCATGTGCGATTACGAGCAAAGTAGTTGGGATACAAATTATTAGTATACACGTTTATGGATCAGATACATTGGGTAATTAATTCTAAAAAGTACAGCCCTCTATCTATTTTAGTTTGTTCAGGAGGATTTTTGAAACTTAGATTTTACGTTGTTTATCGGTGGTTGAATGTTATTATTTCGCTTCATGTGCGATTACGAGCAAAGTAGTTGTGATACAAATTATTATTATACACGTTTATGGATCAGATACATTGGGTAATTAATTCTAAAAAGTACAGCCCTCTATCTATTTTAGTTTGTTCAGGAGGATTTTTGAAACTTAGATTTTACGTTGTTTATCGGTGGTTGAATGTTATTATTTCGCTTCATGTGCGATTACGAACAAAGTAGTTGGGATACAAATTATTATTATACACGTTTATGGATCAGATACATTGGGTAATTAATTCTAAAAAGTACAGCCGTCTATCTATTTTAGTTTGTTCAGGAGGATTTTTGAAACTTAGATTTTACGTTGTTTATCGGTGGTTGAATGTTATTATTTCGCTTCATGTGCGATTACGAGCAAAGTAGTTGGGATACAAATTATTATTATACATGTTTATGGATCAGATACATTGGGTAATTAATTGTAAAAAGTACAGCCCTCTATCTATTTTAGTTTGTTCAGGAGGATTTTTGAAACTTAGATTTTACGTTGTTTATCGGTGGTTGAATGTTATTATTTCGCTTCATGTGCGATTACGAGCAAAGTAGTTGGGATACAAATTATTATTATACACGTTTATGGATCAGATACATTGGGTAATTAATTCTAAAAAGTACAGCCCTCTATCTATTTTAGTTTGTTCAGGCGGATTTTTGAAACTTAGATTTTACGTTGTTTATCGGTGGTTGAATGTTATTATTTCGCTTCATGTGCGATTACGAGCAAAGTAGTTCGGATACAAATTATTATTATACACGTTTATGGATCAGATACATTGGGTAATTAATTCTAAAAAGTACAGCCCTCTATCTATTTTAGTTTGTTCAGGAGGATTTTTGAAACTTAGATTTTACGTTGTTTATCGGTGGTTGAATGTTATTATTTCGCTTCATGTGCGATTACGAGCAAAGTAGTTGGGATACAAATTATTATTATACACGTTTATGGATCAGATACATTGGGTAATTAATTCTAAAAAGTACAGCCCTCTATCTATTTTAGTTTGTTCAGGCGGATTTTTGAAACTTAGATTTTACGCTGTTTATCGGTGGTTGAATGTTATTATTTCGCTTCATGTGCGATTACGAGCAAAGTAGTTGGGATACAAATTATTATTATACACGTTTATGGATCAGATACATTGGGTAATTAATTCTAAAAAGTACAGCCCTCTATCTATTTTAGTTTGTTCAGGAGGATTTTTGAAACTTAGATTTTACGTTGTTTATCGGTGGTTGAATGTTATTATTTCGCTTCATGTGCGATTACGAGCAAAGTAGTTGGGATACAAATTATTATTATACACGTTTATGGATCAGATACATTGGGTAATTAATTCTAAAAAGTACAGCCCTCTATCTATTTTAGTTTGTTCAGGCGGATTTTTGAAACTTAGATTTTACGTTGTTTATCGGTGGTTGAATGTTATTATTTCGCTTCATGTGCGATTACGAGCAAAGTAGTTGGGATACAAATTATTATTATACACGTTTATGGATCAGATACATTGGGTAATTAATTCTAAAAAGTACAGCCCTCTAGCAAGCCTACTTTGAGTCAAAATATTGACTCAATATTGACTAATAAGTAAGAAGATATTTAGAAATTAGTCATATATTTACATGCAAAAAAAAGGACATTCTCTTCAAATAGTCTTGTAGTATTTTAAATTAATATTATTGATATAAATTAATGTTCATGTACAAGAGAATTGCATGAAAACAATGAAGAAGAAAATAAAAAGAACGAATGTTTTCTATAAAGCTTTATTTATATTTTTAAAACCTTATTAAAATTCCCTTCATTACGTAAAACTTGCTTTGCTTCGTAATAAACCTGAATGTAACAAAAGCGAACATTTATATATAACCGGCCTAAAATATATTATGTAATAAACATATGTTATAAATTTGCACTCTGCAGATATAAGATTATGGAATATTCTACACAATTTTTATAAGACACACTGTTTCTGGCTATTTATAATTTGAACCTGGAGATAGTGTTACTAGCTGTGTAAAGTGTCTACGGTGTACAATATTCAAATGCAGTTATAAATGTATTATTTCAAACATTAAAATAATAACAGTGTAGAAAGTCGGTGGTAAAATAAATTAGTGACAAACTGGTATTAATACACTTGAGCTACTACTTGAAAATACCTAACGCATACTGAAAAATACTGAAAACCTTTTACTAACATTACGCAACATATTTAATGCAAAAAATACAAGTAATGTATTGGTAAGATACTGAAATTTATGCTTATGTTCAACAATGCAAATTCTTGTAATGGAAATAGGTAATTTGGAAACTAGTAGATTACAAAGTTTATCTGGTTTCAATATAGTATTTACTATGGTTGGAAGGTTTGGTACAACCGGGAGTTATGAGCCTTCAAACACAAACGACATATATCGAAGCATATATCGAATATCGAAGCTAGAATAGAAAATTTACATGGAAAGCCTTCAGTTCATTACTCGATAACAGTAATCAGCAACAGTTTGCATCTGATTTTTGACCAATTTCGGCTACCATAGCCAATCTATCGAAGCCTTAGGTGGGCGCATCGTAAAAACAGCGCAATTTGCTTTCGCAATCGCCGACGATCAATGAAAATAATTAACGTCCCCGAAGATTGGGTAATTAAGCCCTCGGATAATATACAGTTATTACATCCGCTCTAGATACACGAAATCGCGGCGATTAATTGAATCTCAAACTCACCCCCTCTCACCCCCTTGCAACGCGTTAACCCGGATCGTTATCGGGCCATATTACGCTCCTAGGTGAAAGGGGGAAGGGGATGAAGTACCCCCCTCCCTCGATCTAGAATCTGCAGGTTTTCATATCAAAATTGGCTTATAAACTGCTAAGTTTGACGTTTGCTTCCATGCAGGTCGTTAATACCGTAACGGTAAGCCGATACCGGGGTGGAGGGGGTTAAGCTGACCCGAAATTTACTGACATCAGCGCGCCCGAATACAGGAACTTTCATTTCCGCTCTCGAGATTCGGAAGCGCAAGATAATACTTGCAACGGAAGAATTTGCTTTCTCTCTCTTGGTCGGTATAGATACCGTTTGCACACCCACCGTTCAAACGGTATCTATACCGGTCGCAATGGCGAAGCTAGTTCTGGTGAGCACCTATAGAGGTCGCGTCTGAAGACGGCTGGTGGTGAGCGATAAATTACGAAAGGCTGGAGGAACTGCGCTCGATTTATTGGCTCGCGGGAGTGCGAATTTCTTTAATGGAATCCGAACGCGTTATCTCCTATCTCAGCGCGGACCGCAAAAACTCTGCTCGGTGTAATAAGTTCCTACTGAAATTTCAGGCGCTGAAGACGCAGCTGCAGCCTCGCTACTGCCGCTGCTGCCGATGATTTTATAAATCCCAATCCACCGGGATAACTCGGGAGAACTTCCGGTAACCATATTTTAACTTAATTGCCGGGGGTAATGTTACCACTGTCTTTACACCCTTTATCTGGAACGGCGTACGTTATAATAGGTCCGCAAGTGATTTAGGTTTATGTTGCATCAGCAGTTCTCTTAGCTTCAAAAATAAACTACCTGAGACTAACTTTTTTTGGGCTAATATCGTCGCACACTGGCGTTTTGTGAGTGTAAATCGACAAAATTGATAACTTTTTAATTATGAATTGTATTGTATTGCTTCCGATTTTGCCGGAAGTGCTAAAGAAATTTAATGGAGTGATATTAGACAACAAATGGTTATTTTTTATATATGTAATTGTGGATAGTATCCATTTTTTTGCTCTGATGGAGTTTTTCAGCTATGATTTTCGTAATCACAACAAAAAACGAATTAAAATGACACGTCATTCTGTAGCTGATAAAATTACAAGTATATTTTAAGTTACTAAAGGGATGTTATTTCGAAATTGCTACCGATAACCATCCTCGTTTTAGCAGACCGCGGCATCGCAGCAGCGTGCCCATCGACCGTAGTAATTTTCTTATTAGACAACTCCGCTCCATTGTAAGCAATTTCACAATTTGCATATCACTCCGAACTCTAGAATAAGATTAACGTTCCATCATTTTGGGCAATATGTAATGTAAACTCGTGTACCGTAAGTTTCAATTACGAATTCTCGCTCGACATGTCGAGGCTATCGAGTTTGACGAACATTTCAACTCCTAACAAAATATTTACGAAAGGTCTTCGAATTCATTCTAAAATTGTGATTGAAATAAATCTATTGTTAGTGTGAAAAGCTTATCCAACAATAATTATTTAAGGGGGATTCCGGGATTTTCCTCTAAAATTACCGCTTTTTTAGATTTTTTTGTTGGCGAGACTATGCAATAAATCAATTTCAAATTTGGCACAAATATTTATTAGCTTTTCAGGTAGCTTCAAAAAAATAATAAAGAAATGTTATGAATCACACTCCAGGTGATCTGAAATAAAAAATATAAGTAGTTATCGTTTGATGAACCAGAAAATAGAAATATTTATATTTGAGGAAATGGTGGCAATGTTTTCATTATGAAAAGAAAAGTATATAACATATTGCATTTCTGGTTCATCAAACGATAAAGGGATGTTTACTTAACATTCAGGTAAAATTTGAAGTCAATAGTTTTTGAAATATCATGCCAACCGTTCGCAAAAAAAAAACAGTTTCGAGAATAACACGTTTGAATTCATCTGAGTGTTCTCGGCTTCAGTTTTTCGCATTTGTATCAACACTGTGATTCCACAAGACAGTACATATGCTGGGGATTTTCATTCGTCCAGATCTTCCGATAGAATTTGGTCCACACAGCATTGTACATATTATCAACAGTCTGGATGTCTTCTGATCGGTAAATCATAGAAAGTTGTCTATTTTTTTCAATGTACAAGCCGCATCAGACCCGGTGCTCCAGCCCACCGCCCCGCGGAATATGTATTTGGTTGAATCCACTATTTCACCCGCTGACCCATCATGTTCGCAGTACAGTTGTCTGTATGTACTTCGATACAATTGTCAAGTTGCCAAATTCTGATTCCCAAAACTCACAGGCATGACAATAGGAAAATTTCACGGCAAACTCAACCACTTTGTTAGTATATTTCTTCATAAGTAGATACTGTGATCCCATACAACGGAAGTGTAATCTGTATTCTTCCATATCCCGTCTCCAAACCAATGCACTATAATATCTTCGTCTTCCGCTGTCGACAATATATGGGCAGACGTACTAGCAAATGCTTTTCTTTCACGAGTGTGAGTTCCCAGAAAATTGTCTTTTTTGTTGTCTATCAGCACGTGAAGGAGTTTTTTCTTGAGTGTTTCTTATCCATGACTGTCCACGAGTGGATTTCCCAGAATAATAAACCACACACTGCAAGATCTCTTGGCTTGAAATTTTCTTAACTCAAGCCGAAAAATTGTTGTGCGCGCGATCCGACTGATCCGCGTGCTCCGTATTTTTGGCACGCCGTCGGCTAATTGCTTATAGCTTGGCTATTTTTGCAAATATTGCCTTGAAACTCTGTACACATATTCTTAAGATCTTAAATAATAAAATAACATATAAAAGAAATCGAAATCCCCTCTTAAATCAAATAATACTATTCTCTCTGACTATTCTTTTCGCTGTGGATGAACTTGCAACATAATTCCTACCGAAAATTTGACGCAATTTAAGAATTGTAGCAACCGAACTTTCAATCGATACGCAAACGCTACAAGCTTGCATATCTACATACGAGCGGAGTCGTTTTATTGCCGTGCGGCGCGGTGATTAAAAACAGATTCGCAACTCGCAAACTTTGATGTAAAAAGTCTGCAGCCGCATTTCGGGGCGAGTGGGCGCGCATCGCCCGGGTTCGGGTGTGTTTTCGGCTCATTTTAATCTATTGATGCGATTTAAATGGACGGGCATTGTGTGTGTCGGGCTCGATATGCCGAGCCAGCTTTGCTGAAACTTTTCACCGATGCCGATGTTGTTTCAAAGCGCAAACACGAGCTTTTCGGGCGAAACTGCAGACGCAGCAGCGCGATCGACGAAAAGAAATACGCGTTCGCGCGGTAAACAAAAACGATGTGGGGAAAAGTTTGTAAATGGTAGTTTTGTTGTCAAGTACGTTACGTGTTTTTAGTTAGATTGTACGATTAGTATAGGTAATTTGGTTGTGTTTGAAATACAGTAATGAATATAAAAAAAGCTCCGAACTAGTATCGATATAAAATTGGTATAAAGAAAATAAATTATGTTTGAATGTATTGAAAACAAAAGCTATGGTATTGGGAAATAGAAATTCGGTAAACGCTACACCAGACATAGTTATCGATACCACAGTTGTTGAGATAGTGGTCGAATTTAAATATCTAGGTGTCATTTTAGATAATAGTTTGAAATTTACGAGTAATATGGAATATATTGTTTAAAAGGTGAGTCGAAAGATTAGCTACTTAGGAAGAATATCTAATAAACTTACATTAAAAGCTAGAATATCTTTGTACCATACGATTATAGAACCATATTTTTACTATTGCAGCAGTATATTATTTTTGTGTACAGACAAAGACATTAAAAAGATTCAAGTACAACAAAATCGAGCACTCAGAATTTTATTACAATGCTCCAGGTTAACAAGTATCGAGTCCATGTTGAGTAAATAAATTTTTTTTAATGTAAACAAGGAACGGTATATCAGGCACTCACGTTGGTATATAAATGCATAAATAATAAACTCCCAAATTATATGAGTAATTATTTAACATACAACAGTCAGCAGCATAAATACAATACTCGGCAAAAGGACCACTTCAGATTACCAAAATATACAAAAAGCAGCACACAAAATTCATTTTATTATAAAGCACTGAAGATGTTTAACAGCCTACCAAGTGATACAAAAAACAGTAGTTCGCTAAGTCTTTTTAAAACATCATGTCGGGTTCATGTATTGGCTAATTTTAAGTAGTTGATAAGTTTAGTACTTAGGAAACCAAATTTATTGTAATTATTAGTTTCTTTTAACTAAATAAGCATCATTATTATATATTAAAAATAAATCGTGGAGTTTGAAACTAAGTAAGTGTGAAAAATATCCAATATCCAACTCTTTTTGATTCGGGTTCCACAACTTCTGTAATGTTTTCACTATTTTCCGGGTAAATATAGCTTAATCAAAGAAACTATGTACTGTTCCCATTTTCAGTATATAAGAGAAAAATTAATTAGTTTAGAAAGACCACTTATAGAAACTTTGATCGGTTCTTTAAAAAAATTGCTTTCTTACAATGTATTTAGTTAATTCCCAAAGTTTGAAAGTGGGACGGAAGTGTACCATTTGAAGACTAATGTGCTGTGCGGTATTTTGAATAATAAAATATTTTGCTCTTTTTTTTCGTAAAAATTTAAATGGGTAATTATATCTTCAGTTCCTGGAGAGAAAGTTGTCATCTTTTTTGGACATTTCCCGTTAATTCTGGCCACTTAGATTGCCCGACTTTGCCCCGTTACATTTCTTTTTGTGGGGTTACCATACCAAAGCAGCAAAAAATAAAAAAAAAATACTGAAATTTCTAAAAAAATTATTTAAAAAGAACCTTTTAGTATCACTGGCATTTACTAATATGTGTTACAAGATTAATAATTAAGAAAAAGCTGAAAATATTTTTTTTTCAAGGCTCTAACTTCATATTTAAATATAAGTTTTACTTCTAAACAACATTTCCAAATAAAGTTTATTGAGAATAATGAAAATAAAGGTACTTTACTCTTATCACAAATTCATATATTCTGAATCGCTCGGTATATAGCACAGAAATTTACATATTTGACGGTTGCAATTTTGGTTTCATACGAACCGCCAACTTTTATAAAGAATAAAATTTTCTGAGAAATACACAATATAAGAATTTTCGATATGGTGCGGACTTTCGTGGACACACTGTGTATCATCCTAACAGACACGTCTTTACTAGATACTACTATTGATTAAACACCCTTTCAGGAGTTGAAGTAAAAATGCAAAATTGTTCGGCAAAAATATACCGACAAAGACTTCTTGCTTAACAATAACTTGTCGTGCATCTTTTCTTTTTTTTTTTTCATTAGCAGCACCCTTACAGGTTCTAGTGTATAACACCTAGTCTGATGACTATATTAATCTAACCTAAATTGCTACGTATAAAAGGTGTTCTATATTGGGGATTGGTGTAACTTAAATTTAATTTGGATGCTGACGCTTTAAACTTCACACACTGCACGTTGCTCTGCTTTGTTCACCTATCGGCTTTCACTCACAAAACATTGTAGTCTGCTTCTTTAACATCACTTCACCAACTCAATAGGTTTGGTTCTTTTGAGTCTTCGCACACTGTCACAATTGTCAAGAAGCTGGATTGCCTCGACATTCGTGTGCTGGAGAAGTCTGTTCTGATGATTCTCCGCAAACTTTCCAATTTCGTTCGTTACTAATTCCATCTCAAGATCCCTGTGGAGATTTCTGTTTCTTATATACCACGGTGCACCCACGATGTTTCTTAGCACCTTATTTTGAAAGCGTTGAATGATGGTGATATTGCTTTGCTTGGTGCAGCCCCACAGTTGGATACCATAGGTCCACACAAGTTTAAGTATCTACTTGTAAAGTAGGAGTTTATTATATGTCGACAAAGACGACTTCCTACCAATAAGCCAGTATATATTTTTTTTGTATCTTATGCCCAATTCTTCTCGTTTCTTTTTAACATGTGCTTTCCAGCGGACCTTGGTGTCTAGCGTCATACCGAGGTATTTTGCCGTGTTCGAGTAGGGTACGGTGGTGAAATTTATTGTAACTGGAACGTATCGTATTCGCTTGTTGGTAAAATTTATGTGAACTGATTTCGTTTCGTTCAATGTAATTAGCCACCGTTGCATCCAATCACTAATATCGTTGACAGCATTCTGCAGTTTTAGTGTTGATCCTTCAACATTTGTATCTACTGCCATGATGGCAGTGTCATCAGCAAACGTGGCAACGGTAACACCATGACGTTGCGGAAGATCATGTGTATATAGAAGGTATGGTAAGGTATACAGGGTCCTGCAACTAAGCTCCCGTCTTCTGTAGCTCACTTACTCATTAAGCTAAGAGTTTGAGATTTTGCAGGCTTACCCTGTACTTCAAGGTACAATTCAAGAAATTATTTTTTATTATACAGGGTGTTCCAAAAATGTGCAACGCCATGGTAATATATTTTTTTAAATTGCATGCTATACATTTTTCTACACATTTGCAAGCCTTTTATGGTTGCCTACATATCACCAAAATTTTATTGAAATCGGTTGAGTGACCGCAGCGGAAAAAAATAAAAACAAAAAAAAAATTATTTTGCATCGTAGACTGTAAAAATCAATAAAAACCACAAAATACACCTCATTAATAAAATTTTGCGACGTGCTTATTAAGTTAGATGTAATAGTCTCGTTAACCAAGTGACATTGATCCAAATTATACAGGGTGACCAAAATCGAGTGTCAAACTTGTCAAACTTCAAAGCGCGCTATTGTTCTTATTTTAAATTGGAACCCATAATTTTTTTTAGGTGAAACGATGCGGAATTAAAGAATAAATATTGTTTCTGAATACAACCCCATCACAATTCCCAATATTTTAAAAGTTATTCGCCAAAAACTCATTTTTCAACGTTTCCAACGGCAGTTTTAGGTAATAAATATCGTACGTGGCGTTGAAAAAGAATTTATTACATAAAATATAACGCAGAGAGGTATTTTAGATTTTACTGTACTTAATTAAGTAGTTATTCAATTGCTAAATTTACTGCAAAATTTACCTATAGCCACATTTCCGTCCTTACCGCTATAGGTAAATTATGCAGTAAATTTAGCATTTGAATAACTACTTAATTAAGTACACTGAAATCTAAAATACGTCTAATATTTTTTATGAAATAAATTGTTTTTCAAAGCCACGTTCGATATTTATTATCTAAAATTGCCGTTGGAAACGTTGAAAAATGAGTTTTTGGCGAATAAGTTTTAAAATATTGGGAATTGTTATGGGGTTGTATTTAGAAACAATGTTTAAATTTAATTCTGCATCATTTCACATAAAAAAATTTATGGGTTCCAATTTAAAATAAGAACAATAACACGCTTTGAAGTTTGACAAGTTTGACACTCGATTTTGGTCACCCTGTATAATTTGGATCAATGTCACTTGGTTAACGAGACTATTACATCTAACTTAATAAGCACGTCGAAAAATTTTATTAACGAGGTGCATTTTGTGGTTTTTATTGATTTTTAAAGCCTACGATGCAAAATAATTTTTTCTTGGTTTTTATTTTTTTTCAGCTGCGGTCACTCAACCGATTTCAATAAAATTTTGGTGATATGTAGGCAACCATAAAAGGCTTCCAAATGTGTAGAAAAATGTATAGCATGCAATTTAAAAAAATATATTACCATGGCGTTGCACATTTTTGGAACACCCTGTATAATAAAAAAATAATTTCTTGAATTGTACCTTGAAGTACAGGGTAAGCTTGCAAAATGTCAAACTCTTAGCTTAATGAGTAAGTGAGCTACAGAAGACGAGAGCTTAGTTGCAGGACCCTGTATATAGAAGGTGTCGTGCATCTTGATAACATTTTTGAAAAGGATTGCAATCATATTCAGTTGCTGAGTTTCCCGATTTTGACTAATTATCCCTAAAACAAAGCATAGAGCGTCCAACTATCGTATTACGAAATTGTACAAAAGTTCGTTCATTTGGTCAAATCGCAGTGAGCTGCGGAACCTAGTGTTAACCGCTGGCCGGACAATTATAATTAATCACGTTTTGCATCCATAGTGAGGCTATGGAGAGAAAGAGAGATAGACAACGCTGACCCGCATCGATATTGTCATGGTGCGTGTTATCAGCTGATGCGCGATAATGATAGATACAAATAAAAATATGAACACAGCGAACAGTTGCGCTAGATATTGAAAATAAAACGCTGCAGCGTTTTTTTTTTTTTTTTTTTTTTTTTTTTTTTTTTTTTTTTTTTTTTTTTTTTTTTTTTTTCGTTTCACGTGTTCCTCGCAATATTTATAGAGGCTTCGACAATGATTATGATGACAGCTCGGTGTTTTCTGGTAATAGTTCTGTGTATTACAAGCATAAATCACTAAAGTCTTTCATTTCTTCATATTTAAATACAACCCTCTGGCATAATTAGCTAGGTTATGTCGTTCTTTTTTTATTAGTCGGTCGGTATTGAAGGGCGCCTATTTATCAAATGCTCCAACTAGGTAATGCGGCTTTAATAATTGGTGGAAACGCAACCGAAATGTCGCTCGGATTATGTTAAAATCGGAATTACGTGACGTTGGTAATTACGACGGTGGCGCCGGCGGGAATTTTGGCTGTTATTAACAGTGTCAATCGGGTTCGCGTAATTGCACAGAAACCCCTCCACTCGCCAGTAAAGTAAAGTTATTAATTGTATTATTGACGTTTCCGGTGGCGTCGGTCGCGTGCGGCGCCCCACCTACGCCGATATTTGAACGTAATTGTCAGCGTTGTAATTTAATTTATATAATGCGAACTTTAACTGTCGCACGTTTGTGCTGCAAAATGAATTTCAATAATAACACTAGTCAAATTAAAACTAATCGTATCACCAACAAATGTTACAAACATAGTTTTTCAATCGCTTCAATACTTTCAACGCAATGGGCCACAACATGAAAAAATTGTGGCCAAAATGAAAATCTAACATTTACTCTATCACCGGTGAAAAATAGAAATCGTGGAAATATGGCCAGTTTCTTATTTTTTACATAGAGTATACACTTTTACGAAAACAACAATGAATTTACGATAAAAATCTATGGAAAAATGCCGAAGTTATGAGCAATTATGATTGATTGGTACCAAACTACCAAAAATCAACTTTTTCTCTATTTATCAGTTTGATTAATTTCGTTTATTTTTATTGTTTGTTTGCAATATATAATAATAAAATTATAAACCCCTAACCACAATAAGTATTTTAGAACCTAAATACGTATTTCAGCAACTATGTTGCCATCTTCAGTAGAACCTAAAATGAGGGAACTGCAATGGGTAACTGTCTCTCACCTTTTATAGCCAACTTGTTTATGAGCAGATTTGAAACCAATGTAAAGTCTATAGCACCATATTTCCCTAAGACTTGGGTTAGGTATGTCGACGATATTTTTGCCATTTTTGACACCAAGAAGTGCAGTATTCCAGATTTTCTTCTCGTTTTGAATTCTAAATTCAACACCATTAACTTTACTGTAGAACAAGAAGTTAACGGCCAACTTCCATTTTTAGATACTCTGGTAGTCAGGAATAGCAAAAATATAATAGAAATTGACGTGTATCGGAAAGATACTAACACAAACAGGTTTATCCCTAATGATTCGCAGCATCCTTTTCAACAAAAATTGGCTTTTATTAGTTGTTTAGTAAATAGGTTATTGAAATTTCCATTGTCCGCAGATAGATATCAGCAAGAATTATTGTTTATTAAGAATGTTGTAATACATAATGGGTACCCTGAGAAAATAGTTGATAGAACGATTAAGAAGCAGAATAAAAAAATGTATGTAAATCAAATATCTACTTTAAATACTTTGTCTGTAGAAAAGAAGAAATATGTTAAAATACCGTTCGATTGTGCATATACAAGGGGTTTGAGAAGTATTTTTACATCACAAAATCTCTGTATAGCATATTCGACTCATAATAGCATAAAAAACCTTCTTGGAAACCCAAAGGATAAGGTAGATGTACTTGATAAATCTGGTATATATTGTATCAAATGTCATGACTGTGAAAAAGAATACGTAGGCCAGACTAGAAGAACAATTTTAACTAGGTTCAAAGAACATGTAGCTCATTTTAAATATAATCGTTTTGAAAAATCTAGTGTGGCTCAACATATTTTAGACACAGGTCATAAAGTAGTTGTAGATGACTTAAAACTTGTAAAAGCTGTGTCAAATAATAGGGAACTAAACAGCTTGGAAAGTATCTTTATTCACTTGAATAGAGATAAATTAATAAATTCAGACAGGGGTCCTATACCTAGTTCGCCATTGTTTGACCTGCTTTAATTAAAACTTGTTTTTTACGCTTCAATGATCAAAATTCACTGAGGTGTGAACAACAAATGGGTATATATAGGGTAATTTTTAACATGGACGTCACTTCCACTAGTGATTTGCTTGGACAATATCCAGTAAACATACTATGGAGTGCTAATCTCTCTTTTCCCTTTTTAGGTTCTACTGAAGATGGCAACATAGTTGCTGAAATACGTATTTAGGTTTCTAAAATACTTGTTGTGGTTAGGGGTTTATAATTTTATTATTAAGTTCGCCACAGTCTCCAAAATATTGTCACTGCAATATATAATGACATTAGAACTGATTCTGGCTCCTGCTTCGCCTTCTGTCCTTCTCGGTATCTGTTTCTCTTATGAGGAACCAGATATAATCCCCCATCATTCTTTCATTACAAAATTCCTGGAAGCGCCTCTCTCTGGGCTTCATCTCCTGGTGGAACCTCTCACCATGCTCGTCACTAACGTCGCCAAGATTCTAAAAAAAAATCCAGGTGCGAATGCAAGAAATGAATTTTCAGAGACATGTTGACGCCTGTTGGAAAAATAAAGAAACGTAAAAGCATATATCAGAAAATGAATAGAATGTCAGTGTTCTATAGCTATTTTTGCATATTTCTGGAGCAAATCCTCAACAATTGTCTGGAAGTTCGGGCTTTTATTGTTTCCAAGGGAATCATCCGCTGACAAATATCTTTGAAATTTTTCATCTTTCAACAGCTTCCTTATTTGTGGACCGTCAAAAACCCCTTCATTGATTTTCGCAAAAGAAAGAGTTTTAAATAAGGTTCTCAAATAAGCAAACGCATGGTCTTCTTTATTTGATGCTTTTACTAAGTTTTTCCAAGTTCCAAGTCCAATATGTAGTGGTGGAAGATGATGTTTCTTTTTTAGACGACTTGTGCATATTTAATGTTGTCTTGGCTAACTGCGTTTGCTTTTTCTTTCCGGCCATTGTTTTCTCTTATAAAGACGTTCTCGATCTCGGCTGTCCCAGAGGCATAGAAAACAACAATATTTTGTGTAGCCACCTTGCATTCCACATAACAAGCCCACCACTTTCAAATCCACACAAACTTTCCAGTCGTGTTTTTCATACTTGATCAATTTCATCAACTAGTTGACCATAGTCTCGTATAATTAAATGATTAAACGAACTTACCTTAGTGAAGTTCTATCATAATTATATGATCTTTCCATCCGGAATATGACAATCTGTAGTCTCTTTATTTCCACAATAAGCCACGTGTCTTTAAAGCCATGGTATCGAAGAAATGTCCAGTATGACAGGTATGGGTAAGCCGGCCTTGGTATATATCAGTATATATCTGACATTCTCTTGAAAGCATAGGGTCTCTAAATTGGTCAGGGTTCGGGAAAGTCTAAACAAAGGAAGGGTGGGTTATGTCATATTCCGGATGGAAAGATCATATAATTATGATAGAACTTCACTAAGGTAAGTTCGTTTAATCATTTAATTATATTTCCTTTCCATCCGTTCATATGACAATCTGTAGATGTTTAAAGCACAGAGCAATTTAGAGCCAAAACAGCATTATCGTCTGTTTATGAATAAGAAACAACAAAATGCACTTGAGAGAACATGTTAACATTTTGTTAACATGTTATTGCAACAATATATCGTTATCATGTTATTCAAAGTTAAAGAGTCAAATGTAAAAACTTTCATCAAACTTCTTTTCATGCATGCAGTTGTAAAATTGAAGAATAATTGCAAAATTGTGGGTATTTCAACCAATTTAGGCAAACTGCCAACACAAGACTAGATGCCAATGCTTGCATGACTTGTGACAGGTGCATGAAATACATATGGAGAAAGGTAATTATCGGGTAATTCCGTCATCGAAGAAAGCAACCATAGGCACGTGTTTCGGACTATTAGTCGTCATCAGTACGGAATACATATGAATCAACTTTTAATAATTCCAATGTACTAATTAGTATAAATACTTTAATATACCTGTCTATGTGGCCCTTTTAAGGCTATAAACAATAAGAAGGTATATATCATGATGTAGACCTTTGTAAATAATCGGTAAATGTACTTTGTAAAAAAGATTAATATTATAGATAAACAATCGTACCTACAGCAACAGATAACACACATAGATGTATATAAATAAAGACTGGAATTAATTGCATATGGTTATGAATAAAATTAGACGTTTAATAACCATTGGGAAAATCTTTGAACGCGATGAGCAGCGGACAAAGGCAAAAGTATAATTAATTAGATCTTTTAATTAGGCTTTTCTTTATTTCAATATGTCTAATGGTGTCCCATATTTGATATGCATATTGTTTCTTACTGCCTCGAAAAGTAATATAATTCAATACAATTGCTGAGTACCAAGTAAAAACTCAAGCTTAGTTGGACGGGACTTGACAACACCGTTTACCGGTAGTTTCAGATAACATGAGCGGTCTAAACTTTATCCACAAATAATAAAGAAAGGGTATCCAATAAATTCCTTAGTGTTTTGATGGCTCAGCATCTAATTTACATATGATTGACTATAAAGACAACTCTAGACTGTTTTGACTGTAGTCATGGTGAACTGTCACTTAAAGAACTAACCCAGCAGCGGCTGCGCGGTTATTATTGTCCAGAAGTAAAAACACAAATTATTGGTAACGGTTCACAGGAACGTATCAACAATGAGCCGACCTCCGTATCCAAATGGTTAATATAAACCAGCGATCGCCAACTTAGGGGTCCGCGTACCCCCAGGACTGGAGCAGACTTATGGGACTGCCCGTGAGCGGGAGAAGGACCGCAGATATAAACGGTCCATTTAGCTGCTCCAAGTTCACGCCCCTGGTCGATCCAACGCAACAAACAAAGTAATTGCCCCGTTATCGTAACTTTTGGGATCCATCTTAGACCCAATTATTAAGTTTGTTATTGTAACAAAACAAGTGTAAAAAAAGATAAATATATCTTTCAAGGCTTATATTAACAGTCAGCTGCCTATACAGGAGTGTCAGGAATCTTTGATTTGCGCACCCAAACCGCTCAAAATATCTGAAAAGTGCAGCAGGCATTTCTTAATGAAAGAGTAAAAACCTATTGGGCAGACTCCAAAAGGTATTAATAGTCATGGTACTAATAGTCATATAATACATATGACACACACGCATGCAACGTTGCGATGCCGTAATGACCGAAGGAAGTAATAACTTCGTTGTGGAGGATACGCAAGTTAATAACGTTGAAAATTTTGGTCAAATAGGCAATTTAAATGAAAATTCCCTTTATCTCAGCCCAAATGTCGCTTTAATTTATGTGAATTTAAAAATTTGCAGCAGAATTATGAGCAACATCTGTTGATTCCATACCTAATCCCTAGCCGGTTTAGAGCTTGGTTGACATCTATCCTGTCAACAGGGAAAGGCTTTGTACAATAGGACAACTGCGGTTGTAACGGCCAAAGCGCACAACTGAAATTTGTTGTAGGATTACTTCTAGGAGAGTATTCTAGAGGTGCAAATATAAGAAAGAATAAAGAATGTTGTTTGCCACAAAAAAAAATGGGGGACTTCAGCCGCTATGAAATTAGGTTCTTTAACCAGGAACAAACAAGCGTGCCCCGATTAAATACTTTTCGGTACAAATAAAAGTATAGAAGGCGTATCCAAACATTGAGTAATCCTTTTGGCAGCAAAATTAATTAGCTGAATTCAGTTATCAGATATTAGTCTATTTTTAATGATCTTGAAGCAAAATCGGCTCTAACTTATTTTTAGAAAACAAACAAATTTTACGTCCTAAACATCCTTGGGATGGTTTGCTTAATCTGTCAAATGCTCGACAGCAATTTTCTTGATACAAAGCAATGCGATAGGGATATCTAAAAGTTTTCATTTGAAAACATTTCAGTCTTTATACGGAGTGAACCACCTTATATAGAGTCATCTAATGACAGCACTCAAGCCAAGAATATGGTAGCTAAGGAATTTTGCTTAAAAGACAAGACACTTTCTTTAAAATAGTCTTGTATAGACCGAAATATATTTCAAATTATAAGGCAACATTAAAAATTTTGCCAATCTCCATTATTTTGAAATATTCTCTCTGAATATTTAGAGTTTGATTTTAATAATTACTAGAGTAACAGAGTAATAGAGCTATAATTCACGAACAGAATTTTGCAATTTTGGAAAGTGATGACAAATCTCAATCTCCACTAAATTTGATTTACTATTAGAGTCACCCGGTTCTTCTTTCTTAAGAAAATTTGGGGGCAGAAACTGATCAGAAGAATTGGTCCACCTTGATACAACATATCTTAGTCGGCCCTGAATAGCGACCAAATATGGTCACCCAGATTCTTTGCCCAATGTACGCATTTCTATATGGTCTAAATACTGGCTTCCGATAGGAAACGTTCTTGGTTCTGACGGTTGGGATATTGTATACTGGTACCAAATATAAGGATGTCTGCCTTGAAAGGGTACTTTAGACCAGTCATCAGCGTCCCAGGATATTGCGCCAGAATTCGCAAGATACAAAAAAGTTGACCTTTGGTCTCTGCATATTGTTGAATAGTTCGATATTCACAATTACAAAACTTCAACAATCAATAACTAATCGATTGGGGAGTTGTTGATGACCTCATTGTGAGGTTTGTCTAACTTAACGGTAAGTCGCCATAATTATTGAACACAAAGTAATAAACTGAGGAACCTCAGTTTGATCCACCAACCCTGCAAAATAGACCATAATATTTTGATGCACATACTCCTCCCCCAAAACTGAGGACTATTATTCTTTTAGTATTCAAATGCGTTGAATCTCAAAAATATCATTGAATTGTGTAATACATTACTGAAATTACAGCTTGGCCAATGTCGGGAGGAGGCGCCGACAGCTGGGTGTCAGCAAAAGGTACACTGGCTGGGACCACTGCCAGATAGATATATCTGGCGGCACTCTAGAAGTTTACTGGGTGCTCTCGGTGTACACCAAGAGTAGCTTTCTGTCACTTGTGGTCTTCTTGAAGTGGTGAATGATAGAATAACGCACCTCTGGTGTCCGTCGTCTTGCCCAACATGGATCAGATGTCAGAATGCAGCCCATTACGCACAACAACACGGCCCTCCTCTACATGCGTGTAACTGAAGCCTAGGCATGCCCGGAGGTGGCACTGACGTCTGTGTGTCAGCAAAAGGGCACCGGCCGTGGCTGTGACCACTGCCTGCCAGATGCATCTGTCGGTACTCTAGAAGAGTACGGGGCGCTCTCGGTGTTCATCAAGAGCAACTTCCTGCCACTTCCACAAGAACACGACCTTCCTCTACATGGGCTAAAGGAAATGTAGGTAAAGGTAAACATTAAAAAAGTGCAGACCTGACAGCTTGTCAATCTTGACAAAAAATCACTGTTAGTGACAGTGACAGTGAGTGCCGGGGCCATGCCATTCTCCTTGGTATCGTTGAGATCTTCAACAATAAGCTAACTGGTTAGGTTAAGATTTTGAAGAAGCCGGACGGTAAGCGATGTTAGGCGAGCCAAAAATGTCACCATCTGGTAACATTAGGGCAACCTCCTCTGCATCGTTGAGATCTTCATCGATGATCAATATTCCGGCAACAGATCCGGGAATAAATCAATCATGAACGCTAAGCCAGCTGGTTAGGTTATGATTTAGAAGAAGATCTCGCTGTTAGATATGCTCCAGATGATGTGGGTCCAGTCCAGACTTGATTACTTCCATCTTCCGTTGGTCCCAGGATGCTCCCATGGCTAAAATTTTAAGCTCTGGTAGAGAGCTGAAAAAAAATGTGACGTGACATATCACGTGAAAAAAAGAATGTCAGATATATACTGATATATACCAAGGCCGGCTTACCCATACCTGTCATACTGGACATTTCTTCGATACCATGGCTTTAAAGACACGTGGCTTATTGTGGAAATAAAGAGACTACAGATTGTCATATGAACGGATGGAAAGGAAATATAATTCCTTAGTGTCGACTGCATGTGCGATGGGAATCGATGGTTTCTCGTTTCCGTTATGCAAAATTACTGCTTTCAAACATTCCTTGCTGCTGTCAATAACTACCGCCACTCGGTTGCATTGTAAGACTTTGTAAGGCATTGTAAGGCTTAATGCTCTTCGAACAAACAAGGAATGTCATTGCAAAAGCATATGTTATATTCTCTCGTATAATGCATGGCGTAAGGCTTGGGTTGCGACACAACGTAAGTTACACAACTGTTAAACACTGAAGTAAACAGTACAGGGAAATACAACGATTTGCAATACAAAAAGTTGTTCTGTAGAAGTGACATCCGCATCTTGGCACAAATCACGTTTTGTACTCGTCATCCGAAGGTAACTCCACCATGCATTAAACTGCACTAAATAAAGAAAAATACAAAAGAGAGGTAAAGCTGAATTTTGGTAATTTTGTAGTCATCAATCATAGTTGATCATAACTTCGTTGTTTTTCCATAGATTTTCATCGTAATTACCTTGTTCTCTCCGTAAAAGTGCAAACTCTACGTAAAAAAAAGAGAAACTGAGCATTTTTTCACGATTAACTGTTCGATTTTCATTTGTGCCAAACATTTTCCAAATTGTGGCCTATTGCACTGAAACTACTGAAGCTATTGGAAAATAATATTAATAAATTTTATGTAAGAAAAGAATAGTGGCACGTAATGTACATTTTCTTTTTTAATTTTGTTGACTAGTATAATTTGGCGCAGTCAATAGGATTGAAATCACATATAATCGGTCTTTTTGTCGTTTTTATGATTCATAAGAAAACAGGGGTGAAAAATTATTTCCTCTCTTTATTACATCGACCTTTTACCAAATTTACAAACGGTATTCTATATTTTAAAGATGTTCTCAAGATTATATCGTATCGAGGCAAGAAAACGTGTTCTAAAAAGCTTACGGCAGCAGTTTTTATTCTGTTAACTCTTGGTATCTGGCGAGCGCCGGTGAAAGTTTGGCAATCCAGAGATTGCCCGAATAATAACCTGAACAAAGTTAAAAATTTCGTTTATGCCCGGGTAACGGCTACTGAATATAAAGTGCCTCCTTTCGCGCTACTTTCCCTACTTCTTGCAGTTTTAGCGGGCCCTCCGGTCCAATATTTATCGCTTTCGGCCCGTCCATTTTTCCAATGAATATCAAGCGTTTTGCTGCGTGTCGCTTCGATCTTTTGTTTTTGTACCTTAACGGAATAAGCTTTAGTTACAAGTTAGACATTTTTTTGCGAGTTTTAAACATAAAAATCACTTCGTAGTAACGGTAGTTTGGGAGATTGAGTTTGTATAAAGGATTTTCAAATGTTTGGAGAATTATTTTATTTGGTGTAGTATTTAGGCGGAACTGTTGTTGCTAATTATTTGAGCTGGTGTTTATAAACAACAGTTGTGTGTACTCGAATAACAATGTGTACACAATATACACACGATGGGTAAATATGCTTGTATATGTATATGTAGTCCACTGTATACAATGGACTTATTGTATTAAGGGTACATTCTAACGAAATATTTTCAAAAATTAATGATTTTGATTGCTCAACATTTAAAGAATACATTGTAAAATGTACAGAAAAAAAAAATCGAAAACTAATGGATCCACAGCCAAAACTCGAGCTTTATTATTAATTTGGTTCTTTTTTCTCCTGGAAGTGTTTTTGTTTTCATAGCAAATTTATTACACGATTGTAACACCTGACACAACCTTAAACGAAACGGATGTGTTATGCGCTCTAAAAGTAATAAAAGCAGTAGTTCCGCATGGTTGTAGTTTCGGACCGGTGTCATGTATTAGAAAGCCACACAGCAACAACTTTTTCTAACCGCTCGTGCGCGAGCGTATATTTTAGATTTTAGGAAGTAATAGGAAGCAAGAACGAAATACTTTTCATTTTGTTTATTTATTTATATTTAATTCTATTTATAGTTCTCTTCAGTCCTACCAAATATTGGTAACTCAACTGTACGACTCCATATTTGTTGTAGTGTTCACTGAACGTATTTGTTTTTGTTCCGTGTCCTCTGTGTTAATTAAATATGCGTCGAAATGAATGGTGCGCTCGCTGAGCAGCTGTGCGGGTTGGCTTTTAGGTTTCAGAATTAATTTCAAACATCAACAGGTTCCCGCATGCACAGCCGCGCGACGCTGGATGCATATTTGTTGTTTATAAATATGTTAAATATGTAGGCGTGTGTTCGCAAGCAACGCAGGGGAAAAACAACGTACAGTGCGAGCTTGTTGTCTGACGACTGGAGGAAAACATTGCTTTGTCACACAATAGAATTTAGCTGTGAGGACAATATTTGTCGACACAATTTAGCCTGGAAAATATTATATCTTAGATATATTTAACTACATAGATTTAAATACAATAGGTTTGTTTTCCATTTGGTGTTTGCTAGACGATTCCAACTCGGTTGTTGTTTCATGTAAATATTGTATTTCAATATTATAAATATCGTAAGAAACAAAATTGAAGAACTGAGTTTTTTTAAGGTTGGTGTTTATTTTTTATTATTATCTTGCTTATTGTAATAAATTTAAGTGCGCTTTCTTGTTAAGCACACCAAATTTTAAATAATAAATTCATCAAAGAATAACAAAGTTTCAGTCTGTTGTAAAATACAGCCATTCACATTTCTTTCAAGTACAGGCAAACCTTAAGATATTTTTCTGCGAATTAACTCCAATAAAATACAAACATAACGACAACGATTTGAAATCGCGTAGTAAATATTTCAAATACTCCCCTATATAGCTATTATTAACTTGTGCCATATACTTAAGCAAACTCGTTAAAAGTGGCTGAATAAAATACGTTCCTTAACGCCCGGCCAGGTGACGTCTATATCCTGAGCTCTTGAGACGAGCCTGAGTCGTAACGGCCGAAGGAAACTTTTTTATCATCACCCCGTTTATATTGAGCCATAATGGACACATGTTCCACGGTAATAACGCCCAACTTATAACGGAAGAACTTCGACAGCTTTCGAAATATTACAGGACGAGGTAATGTTTTGCTTCAGTCGACTGAAATATAACTTTTGATGGGTCAGACAACACGAAACTGGAGAATGGATACTATAGCACCCACTTAAATATTAGTTATTAACTGGAATGGTTTTTAATTTTATATATAGTTACTAATCCCTAAAACTATTGAGTTTTAAATAACTCGAAACCCTATATAATATTTTGTTAACCAACTTACATAACACTTTACAATTCCTCTAAATTATATAATTTATATAATTGAAGATTTCTTCTAATAGTATTCAAAGACTAGATGCATCTCCAAATTACTTTATTTCGACTATTAAATATCGACACAAATACCTTATTTTTTTAATTATTAAGGATTTCAATGGTTTCCTTTTCTTGGTCTTTATCTAGCTTAGCGATAGCCTCGAAGTATGCGGAGTTGGCAGCTCTGTTCTTTTCTTCAAATGTTCTTCGCTTCTTTTCCTTCAATTTTTCATATTTTGCGTTAATAGACTGCAACCTTTTAACTTTCCTCTCGCGTTCGTCAGCTTCCAGTGTTTCTATCTTTTTCATCTTTGACCCAAAACTGGACACACCTGTGTCATTATCCTGTCTACTTCGTCGGGCTCGTCGAGTTTGTGTACCGGAACTTCCCGCGCCATCTACAAAACAATTGTTTTCGAAAGAAATTAACAATTCAGAAGTACAGAGTAAAATAATCAATTTTTTTGTTGTGTTATTTTTTCAAAATTTATTTATTATATCTTATTTTCATTTGTACATAAGATATTCAAAACATTCGTTGTGTATGAATTATGTATCACTTACCGTGCTCATTTTCTATCCTCCATCCTCGCCTTTCAGTTTCATCTTCTGAAGATGCTGTTAATAGAAACAACTGAAAACAGGTGCCGTAAAAATTTCAAAACTTCAAACTACATACCCATGTGAAAAACAAATGAATACTGATTTATTTCCGCGAGAGGCTGTGTGTGTGTGTTCAGCTCACAACGGCGATAAATAATGATGTAATGTTACCGAAAAACGACACTGCGATAAGATAAAAATTAATCGTTTAAAACAATGTTAATTCAAATGTTTTTAAAGTGGCAAATTGATTGGTCGGTGGAAACCGGTTCCGCCTTATCACTGTATTTGTGGTTTTAATGAATTTCAACTAATTTTGGCGCCTAAATAAATAATGTCTCAGAATCAACAAACTTTTGTCATACAACTATTTACGTCTATTTTTAAGTTTTAATTGGCTGTAAGACTGAATTCATGAATAACATGAATTCTCTTAATATTATCTACCGGCTTCTATTGTTTCTTAATATTATTTTAAATCAATATTTTAACTGTTCCTGTGGCGTTTCTAAATTATCTAAATAATAATAAACTAATAAAATTATAAACCCCTAACCACAACAAGTATTTTAGAACCTAAATACGTATTTCAGCAACTATGTTGCCATCTTCAGTAGAACCTAAAAAGAGGAAAAGAGAGATTAGCACTTCATAGTATCTTTACTGGATATTGTCCAAGCAAATCACTAGTGGAAGTGACGTCCATGTTAAAAACTACCCTATATATACCCATTTGTTGTTCACACCTCAGTGAATTTTGATCATTGAAGCGTAAAAAACAAGTTTTAATTAAAGCAGGTCAAACAATGGCGAACTAGGTATAGGACCCCTGTCTGAATTTATTAATTTATCTCTATTCAAGTGAATAAAGATACTTTCCAAGCTGTTTAGTTCCCTATTATTTGACACAGCTTTTACAAGTTTTAAGTCATCTACAACTACTTTATGACCTGTGTCTAAAATATGTTGAGCCACACTAGATTTTTCAAAACGATTATATTTAAAATGAGCTACATGTTCTTTGAACCTAGTTAAAATTGTTCTTCTAGTCTGGCCTACGTATTCTTTTTCACAGTCATGACATTTGATACAATATATACCAGATTTATCAAGTACATCTACCTTATCCTTTGGGTTTCCAAGAAGGTTTTTTATGCTATTATGAGTCGAATATGCTATACAGAGATTTTGTGATGTAAAAATACTTCTCAAACCCCTTGCATATGCACAATCGAACGGTATTTTAACATATTTCTTCTTTTCTACTGACAACGTATTTAAAGTAGATACTTGATTTACATACATTTTTTTATTCTGCTTCTTAATCATTCTATCAACTATTTGCTCAGGGTATCCATTATGTATGACAACATTCTTAATAAACAATAATTCTTGCTGATATCTATCTGCGAACAATGGAAATTTCAATAACCTATTTACTAAACAACTAATAAAAGACAATTTTTGTTGAAAAGGATGCTGCGAATCATTAGGAATAAACCTGATTGTGTTAGTATCTTTCCGATACACGTCAATTTCTATTATATTTTTGCTATTCCTGACTACCAGAGTATCTAAAAATGGAAGTTCGCCGTTAACTTCTTGTTCTACAGTAAAATTAATTGTGTTGAATTTAGAATTCAAAACGAGAAGAAAATCTTGAATACTGCACTTCTTGGTGTCAAAAATGGCAAAAATATCGTCGACATACCTAACCCAAGTCTTAGGGAAATGTTAATAATAAAATGCTAATAAAATTAAGGGAACACGCTTTGCGAAACCTGTAACTTTTTAATTAATAAAATAATTCTAATCACAGACAATATTGAATTAAATCTATTCGAAATTGTTGATTTGAACGAAATTGGAATTACTTGAAATCGATAACAAATATTCGGCCGCTTTTATCATTATAGTGATATTGATACGCAAAAAACCATAATATATTGTTTAAATTTTATTATATCAATAAATAACATTTATAAGAGAAAATATCTACTTACGGTGTTACTTTCAAAGGAATAAACAGCAGGGATAAATAAATAACTGTGTTGAAGTGAATTTCCTCCGTTACGCTCAGCAACCCTGTAGCTCGAACGGAAGAGTTTGGAAACGCAACGCCACCTCGCGGTGTAAATTTCTTTCCACGTTCAAGTGAAAAGATTCAATTAGGTGAGCCACGGCACTTGAACTACAAGTTCAGGACGACGTCGTTTTCCGTTAAAAGTAATATTCTCCAAGTTAACTTAATTTCGCTAATATCCGAGCTATTTCGCAGCAAATGTAATTAGGCATCAGGAGGCAGCACGAAGGGCCGACCAATTACGCGATAATTAAAAAAAAATGAGACGTGGTCGCCTCTGTTTACGGTACGTTTCTTGCAAAATTGCTACCTTAAGCATTTTCCATCCACTTAACCCATAATATAACTAAATGGTAATAAACATTTAAAAATAATTTGCATTAAAACATTCCATTACAGTCCTATTCCTTGGACTATTATTATACTGAAGTATTTTTCATAAAAAGTTAGAAATAACTGATGTTTTTCCCATGTTTTTCCAAGCTCTTACTACCAACTCAATAATCCACTCCGATGGCATTAGAGAGCGTCATTTTTCACTTCCTCCATCACATCGAACGTGCACAATAATTGTCCCCGTCGTCGATTCCGTCAGATATAATTGATCCCCCATGGAGTAGAACACGGAAAAAATCCCAAGCATTTCCGAGAGGCCGAAGACAAGTGATTCAGGCGGCTGCTGCTGCTGCTGCTGCATAGATGAGTTATGGTCCCTGGGGTTCCCATTTGAAAGAGAGCCATATTATGTCTCGGTGCTGCCCTCTTTTATATTCAAGCGGTGCCGTGACGTACCCGTGATCTATCTTCTTCGCCGCCGAAACGATTTATTATATTTAATAGCGGTTATCTGCATAATGTGCGCCCTAGAACTCGGTACGACTTGTGTTATCGCGTAAAAAGAAAATATTTCCGTATACTCGACTCGCGCGCGCATTAGACAGAATATTTGTTGAAGTAGACATTCTTGCACAGAGAGTAAAGATTTCTTGTTTCAAAGAAATGTATTTGTTTGAAATTTTGGGTCAAAACATATTTCTTTGACGCCAACAATATTTACTTCATTGAATACTGTAGTTTATTTGCTTGCAGAGATTAATTTATTTGAAATATTTATTTAAGTGGAATAAATATATATATACAAACAAAAATTACTTTCCTTTAAAGTAATATTCTAGTTTCGATTTAAAAAAAAATTTCTTTACACAAATGAAATATAATTTTGATTCTAACATATAAATTTGTATATAAGGAGAGATTTATTTCGCTTAAAGTAATATTTTGTCTTTGGCTTAAAAATAGGTTTACTTCCGCCAAAGAAATCATATTTTGATTAAAATAAATATATTTGTACACAAGAAGAGATTTATTTCCTTTAAAGTAATATTTTTGTTTTGGCTTTAAAATAGGTTTACTTCCACCGAAGAAATCATATTTTGATTCAAATAAATATATTTTTAATGTCATCCAACTGTATTGTTAGATGGCGCTGTAAGCTCTCTCCTCGCACTTCGTACATATC
Organism: Melinopterus prodromus; assembly: GCA_964023965.1. Lineage (NCBI taxonomy): Eukaryota > Metazoa > Arthropoda > Insecta > Coleoptera > Scarabaeidae > Melinopterus > Melinopterus prodromus. The sequence continues at coordinate 1,469,635 of OZ030394.1, read as the reverse complement.
GAGAGTATAAAGTCGCGTGATCGACAGTATAGAACTTAGTACAGTGCCTGCAGGTTCAAGTTGCGATTCCAAATCAGAGTACACTTTACCAACTTAACCTTGACTATATGTTGGGTTGGGAAGACCAAGCACTGGTCGAGGATGTGCGACATCCCAAAAAGGAGGTGACACATGGCGAGTCTTCCGAAAAATTCTCTTGTCTATTAATTCCTTCAACAAATTAATAATTTTAAGCATTTTAACTCGACCAACAATTTTGTTAATTTAAAAAAGTTCTTATAATACACAAATTGCTAACTTTTTAACTGGAACCATAAGTTGTTTGACACAATTCAACGTTCTTTCTACCAAACAAACATTTCAAATAAATGCGTTTTTATCCGCAAATAAATATTTCGTTGCCTCTATTAAAACAACAAATTTCTTTGAGTAAATGCATATTTTATTTGAATCAAACAAAAATACATAATACAAACGACATAATATATGTTTTAACGACAAAAAATGTAAATGAACGACAATATTTGTATTTAAACGATAAAATCAGCAATAATTTTAATTTAATTTAATTTAATTTTTAATTAATTTTACCAAAAAATTTCATAGGCATTCGCTTCTCGTGATTCTTATACCACAGGGAACCTTGTGAATTATATTGCCTACAAAATAACTCATATATAGGAAACTTCCTTCATCCTCAATCCAGTAAATTATTCATTACCAAAATTCGCATCTGCGAAACGATTTCGTATAACACGAAATCGACGCACGGCGTACCAATTTCGAGTACTTACGAGATAAAACGCTAAACCGCCCCTAATTTGCGAACCCTTATACACCTACCTACCCCTAAAACGCGTAATATCTAAACCGTTCGAATTACTACCAGCCCGGCATTTAAAAATAAATCATCCCCTAGCAAATAATCCGCGGTTACGCGCAAACGGCTTTGACAGCTCCCCTTGTAATTGCTTTTTAAGCATTCCGCATCCCACCCGCGCCCGATATTCCCTTAATAGACCCACCACGGGCGAAATTCGAACGAGAGACGTTAGATTATAGACTTTTATGAAGGGTTCTTGTGGAGTGGGCGAATAAAAACTTTCTTCATCGGTCCCGTATAAATTTCGGCGCCCCGTTTTCGACGTCAACATTTAGGAGCGTGCCCGCGCTATTTGTAGAGGGTTGAGGGAGGGAGTCGTCTTTCAAATGATGCGTAAAGGTTCCGAGGGCTTATCTTTCCCTCCCTGATGCGACACGTCGTCTTTTTTTCGTTTTTTTCTTCGTTCTATGCCAGGTATGGTACGCGATACAGATGTGAGAGTTGACGACGACACGGGCCTTATCTCCGTAAGAAATGTGTCGATGTTTTGGGGCCTGATTCCCGATAAAGGGTTCCAGGGGTTCCCGGGGCGTAAATACCGACGGAAATAATCTTGGGGCACGTTTCGTTCGGATGAGTATTTAGGGAAAGGTCTTGAAATTTTCTATCAGTCTGAGGAAGTTTCTATCAATTGCTGTTTCTCTTTGGCAGTGAAGCTATCTGACATACTCATAGTTCTTATAGTTCTGATCCAATTTTTATTGTCATAGTTTTCTGTATAATAACTGTTAAACTTGGTTATTAAGAGGTGCAATGATTTTTCCAAGAAAGCCTTTTAATGCTGACAATAAACTACATTTATTTTTATTAACTTCTTTTATAAATAATAAATTTTTTTATTGTTACGTTAATTTTACAATAATAAAATAATAGTATAAGCAATAACAAAACTTAATTTATATTATTCAACTTTTCAAAAATATCAGCTAAATATGCTAACCGCACTATCCACAATTCATTAACGAAACAATATTTGAAGTCGAAATTAGCTCCTGCATGAAAAACTTGAACTTCTGATCTAAGTACGAAGAGACAATGTTATTTTTTACTGCTTGAGCCAAAACTGTTTTTAATCTGTCTGGTATAGATTTTGCTACTAGAAAATCCCGATGGGTTTTGCAGTGAGTTGAATTTGCCTTCTGGGGGTACTGTTTTAATTTTTATGAGGGCCGCGATTCTTTTCTGTTAAAGCCCGAGCTCCATCAGTGCAGACACCAATAAGTTTCTTCCATGGAAAGGACTTGTTAAACATAGATATATTAAAATTTATCACCAGATCTTCTTTCGGGCAGAGGTTCCTAAAATAAATATTCCTCTGCAATTTCTTCTTCAGCGTCAAATCAGTTAAAGACTAATAATGGCTTCTAATAAGGCTCCTGCTTCAAATCGGAAAAGGGAGGCCACGGATAACTGCTAATGTTTACGTAATCCGTTAAAATAGATGTGAATCATTCAATAATACATGGGCGTATCCAGGGGGCAAGGGGGGGGGGCACCCCCCTTCCGCATTTCGCTATCGACGCCTCAAATTACCATGGGAGAAATCATTTTTTGGTATTTTTCGAATAATTGTTCGGGGTTTGGGAAAATTTATGTTAAAGTTAGAGGACTTGTAACTTGTAATGTGACTTTCCAAGGAAGAACTTAACCTATTATACATATGGATTTGACACCCCCAACCAACCCTCACAGTACCCTGTAAACTACCCAAATGAAATCGTTACTACATTGGTCATAAAAATTTGTCAGTTAATTTCCATTTGTTTAAACAAATTCTATTTGTTGGAATAATTCGTTTTTCTCGAAAATCCGTCTGAATTCTGTTTTCTGAGTTCAAACTGGCTGTTTACTACCTCAGAGTGACATTATTCATTAAAAAAATCTTTCTATTGTTTAAGCATCAATTATAATTCATTTTCAATTTTTTTTTTCTAATTATAGTAGAAAAGTCGTTTTTTTGTGAAATTAACTTATAAATTTCATGTTTGAGATATCTGGCCTATATTATCTAATAAACCCACATTTGTTTAAACAAATGCAATTTCATGAAATTATTGTTTGACTTTTCTACTTGAAACTTAGATTTTACGTTGTTTATCGGTGGTTGAATGTTATTATTTCGCTTCATGTGCGATTACGAGCAAAGTAGTTGGTATACAAATTATTATTATACACGTTTCTGGATCAGATACATTGGGTAATTAATTCTAAAATGTACAGCCCTCTATCTATTTTAGTTTGTTCTGGAGGATTTTTGAAACTTAAATTTTACGTTGTTTATCGGTGGTTGAATGTTATTATTTCGCTTCATGTGCGATTACGAGCAAAGTAATTGGGATACAAATTATTATTATACACGTTTATGGATCAGATACATAGGGTAATTAATTCTAAAATGTACAGCCCTCTATCTATTCTAGTTTGTTCAGGAGGATTTTTGAAACTTAGATTTTACGTTGTTTATCGGTAGTTGAATGTTATTATTTCGCTTCATGCGCGATTACGAGCAAAGTAGTTGGGATACAAATTATTATTATACACGTTTATGGATCAGATACATTGGGTAATTAATTCTAAAAAGTACAGCCCTCTATCTATTTTAGTTTGTTCAGGAGGATTTTTGAAACTTAGATTTTACGTTGTTTATCGGTGGTTGAATGTTATTATTTCGCTTCATGTGCGATTACGTGCAAAGTAGTTGGGATACAAATTATTATTATACACGTTTATAGATCAGATACATTGGGTAATTAATTCTAAAAAGTACAGCCCTCTATCTATTTTAGTTTGTTCAGGAGAATTTTTGAAACTTAGATTTTACGTTGTTTATCGGTGGTTGAATGTTATTATTTCGCTTCATGTGCGATTACGAGCAAAGTAGTTGGGATACAAATTATTATTATACACGTTTATGGATCAGATACATTGGGTAATTAATTCTAAAAAGTACAGCCCTCTAACTATTTTAGTTTGTTCAGGAGGATTTTTGAAACTCAGATTTTACGTTGTTTATCGGTGGTTGAATGTTATTATTCATTTAGTTTTTGATTATTGCGCAATGTTGCGAAATTCCAATGTTTGTAGTGGCGATGTTAGGTTATTAGTAACTTGTTATTTTTTACTAGTAACGGTGATAATGCAGTAATTATTTGTTTTCCATTGTAGCTGCTACATTATTTGCAAACCAGATAATGAGGTAGACAATATAAAAGAACAAATTGTCCTCAAATATACATAATCGAACGCACTTTTTATCCGTCAATCTCATTGTCAATTAACGAATTGCTGCGCAGCGCAAAAAACATAAACGTGCTGTTATAATTCGCGGTCCTGTTTTGTCTTCTGATTTTTTTTTTCCTCGTTGGGGTGTCAAATGTCCAAATGGTGTAATTAATTTGGCGTTGACCCGGAGGGCTGTTGCGGTTGCCAATCTGTCCAATGTAACGTCATAAATATCAGGCCCCGTCGTTGTCACGAAATAACTCGTATCAATTTCACCGGAAATGATGATCCAATCGTACGAGCTCACCATAACCTATCTCAATTACGAATTCATTATTTTCGGGATTTTGATTATTCGATGTTACGTACTTGCAATGTTCGCAAAGGCACGTCACGTGCCACACGACAACCGGCTGACCGTGTCGTGATTTTATATTTTTTACTAATATAGGTTCGCATATTAACCGTAGTTGATTCAAAAAGCATGTTGAAAATACTCCTCAATTTTAATAATTACTGCTATTGCATTGTTAATGACTCTGAAATATTATTAACAGTATCTAAAATTCACTTAGTATGCTTTAAATAAATATAAATCAGACTTTATAGTATCCAAACCTTAAACCTGTCCAAAATCTTGATACAAAATTTACACAAAATCACCCGAAACTAAAGAACCAATTTTCAGGAAAAATAGCGTTCTAAATTGATCCACTGTGAGAAGAATAGTGGCAAAGTTCGAAAGTACTGGTGCAGTAAAACACACGATACACTCTCGTAACGCACAAAGACGCGAAACCCTTAAAATTCAGCAAATGTGACTATGCTTGTGCATCTGCAATTTTAGTGTTTTTCTTGGCACAGCTTTTTACTCTGTTCCTTTTGTGCTTTCTTCGTTTTTATTAACAAATATTCTCTCCAAGCATTAGATAATAATGTTACAGAAGAACAGTTTCTTTTTACATACAATGTTGAAGATTTCTTATTTTATCCAACTTAACAGAAATACTTTGGAATTTAGAAAAAAAAAAACATGTTTAATTTCAAATTCTCCAAGTAGTTACCTTTGTCAAACCGCAGTAAAAACTAAACTATGTGAGTTTTTCGAGCGATATCCTGAGGATTTGAGGTCGAAGAGGCGCGCAAGGACCTAATGAAAACATTCGAAAGAAGTTATTCATTACGGCGGAGAGAAGTGGATGAGAAACTTCGCCGAAGTTGGGTCTTTATCTATCCTATAACTTCCCGGTTATTTCCGGTTTCCGGCGAGCTTTGGGGACGCGCCCACGGCCGCCGCAGTACGTGACTTCGGGCCCCCTGGCGATACAATTGCTAAACTTAAATTGATTTCATAAAAGCCGGGCTTGTTTCCGCAATTGCGTCCGCGCGTACACCGCCACAGGAGAAATCTTTGTCGGGATTCTTCGCACATCGCCAAATAAACGGATGGTAACAACCGTCTATATTGTGAGAAGCAGGATTTTTCAAAGCAGGAAGTTTCAAAAATCCTCCCGAACAAACTAAAATAGATAGAGGGCTGTACTTTTTAGAATTAATTACCCAATGTATCTGATCTATAAACGTGTATAATAATAATTTGTATCCCAACTACTTTGCTCGTAATCGCACATGAAGCGAAATAATAACATTCAACCACCGATAAACAACGTAAAATCTAAGTTTCAAAAATCCTCCCGAACAAACTAAAATAGATAGAGGGCTGTACTTTTTAGAATTAGTTACCCAATGTATCTGATCCATAAACGTGTATCATAATAATTTGTATCCCAACTACTTTGCTGGTAATCGCACATGAAGCGAAATAATAACATTCAACCACCGATAAACAACGTAAAATCTAGGTTTTCAAAATCCTCCTGAACAAACTAAAATAGATAGAGGGCTGTACTTTTTAGAATTAATTACCAAATGTATCTGATCCATAAACGTGTATAATAATAATTTGTATCCCAACTACTTTGCTCGTAATCGCACATGAAGCGAAATAATAACATTCAACCACCGATAAACAACGTAAAATCTAGGTTTTCAAAATCCTCCTGAACAAACTAAAATAGATAGAGGGCTGTACTTTTTAGAATTAATTACCCAATGTATCTGATCCATAAACGTGTATAATAATAATTTGTATCCCAACTACTTTGCTCGTAATCGCACATGAAGCGAAATAATAACATTCAACCACCGATAAACAACGTAAAATCTAAGTTTCAAAAATCCTCCTGAACAAACTAAAACAGATAGAGGGCTGTACTTTTTTAGAATTAATTACCCAATGTATCTGATCCATAAACGTGTATAATAATAATTTGTATCCCAAGTACTTTGCTCGTAATCGCACATGAAGCGAAATAATAGCATTCAACCACCGATAAACAACGTAACATCTAAGTTTCAAAAATCCTCCTGAACAAACTAAAATAGATAGAGGGCTGTACTTTTTAGAATTAATTACCCAATGTATCTGATCCATAAACGTGTATAATAATAATTTGTATCCCAACTACTTTGCTCGTAATCGCACACGAAGCGAAATAATAACATTCAATCTAAACTTAAAAAAGGAACGAAAACAAACAAAAACTAACTCCATCCTGAAAAATAAAAAAAAGTAGTCCTACCGAACATTGGCACTCGAACAACATATCACTTATGACAAGGCTAGCCAAATGTTCGGTTCAGATTAAAACGGTCGCGTGAGCTTTTTATACGCCGAGGGGTTGATGTTCGACCCAGTGGTGGCGGTAGGTAGGCCGGGGGCGGTACGAGGGTTTACCCCGGTCACCTAAAAGTGCGCCCTGCAGCGTATGTGCGGTCGTACGGCGCGGCGTCCGGCAGTGTGTCACGGATCTGGCCATTGCCGTTGGCCATCACGCCAACGAAGTGTCAATAGCAGTTAAAATAGGCTCCGCAGTGAATTGAATGCGAAATTGCCAAATAAAATTACCTAGCCCGGTCTCGCGCGCCCCTATTTTGTATGTAAATCGATTTGTCCGCGCAAATTTTGCAACGGCGTGCCAGAACTGGGACGACACGTTGCCCACATGATCAAAATCATTACCGAAGTATGTGCGGATAATTTATTCATAGGTCGGCGGCATGTCCTGCCACTTACGGGCTCTGTCAGCTGTGTGTGTGTGTCCGTTTTTAGCGTAATCTATTATGCATTTGGTCTATTGAGGTGTCAAGGATGACGGTTTTAAGTTTTAAGGGAAATTGTATGTCAAAGCTTGTGGTGGAAATTACCATGACAGTTATATTATAATATACACCTTATTTAATAAAATTTTCTGATACCAGGCTATGAGAAAAGCTTAACTCTAACATAATTTGTCCAGTAGTTGTTGAAAGTTTCAACCTGAATATTTGATGATATCTAGGCTAAATATAAAAAGGTGCGTTTCTTATATGCTAAAATAACGGAAATTGTTTTAGAAGAAGAACATGCGCTTAGACTTTTTCCTTTAACTAACCCCAGTAAGTCTCTGGACTTAAATCCAGTGACCAGAAAAATAACTTAGGTTAAAGTTATAGGACTTTTAGAGGACTTCCAAAGGAAGAATTTGACCTAACATAAATATTGATTTTTGAAACTTAGATTTTACGTTGTTTATCGGTGGTTGAATGTTATTATTTCGCTTCATGTGCGATTACGAGCAAAGTAGTTGGGATACAAATTATTATTATACACGTTTATAAATCAGATACATTGAGTAATTAATTCTAAAAAGTACAGCCCTCTATCTATTTTAGTTTGTTCAGGAGGATTTTTGAAACTTAGATTTTACGTTGTTTATCGGTGGTTGAATGTTATTATTTCGCTTCATGTGCGATTACGAGCAAAGTAATTGGGATACAAATTATTATTATACACTTTTATGGATCAGATACATTGGGTAATTAATTCTAAAAAGTACAGCCCTCTATCTATTTTAGTTTGTTCAGGAGGATTTTTGAAACTTATATTTTACGTTGCTTTTAGATGGTAGAATGTTATGATTTCGCTTCATGTGCGATTACGGGCAAAGTAGTTGGGATACAGATTATTATTATACACGTTTATGGATCAGATACATTGGGTAATTAATTCTAAAAAGTACAGCCCTCTATCTATTTTAGTTTGTTCAGGGGGATTTTTGAAACTTAGATTTTACGTTGTTTATCGGTGGTTGAATGTTATTATTTCGCTTCATGTGCGATTACGAGCAAAGTAGTTGGGATACAAATTATTATTATACATTTTTATGGATCAGATACATTGGGTAATTAATTCTAAAAAGTACAGCCCTCTATCTATTTTAGTTTGTTCCGGAGGATTTTTGAAACTTAGATTTTACGTTGTTTATCGGTGGTTGAATGTTATTATTTCGCTTCATGTGCGATTACGAGCAAAGTAGTTGGGATACAAATTATTATTATACACGTTTATGGATCAGATACATTGGGTAATTAATTCTAAAAAGTAAAGCCCTCTATCTATTTTAGTTTGTTCAGGAGGATTTTTGAAACTTAGATTTTACGTTGTTTATCGGTGGTTGAATGTTATTATTTCGCTTCATGTGCGATTACGAGCAAAGTAGTTGGGATACAAATTATTATTATACATTTTTATGGATCAGATACATTGGGTAATTAATTCTAAAAAGTACAGCCCTCTATCTATTTTAGTTTGTTCAGGAGGATTTTTGAAACTTAGATTTTACGTTGTTTATCGGTGGTTGAATGTTATTATTTCGCTTTATGTGCGATTACGGGCAAAGTAGTTGTGATACAAATTATTATTATACACTTTTATGGATCAGATACATTGGGTAATTAATTCTAAAAAGTACAGCCCTCTATCTATTTTAGTTTGTTCAGGGGGATTTTTGAAACTTAGATTTTACGTTGTTTATCGGTGGTTGAATGTTATTATTTCGCTTTATGTGCGATTACGGGCAAAGTAGTTGGGATACAAATTATTATTATACACTTTTATGGATCAGATACATTGGGTAATTAATTCTAAAAAGTACAGCCCTCTATCTATTTTAGTTTGTTCAGGGGGATTTTTGAAACTTAGATTTTACGTTGTTTATCGGTGGTTGAATGTTATTATTTCGCTTTATGTGCGATTACGGGCAAAGTAGTTGGGATACAAATTATAATTATACACGTTTATAGATCAGATACATTGGGTAATTAATTCTAAAAAGTACAGCCCTCTATCTATTTTAGTTTGTTCAGGAGGATTTTTGAAACTTAGATTTTACGTTGTTTATCGGTGGTTGAATGTTATTATTTCGCTTTATGTGCGATTACGGGCAAAGTAGTTGTGATACAAATTATTATTATACACTTTTATGGATCAGATACATTGGGTAATTAATTCTAAAAAGTACAGCCCTCTATCTATTTTAGTTTGTTCAGGGGGATTTTTGAAACTTAGATTTTACGTTGTTTATCGGTGGTTGAATGTTATTATTTCGCTTTATGTGCGATTACGGGCAAAGTAGTTGGGATACAAATTATTATTATACACTTTTATGGATCAGATACATTGGGTAATTAATTCTAAAAAGTACAGCCCTCTATGTATTTTAGTTTCTTCAGGAGGATTTTTGAAACTTAGATTTTACGTTGTTTATCGGTGGTTGAATGTTATTATTTCGCTTTATGTGCGATTACGGGCAAAGTAGTTGGGATACAAATTATTCTTATACACTTTTATGGATCAGATACATTGGGTAATTAATTCTAAAAAGTACAGCCCTCTATCTATTTTAGTTTGTTCAGGGGGATTTTTGAAACTTAGATTTTACGTTGTTTATCGGTGGTTGAATGTTATTATTTCGCTTTATGTGCGATTACGGGCAAAGTAGTTGGGATACAAATTATTATTATACACTTTTATGGATCAGATACATTGGGTAATTAATTCTAAAAAGTACAGCCCTCTATCTATTTTAGTTTGTTCAGGGGGATTTTTGAAACTTAGATTTTACGTTGTTTATCGGTGGTTAAATGTTATTATTTTGCTTTATGTGCGATTACGGGCAAAGTAGTTGGGATACAAATTATTATTATACACTTTTATGGATCAGATACATTGGGTAATTAATTCTAAAAAGTACAGCCCTCTATCTATTTTAGTTTGTTCAGGGGGATTTTTGAAACTTAGATTTTACGTTGTTTATCGGTGGTTGAATGTTATTATTTCGCTTTATGTGCGATAACGGGCAAAGTAGTTGGGATACAAATTATTATTATACACTTTTATGGATCAGATACATTGGGTAATTAATTCTAAAAAGTACAGCCCTCTATTTTAGTTTGTTCAGGGGGATTTTTGAAACTTAGATTTTACGTTGTTTATCGGTGGTTGAATGTTATTATTTCGCTTTATGTGCGATTACGGGCAAAGTAGTTGGGATACAAATTATTATTATACACGTTTATAGATCAGATACATTGGGTAATTAATTCTAAAAAGTACAGCCCTCTATCTATTTTAGTTTGTTCAGGGGGATTTTTGAAACTTAGATTTTATGTTGTTTATCGGTGGTTGAATGTTATTATTTCGCTTTATGTGCGATTACGGGCAAAGTAGTTGGGATACAAATTATTATTATACACTTTTATGGATCAGATACATTGGGTAATTAATTCTAAAAAGTACAGCCCTCTATCTATTTTAGTTTGTTCAGGGGGATTTTTGAAACTTAGATTTTACGTTGTTTATCGGTGGTTGAATGTTATTATTTCGCTTTATGTGCGATAACGGGCAAAGTAGTTGGGATACAAATTATTATTATACACTTTTATGGATCAGATACATTGGGTAATTAATTCTAAAAAGTACAGCCCTCTATCTATTTTAGTTTGTTCAGGGGGATTTTTGAAACTTATATTTTACGTTGTTTATCGGTGGTTGAATGTTATTATTTCGCTTTATGTGCGATTACGGGCAAAGTAGTTGGGATACAAATTATAATTATACACGTTTATAGATCAGATACATTGGGTAATTAATTCTAAAAAGTACAGCCCTCTATCTATTTTAGTTTGTTCAGGAGGATTTTTGAAACTTAGATTTTACGTTGTTTATCGGTGGTTGAATGTTATTATTTCGCTTTATGTGCGATTACGGGCAAAGTAGTTGTGATACAAATTATTATTATACACTTTTATGGATCAGATACATTGGGTAATTAATTCTAAAAAGTACAGCCCTCTATCTATTTTAGTTTGTTCAGGGGGATTTTTGAAACTTAGATTTTACGTTGTTTATCGGTGGTTGAATGTTATTATTTCGCTTTATGTGCGATTACGGGCAAAGTAGTTGGGATACAAATTATTATTATACACTTTTATGGATCAGATACATTGGGTAATTAATTCTAAAAAGTACAGCCCTCTATCTATTTTAGTTTGTTCAGGGGGATTTTTGAAACTTAGATTTTACGTTGTTTATCGGTGGTTGAATGTTATTATTTCGCTTTATGTGCGATTACGGGCAAAGTAGTTGGGATACAAATTATAATTATACACGTTTATAGATCAGATACATTGGGTAATTAATTCTAAAAAGTACAGCCCTCTATCTATTTTAGTTTGTTCAGGAGGATTTTTGAAACTTAGATTTTACGTTGTTTATCGGTGGTTGAATGTTATTATTTCGCTTTATGTGCGATTACGGGCAAAGTAGTTGGGATACAAATTATAATTATACACGTTTATAGATCAGATACATTGGGTAATTAATTCTAAAAAGTACAGCCCTCTATCTATTTTTGTTTGTTCAGGGGGATTTTTGAAACTTAGATTTTACGTTGTTTATCGGTGGTTGAATGTTATTATTTCGCTTTATGTGCGATTACGGGCAAAGTAGTTGGGATACAAATTATTATTATACACTTTTATGGATCAGATACATTGGGTAAATAATTCTAAAAATTACAGCCCTCTATGTATTTTAGTTTCTTCAGGAGGATTTTTGAAACTTAGATTTTACGTTGTTTATCGGTGGTTGAATGTTATTATTTCGCTTTATGTGCGATTACGGGCAAAGTAGTTGGGATACAAATTATTCTTATACACTTTTATGGATCAGATACATTGGGTAATTAATTCTAAAAAGTACAGCCCTCTATCTATTTTAGTTTGTTCAGGGGGATTTTTGAAACTTAGATTTTACGTTGTTTATCGGTGGTTGAATGTTATTATTTCGCTTTATGTGCGATTACGGGCAAAGTAGTTGGGATACAAATTATTATTATACACTTTTATGGATCAGATACATTGGGTAATTAATTCTAAAAAGTACAGCCCTCTATCTATTTTAGTTTGTTCAGGGGGATTTTTGAAACTTAGATTTTACGTTGTTTATCGGTGGTTGAATGTTATTATTTCGCTTTATGTGCGATTACGGGCAAAGTAGTTGGGATACAAATTATTATTATACACTTTTATGGATCAGATACATTGGGTAATTAATTCTAAAAAGTACAGCCCTCTATCTATTTTAGTTTCTTCAGGGGGATTTTTGAAACTTAGATTTTACGTTGTTTATCGGTGGTTGAATGTTATTATTTCGCTTTATGTGCGATAACGGGCAAAGTAGTTGGGATACAAATTATTATTATACACTTTTATGGATCAGATACATTGGGTAATTAATTCTAAAAAGTACAGCCCTCTATTTTAGTTTGTTCAGGGGGATTTTTGAAACTTAGATTTTACGTTGTTTATCGGTGGTTGAATGTTATTATTTCGCTTTATGTGCGATTACGGGCAAAGTAGTTGGGATACAAATTATTATTATACACGTTTATAGATCAGATACATTGGGTAATTAATTCTAAAAAGTACAGCCCTCTATCTATTTTAGTTTGTTCAGGAGGAGTTTTGAAACTTAGATTTTACGTTGTTTATCGGTGGTTGAATGTTATTATTTCGCTTTATGTGCGATTACGGGCAAAGTAGTTGGGATACAAATTATTATTATACACGTTTATAGATCAGATACATTGGGTAATTAATTCTAAAAAGTACAGCCCTCTATCTATTTTAGTTTGTTCAGGAGGAGTTTTGAAACTTAGATTTTACGTTGTTTATCGGTGGTTGAATGTTATTATTTCGCTTTATGTGCGATTACGGGCAAAGTAGTTGGGATACAAATTATTATTATACACGTTTATGGATCAGATACATTGGGTAATTAATTCTAAAAAGTACAGCCCTCTATCTACTTTAGTTTGTTCAGGGGGATTTTTGAAACTTAGATTTTACGTTGCTTATCGGTGGTTGAATGTTATTATTTCGCTTTATGTGCGATTACGGGCAAAGTAGTTGGGATACAAATTATTATTATACACTTTTATGGATCAGATACATTGGGTAATTAATTCTAAAAAGTACAGCCCTCTATCAATTTTAGTTTGTTCAGGGGGATTTTTGAAACTTAGATTTTACGTTGTTTATCGGTGGTTGAATGTTATTATTTCGCTTTATGTGCGATAACGGGCAAAGTAGTTGGGATACAAATTATTATTATACACTTTTATGGATCAGATACATTGGGTAATTAATTCTAAAAAGTACAGCCCTCTATCTATTTTAGTTTGTTCAGGGGGATTTTTGAAACTTAGATTTTACGTTGTTTATCGGTGGTTGAATGTTATTATTTCGCTTTATGTGCGATTACGGGCAAAGTAGTTGGGATACAAATTATAATTATACACGTTTATAGATCAGATACATTGGGTAATTAATTCTAAAAAGTACAGCCCTCTATCTATTTTAGTTTGTTCAGGAGGATTTTTGAAACTTAGATTTTACGTTGTTTATCGGTGGTTGAATGTTATTATTTCGCTTTATGTGCGATTACGGGCAAAGTAGTTGTGATACAAATTATTATTATACACTTTTATGGATCAGATACATTGGGTAATTAATTCTAAAAAGTACAGCCCTCTATCTATTTTAGTTTGTTCAGGGGGATTTTTGAAACTTAGATTTTACGTTGTTTATCGGTGGTTGAATGTTATTATTTCGCTTTATGTGCGATTACGGGCAAAGTAGTTGGGATACAAATTATTATTATACACTTTTATGGATCAGATACATTGGGTAATTAATTCTAAAAAGTACAGCCCTCTATGTATTTTAGTTTCTTCAGGAGGATTTTTGAAACTTAGATTTTACGTTGTTTATCGGTGGTTGAATGTTATTATTTCGCTTTATGTGCGATTACGGGCAAAGTAGTTGGGATACAAATTATTATTATACACTTTTATGGTTCAGATACATTGGGTAATTAATTCTAAAAAATACAGCCCTCTATCTATTTTAGTTTGTTCAGGGGGATTTTTGAAACTTAGATTTTACGTTGTTTGTCGGTGGTTGAATGTTATTATTTCGCTTTATGTGCGATAACGGGCAAAGTAGTTGGGATACAAATTATTATTATACACTTTTATGGATCAGATACATTGGGTAATTAATTCTAAAAAGTACAGCCCTCTATCTATTTTAGTTTGTTCAGGGGGATTTTTGAAACTTAGATTTTACGTTGTTTATCGGTGGTTGAATGTTATTATTTCGCTTTATGTGCGATTACGGGCAAAGTAGTTGGGATACAAATTATTATTATACACTTTTATGGATCAGATACATTGGGTAATTAATTCTAAAAATTACAGCCCTCTATGTATTTTAGTTTCTTCAGGAGGATTTTTGAAACTTAGATTTTACGTTGTTTATCGGTGGTTGAATGTTATTATTTCGCTTTATGTGCGATTACGGGCAAAGTAGTTGGGATACAAATTATTCTTATACACTTTTATGGATCAGATACATTGGGTAATTAATTCTAAAAAGTACAGCCCTCTATCTATTTTAGTTTGTTCAGGGGGATTTTTGAAACTTAGATTTTACGTTGTTTATCGGTGGTTGAATGTTATTATTTCGCTTTATGTGCGATTACGGGCAAAGTAGTTGGGATACAAATTATTATTATACACTTTTATGGATCAGATACATTGGGTAATTAATTCTAAAAAGTACAGCCCTCTATCTATTTTAGTTTGTTCAGGGGGATTTTTGAAACTTAGATTTTACGTTGTTTATCGGTGGTTGAATGTTATTATTTCGCTTTATGTGCGATTACGGGCAAAGTAGTTGGGATACAAATTATTATTATACACTTTTATGGATCAGATACATTGGGTAATTAATTCTAAAAAGTACAGCCCTCTATCTATTTTAGTTTCTTCAGGGGGATTTTTGAAACTTAGATTTTACGTTGTTTATCGGTGGTTGAATGTTATTATTTCGCTTTATGTGCGATAACGGGCAAAGTAGTTGGGATACAAATTATTATTATACACTTTTATGGATCAGATACATTGGGTAATTAATTCTAAAAAGTACAGCCCTCTATTTTAGTTTGTTCAGGGGGATTTTGAAACTTAGATTTTACGTTGTTTATCGGTGGTTGAATGTTATTATTTCGCTTTATGTGCGATTACGGGCAAAGTAGTTGGGATACAAATTATTATTATACACGTTTATAGATCAGATACATTGGGTAATTAATTCTAAAAAGTACAGCCCTCTATCTATTTTAGTTTGTTCAGGAGGAGTTTTGAAACTTAGATTTTACGTTGTTTATCGGTGGTTGAATGTTATTATTTCGCTTTATGTGCGATTACGGGCAAAGTAGTTGGGATACAAATTATTATTATACACGTTTATGGATCAGATACATTGGGTAATTAATTCTAAAAAGTACAGCCCTCTATCTACTTTAGTTTGTTCAGGGGGATTTTTGAAACTTAGATTTTACGTTGTTTATCGGTGGTTGAATGTTATTATTTCGCTTTATGTGCGATTACGGGCAAAGTAGTTGGGATACAAATTATTATTATACACTTTTATGGATCAGATACATTGGGTAATTAATTCTAAAAAGTACAGCCCTCTATCAATTTTAGTTTGTTCAGGGGGGATTTTTGAAACTTAGATTTTACGTTGTTTATCGGTGGTTGAATGTTATTATTTCGCTTTATGTGCGATAACGGGCAAAGTAGTTGGGATACAAATTATTATTATACACTTTTATGGATCAGATACATTGGGTAATTAATTCTAAAAAGTACAGCCCTCTATCTATTTTAGTTTGTTCAGGGGGATTTTTGAAACTTAGATTTTACGTTGTTTATCGGTGGTTGAATGTTATTATTTCGCTTTATGTGCGATTACGGGCAAAGTAGTTGGGATACAAATTATAATTATACACGTTTATAGATCAGATACATTGGGTAATTAATTCTAAAAAGTACAGCCCTCTATCTATTTTAGTTTGTTCAGGAGGATTTTTGAAACTTAGATTTTACGTTGTTTATCGGTGGTTGAATGTTATTATTTCGCTTTATGTGCGATTACGGGCAAAGTAGTTGTGATACAAATTATTATTATACACTTTTATGGATCAGATACATTGGGTAATTAATTCTAAAAAGTACAGCCCTCTATCTATTTTAGTTTGTTCAGGGGGATTTTTGAAACTTAGATTTTACGTTGTTTATCGGTGGTTGAATGTTATTATTTCGCTTTATGTGCGATTACGGGCAAAGTAGTTGGGATACAAATTATTATTATACACTTTTATGGATCAGATACATTGGGTAATTAATTCTAAAAAGTACAGCCCTCTATGTATTTTAGTTTCTTCAGGAGGATTTTTGAAACTTAGATTTTACGTTGTTTATCGGTGGTTGAATGTTATTATTTCGCTTTAATGTGCAATTACGGGCAAAGTAGTTGGGATACAAATTATTCTTATACACTTTTATGGATCAGATA
Organism: Melinopterus prodromus; assembly: GCA_964023965.1. Taxonomy (NCBI): domain Eukaryota; kingdom Metazoa; phylum Arthropoda; class Insecta; order Coleoptera; family Scarabaeidae; genus Melinopterus; species Melinopterus prodromus. Next base: position 1,452,663 of record OZ030394.1, on the reverse strand, counting down.
CATTGGGTAATTAATTCTAAAAAGTACAGCCCTCTATCTATTTTAGTTTGTTCAGGGGGATTTTTGAAACTTAGATTTTACGTTGTTTATCGGTGGTTGAATGTTATTATTTCGCTTTATGGTGCGATTACGGGCAAAGTAGTTGGGATACAAATTATTATTATACACTTTTATGGATCAGATACATTGGGTAATTAATTCTAAAAAGTACAGCCCTCTATCTATTTTAGTTTGTTCAGGGGGATTTTTGAAACTTAGATTTTACGTTGTTTATCGGTGGTTGAATGTTATTATTTCGCTTTATGTGCGATTACGGGCAAAGTAGTTGGGTTACAAATTATTATTATACTCTTTTATGGATCAGATACATTGGGTAATTAATTCTAAAAAGTACAGCCCTCTATCTATTTTAGTTTGTTCAGGGGATTGTTGAAACTTAGATTTTACGTTGTTTATCGGTGGTTGAATGTTATTATTTCGCTTTATGTGCGATAACGGGCAAAGTAGTTGGGATACAAATTATTATTATACACTTTTATGGATCAGATACATTGGGTAATTAATTCTAAAAAGTACAGCCCTCTATCTATTTTAGTTTGTTCAGGGGGATTTTTGAAACTTAGATTTTACGTTGTTTATCGGTGGTTGAATGTTATTATTTCGCTTTATGTGCGATTACGGGCAAAGTAGTTGGGATACAAATTATTATTATACTCGTTTATAGATCAGATACATTGGGTAATTAATTCTAAAAAGTACAGCCCTCTATCTATTTTAGTTTGTTCAGGGGGATTTTTGAAACTTAGATTTTACGTTGTTTATCGGTGGTTGAATGTTATTATTTCGCTTTATGTGCGATTACGGGCAAAGTAGTTGGGATACAAATTATTCTTATACACGTTTATGGATCAGATACATTGGGTAATTAATTCTAAAAAGTACAGCCCTCTATGTATTTTAGTTTCTTCAGGAGGATTTTTGAAACTTAGATTTTACGTTGTTTATCGGTGGTTGAATGTTATTATTTCGCTTTATGTGCGATTACGGGCAAAGTAGTTGGGATACAAATTATTATTATACACTTTTATGGATCAGATACATTGGGTAATTAATTCTAAAAAGTACAGCCCTCTATCTATTTTAGTTTGTTCAGGGGGATTTTTGAAACTTAGATTTTACGTTGTTTATCGGTGGTTGAATGTTATTATTTCGCTTTATGTGCGATTACGGGCAAAGTAGTTGTGATACAAATTATTATTATACACTTTTATGGATCAGATACATTGGGTAATTAATTCTAAAAAGTACAGCCCTCTATCTATTTTAGTTTGTTCAGGGGGATTTTTGAAACTTAGATTTTACGTTGTTTATCGGTGGTTGAATGTTATTATTTCGCTTTATGTGCGATTACGGGCAAAGTAGTTGGGATACAAATTATTATTATACACTTTTATGGATCAGATACATTGGGTAATTAATTCTAAAAAGTACAGCCCTCTATGTATTTTAGTTTCTTCAGGAGGATTTTTGAAACTTAGATTTTACGTTGTTTATCGGTGGTTGAATGTTATTATTTCGCTTTATGTGCGATTACGGGCAAAGTAGTTGGGATACAAATTATTCTTATACACTTTTATGGATCAGATACATTGGGTAATTAATTCTAAAAAGTACAGCCCTCTATCTATTTTAGTTTGTTCAGGGGGATTTTTGAAACTTAGATTTTACGTTGTTTATCGGTGGTTGAATGTTATTATTTCGCTTTATGTGCGATTACGGGCAAAGTAGTTGGGATACAAATTATTATTATACACTTTTATGGATCAGATACATTGGGTAATTAATTCTAAAAAGTACAGCCCTCTATCTATTTTAGTTTGTTCAGGGGGATTTTTGAAACTTAGATTTTACGTTGTTTATCGGTGGTTGAATGTTATTATTTCGCTTTATGTGCGATAACGGGCAAAGTTGGGATACAAATTAATATTATACACGTTTATGGATCAGATACATTGGGTAATTAATTCTAAAAAGTACAGCCCTCTATGTATTTTAGTTTCTTCAGGAGGATTTTTGAAACTTAGATTTTACGTTGTTTATCGGTGGTTGAATGTTATTATTTCGCTTTATGTGCGATTACGGGCAAAGTAGTTGGGATACAAATTATTATTATACACGTTTATAGATCAGATACATTGGGTAATTAATTCTAAAAAGTACAGCCCTCTATGTATTTTAGTTTCTTCAGGAGGATTTTTGAAACTTAGATTTTACGTTGTTTATCGGTGGTTGAATGTTATTATTTCGCTTTATGTGCGATTACGGGCAAAGTAGTTGGGATACAAATTATTATTATACACGTTTATGGATCAGATACATTGGGTAATTAATTCTAAAAAGTACAGCCCTCTATGTATTTTAGTTTCTTCAGGAGGATTTTTGAAACTTAGATTTTACGTTGTTTATCGGTGGTTGAATGTTATTATTTCGCTTTATGTGCGATTACGGGCAAAGTAGTTGGGATACAAATTATTATTATACACGTTTATGGATCAGATACATTGGGTAATTAATTCTAAAAAGTACAGCCCTCTATGTATTTTAGTTTCTTCAGGAGGATTTTTGAAACTTAGATTTTACGTTGTTTATCGGTGGTTGAATGTTATTATTTCGCTTTATGTGCGATTACGGGCAAAGTAGTTGGGATACAAATTATTATTATACACGTTTATGGATCAGATACATTGGGTAATTAATTCTAAAAAGTACAGCCCTCTATGTATTTTAGTTTCTTCAGGAGGATTTTTGAAACTTAGATTTTACGTTGTTTATCGGTGGTTGAATGTTATTATTTCGCTTTATGTGCGATTACGGGCAAAGTAGTTGGGATACAAATTATTATTATACACTTTTATGGATCAGATACATTGGGTAATTAATTCTAAAAAGTACAGCCCTCTATCTATTTTAGTTTGTTCAGGGGGATTTTTGAAACTTAGATTTTACGTTGTTTATCGGTGGTTGAATGTTATTATTTCGCTTTATGTGCGATTACGGGCAAAGTAGTTGGGATACAAATTATTATTATACACGTTTATAGATCAGATACATTGGGTAATTAATTCTAAAAAGTACAGCCCTCTATGTATTTTAGTTTCTTCAGGAGGATTTTTGAAACTTAGATTTTACGTTGTTTATCGGTGGTTGAATGTTATTATTTCGCTTTATGTGCGATTACGGGCAAAGTAGTTGGGATACAAATTATTATTATACACGTTTATAGATCAGATACATTGGGTAATTAATTCTAAAAAGTACAGCCCTCTATGTATTTTAGTTTCTTCAGGAGGATTTTTGAAACTTAGATTTTACGTTGTTTATCGGTGGTTGAATGTTATTATTTCGCTTTATGTGCGATTACGGGCAAAGTAGTTGGGATACAAATTATTATTATACACGTTTATGGATCAGATACATTGGGTAATTAATTCTAAAAAGTACAGCCCTCTATGTATTTTAGTTTCTTCAGGAGGATTTTTGAAACTTAGATTTTACGTTGTTTATCGGTGGTTGAATGTTATTATTTCGCTTTATGTGCGATTACAGGCAAAGTAGTTGGGATACAAATTATTATTATACACGTTTATGGATCAGATACATTGGGTAATTAATTCTAAAAAGTACAGCCCTCTATGTATTTTAGTTTCTTCAGGAGGATTTTTGAAACTTAGATTTTACGTTGTTTATCGGTGGTTGAATGTTATTATTTCGCTTTATGTGCGATTACGGGCAAAGTAGTTGGGATACAAATTATTATTATACACTTTTATGGATCAGATACATTGGGTAATTAATTCTAAAAAGTACAGCCCTCTATCTATTTTAGTTTGTTCAGGGGGATTTTTGAAACTTAGATTTTACGTTGTTTATCGGTGGTTGAATGTTATTATTTCGCTTTATGTGCGATTACGGGCAAAGTAGTTGGGATACAAATTATTATTATACACTTTTATGGATCAGATACATTGGGTAATTAATTCTAAAAAGTACAGCCCTCTATCTATTTTAGTTTGTTCAGGGGGATTTTTGAAACTTAGATTTTACGTTGTTTATCGGTGGTTGAATGTTATTATTTCGCTTTATGTGCGATTACGGGCAAAGTAGTTGGGATACAAATTATTATTATACACGTTTATAGATCAGATACATTGGGTAATTAATTCTAAAAAGTACAGCCCTCTATGTATTTTAGTTTCTTCAGGAGGATTTTTGAAACTTAGATTTTACGTTGTTTATCGGTGGTTGAATGTTATTATTTCGCTTTATGTGCGATTACGGGCAAAGTAGTTGGGATACAAATTATTATTATACACGTTTATAGATCAGATACATTGGGTAATTAATTCTAAAAAGTACAGCCCTCTATGTATTTTAGTTTCTTCAGGAGGATTTTTGAAACTTAGATTTTACGTTGTTTATCGGTGGTTGAATGTTATTATTTCGCTTTATGTGCGATTACGGGCAAAGTAGTTGGGATACAAATTATTATTATACACGTTTATGGATCAGATACATTGGGTAATTAATTCTAAAAAGTACAGCCCTCTATGTATTTTAGTTTCTTCAGGAGGATTTTTGAAACTTAGATTTTACGTTGTTTATCGGTGGTTGAATGTTATTATTTCGCTTTATGTGCGATTACGGGCAAAGTAGTTGGGATACAAATTATTATTATACACGTTTATGGATCAGATACATTGGGTAATTAATTCTAAAAAGTACAGCCCTCTATGTATTTTAGTTTCTTCAGGAGGATTTTTGAAACTTAGATTTTACGTTGTTTATCGGTGGTTGAATGTTATTATTTCGCTTTATGTGCGATTACGGGCAAAGTAGTTGGGATACAAATTATTATTATACACTTTTATGGATCAGATACATTGGGTAATTAATTCTAAAAAGTACAGCCCTCTATGTATTTTAGTTTCTTCAGGAGGATTTTTGAAACTTAGATTTTACGTTGTTTATCGGTGGTTGAATGTTATTATTTCGCTTTATGTGCGATTACGGGCAAAGTAGTTGGGATACAAATTATTATTATACACGTTTATGGATCAGATACATTGGGTAATTAATTCTAAAAAGTACAGCCCTCTATGTATTTTAGTTTCTTCAGGAGGATTTTTGAAACTTAGATTTTACGTTGTTTATCGGTGGTTGAATGTTATTATTTCGCTTTATGTGCGATTACGGGCAAAGTAGTTGGGATACAAATTATTATTATACACGTTTATGGATCAGATACATTGGGTAATTAATTCTAAAAAGTACAGCCCTCTATGTATTTTAGTTTCTTCAGGAGGATTTTTGAAACTTAGATTTTACGTTGTTTATCGGTGGTTGAATGTTATTATTTCGCTTTATGTGCGATTACGGGCAAAGTAGTTGGGATACAAATTATTATTATACACGTTTATGGATCAGATACATTGGGTAATTAATTCTAAAAAGTACAGCCCTCTATGTATTTTAGTTTCTTCAGGAGGATTTTTGAAACTTAGATTTTACGTTGTTTATCGGTGGTTGAATGTTATTATTTCGCTTTATGTGCGATTACGGGCAAAGTAGTTGGGATACAAATTATTATTATACACGTTTATAGATCAGATGCATTGGGTAATTAATTCTAAAAAGTACAGCCCTCTATGTATTTTAGTTTCTTCAGGAGGATTTTTGAAACTTAGATTTTACGTTGTTTATCGGTGGTTGAATGTTATTATTTCGCTTTATGTGCGATTACGGGCAAAGTAGTTGGGATACAAATTATTATTATACACGTTTATGGATCAGATACATTGGGTAATTAATTCTAAAAAGTACAGCCCTCTATGTATTTTAGTTTCTTCAGGAGGATTTTTGAAACTTAGATTTTACGTTGTTTATCGGTGGTTGAATGTTATTATTTCGCTTTATGTGCGATTACGGGCAAAGTAGTTGGGATACAAATTATTATTATACACGTTTATGGATCAGATACATTGGGTAATTAATTCTAAAAAGTACAGCCCTCTATGTATTTTAGTTTCTTCAGGAGGATTTTTGAAACTTAGATTTTACATTGTTTATCGGTGGTTGAATGTTATTATTTCGCTTTATGTGCGATTACGGGCAAAGTAGTTGGGATACAAATTATTATTATACACGTTTATGGATCAGATACATTGGGTAATTAATTCTAAAAAGTACAGCCCTCTATGTATTTTAGTTTCTTCAGGAGGATTTTTGAAACTTAGATTTTACGTTGTTTATCGGTGGTTGAATGTTATTATTTCGCTTTATGTGCGATTACGGGCAAAGTAGTTGGGATACAAATTATTATTATACACGTTTATAGATCAGATACATTGGGTAATTAATTCTAAAAAGTACAGCCCTCTATGTATTTTAGTTTCTTCAGGAGGATTTTTGAAACTTAGATTTTACGTTGTTTATCGGTGGTTGAATGTTATTATTTCGCTTTATGTGCGATTACGGGCAAAGTAGTTGGGATACAAATTATTATTATACACGTTTATGGATCAGATACATTGGGTAATTAATTCTAAAAAGTACAGCCCTCTATGTATTTTAGTTTCTTCAGGAGGATTTTTGAAACTTAGATTTTACGTTGTTTATCGGTGGTTGAATGTTATTATTTCGCTTTATGTGCGATTACGGGCAAAGTAGTTGGGATACAAATTATTATTATACACGTTTATGGATCAGATACATTGGGTAATTAATTCTAAAAAGTACAGCCCTCTATGTATTTTAGTTTCTTCAGGAGGATTTTTGAAACTTAGATTTTACGTTGTTTATCGGTGGTTGAATGTTATTATTTCGCTTTATGTGCGATTACGGGCAAAGTAGTTGGGATACAAATTATTATTATACACGTTTATGGATCAGATACATTGGGTAATTAATTCTAAAAAGTACAGCCCTCTATGTATTTTAGTTTCTTCAGGAGGATTTTTGAAACTTAGATTTTACGTTGTTTATCGGTGGTTGAATGTTATTATTTCGCTTTATGTGCGATTACGGGCAAAGTAGTTGGGATACAAATTATTATTATACACGTTTATAGATCAGATGCATTGGGTAATTAATTCTAAAAAGTACAGCCCTCTATGTATTTTAGTTTCTTCAGGAGGATTTTTGAAACTTAGATTTTACGTTGTTTATCGGTGGTTGAATGTTATTATTTCGCTTTATGTGCGATTACGGGCAAAGTAGTTGGGATACAAATTATTATTATACACGTTTATGGATCAGATACATTGGGTAATTAATTCTAAAAAGTACAGCCCTCTATGTATTTTAGTTTCTTCAGGAGGATTTTTGAAACTTAGATTTTACGTTGTTTATCGGTGGTTGAATGTTATTATTTCGCTTTATGTGCGATTACGGGCAAAGTAGTTGGGATACAAATTATTATTATACACGTTTATGGATCAGATACATTGGGTAATTAATTCTAAAAAGTACAGCCCTCTATGTATTTTAGTTTCTTCAGGAGGATTTTTGAAACTTAGATTTTACATTGTTTATCGGTGGTTGAATGTTATTATTTCGCTTTATGTGCGATTACGGGCAAAGTAGTTGGGATACAAATTATTATTATACACGTTTATGGATCAGATACATTGGGTAATTAATTCTAAAAAGTACAGCCCTCTATGTATTTTAGTTTCTTGGAGGATTTTTGAAACTTAGATTTTACGTTGTTTATCGGTGGTTGAATGTTATTATTTCGCTTTATGTGCGATTACGGGCAAAGTAGTTGGGATACAAATTATTATTATACACGTTTATAGATCAGATACATTGGGTAATTAATTCTAAAAAGTACAGCCCTCTATGTATTTTAGTTTCTTCAGGAGGATTTTTGAAACTTAGATTTTACGTTGTTTATCGGTGGTTGAATGTTATTATTTCGCTTTATGTGCGATTACGGGCAAAGTAGTTGGGATACAAATTATTATTATACACGTTTATGGATCAGATACATTGGGTAATTAATTCTAAAAAGTACAGCCCTCTATGTATTTTAGTTTCTTCAGGAGGATTTTTGAAACTTAGATTTTACGTTGTTTATCGGTGGTTGAATGTTATTATTTCGCTTTATGTGCGATTACGGGCAAAGTAGTTGGGATACAAATTATTATTATACACGTTTATGGATCAGATACATTGGGTAATTAATTCTAAAAAGTACAGCCCTCTATGTATTTTAGTTTCTTCAGGAGGATTTTTGAAACTTAGATTTTACGTTGTTTATCGGTGGTTGAATGTTATTATTTCGCTTTATGTGCGATTACGGGCAAAGTAGTTGGGATACAAATTATTATTATACACGTTTATAGATCAGATACATTGGGTAATTAATTCTAAAAAGTACAGCCCTCTATGTATTTTAGTTTCTTCAGGAGGATTTTTGAAACTTAGATTTTACGTTGTTTATCGGTGGTTGAATGTTATTATTTCGCTTTATGTGCGATTACGGGCAAAGTAGTTGGGATACAAATTATTATTATACACGTTTATAGATCAGATACATTGGGTAATTAATTCTAAAAAGTACAGCCCTCTATGTATTTTAGTTTCTTCAGGAGGATTTTTGAAACTTAGATTTTACGTTGTTTATCGGTGGTTGAATGTTATTATTTCGCTTTATGTGCGATTACGGGCAAAGTAGTTGGGATACAAATTATTATTATACACGTTTATGGATCAGATACATTGGGTAATTAATTCTAAAAAGTACAGCCCTCTATGTATTTTAGTTTCTTCAGGAGGATTTTTGAAACTTAGATTTTACGTTGTTTATCGGTGGTTGAATGTTATTATTTCGCTTTATGTGCGATTACGGGCAAAGTAGTTGGGATACAAATTATTATTATACACGTTTATAGATCAGATACATTGGGTAATTAATTCTAAAAAGTACAGCCCTCTATGTATTTTAGTTTCTTCAGGAGGATTTTTGAAACTTAGATTTTACGTTGTTTATCGGTGGTTGAATGTTATTATTTCGCTTTATGTGCGATTACGGGCAAAGTAGTTGGGATACAAATTATTATTATACACGTTTATAGATCAGATACATTGGGTAATTAATTCTAAAAAGTACAGCCCTCTATGTATTTTAGTTTCTTCAGGAGGATTTTTGAAACTTAGATTTTACGTTGTTTATCGGTGGTTGAATGTTATTATTTCGCTTTATGTGCGATTACGGGCAAAGTAGTTGGGATACAAATTATTATTATACACGTTTATGGATCAGATACATTGGGTAATTAATTCTAAAAAGTACAGCCCTCTATGTATTTTAGTTTCTTCAGGAGGATTTTTGAAACTTAGATTTTACGTTGTTTATCGGTGGTTGAATGTTATTATTTCGCTTTATGTGCGATTACGGGCAAAGTAGTTGGGATACAAATTATTATTATACACGTTTATAGATCAGATACATTGGGTAATTAATTCTAAAAAGTACAGCCCTCTATGTATTTTAGTTTCTTCAGGAGGATTTTTGAAACTTAGATTTTACGTTGTTTATCGGTGGTTGAATGTTATTATTTCGCTTTATGTGCGATTACGGGCAAAGTAGTTGGGATACAAATTATTATTATACACGTTTATGGATCAGATACATTGGGTAATTAATTCTAAAAAGTACAGCCCTCTATGTATTTTAGTTTCTTCAGGAGGATTTTTGAAACTTAGATTTTACGTTGTTTATCGGTGGTTGAATGTTATTATTTCGCTTTATGTGCGATTACGGGCAAAGTAGTTGGGATACAAATTATTATTATATACGTTTATGGATCAGATACATTGGGTAATTAATTCTAAAAAGTACAGCCCTCTATCTATTTTAGTTTGTTCAGGAGGATTTTTGAAACTTAGATTTTACGTTGTTTATCGGTGGTTGAAAACGAATAATATTTTATTATTTAAACAATGGAAATCATCCCAAAATATAAGTGATGTCACTTGAGAATAGGTTTGTGGGTGTGGGTTTATTAGATAATATAGATAATAGGTTTATTATACAATCTCGAACATGAAATTTATACTTAATGTAATTTCTCAAAAAAGCTTACGTTTCTACCATAATTTGAAAAAAAACTGGTATATGAATAATAATGATTGTTTAACAATAGGAAGACATTTTTTAATTAATAAAGTCACTCCAAGATAATAGTTTGCCACTCAGAAAACCGAATTCAAACCGATTATCGAGAAAAACGAATTATTTACAAAAATTCTTTTAAAAAATGTAAATTAACTTGCAAATGTTTATAAATATTCAACTAGACTTATAGTAATATTTTCTATGAGAAAAAAGAGACTGAAATAATTAGAAGGATCAATTATCTGAAAAAGGTACTTTTTTTCAATTAAGGGCAGTTTTCAGGGCAATAAATTCTTCCTTGGAAAGTCCTCTACAAGTTCTTAAGTAATCTTAAGTTAATTTATACTGCGATTCATTAAAAATGGTAAAACACTGAATATTTACTTGAATGTTTATATTTGTCGCCATAATTTACCATAAGTATAAAGAATAAATTCTACAATTACAAATGTAACAAAAATTCTTTAACTTGTCTGAATTTAGCGCGTTTACCTTAATGGTTATTTACAAATTGTCTAATACATACTAACTTTGTCGTCTATGTATGTATGGTTTATAATTCTAGTTATATGTTTTATTTTTCTAGTCATAAATTACAAAAGAAAGCAACATTACATTAAAAATATTTAAACTTAAGCCACTAACATTCGACAAAATAAGACGTTTTAAATAAAATATCATAAGCATAAATCATATAAGTTCTGTTATGATGACGTATGACGACTACGTTTAAAGAATTGACTACCTTCAATACGTGTGCAATATGCGTGTACCTGCGGGTCGCAAAAAACGCGGTCGGGCCCGGCCGATTGCAAGACTACGTTCCGTGTTCTCGAAAAGTCCCGACGCGCATAGTGACGCACAGATGTTTCTTTGTTATCAGTGTTATTGCGTATGCACTAGCTGCGCTTCGGTTATGCATAGAATTAGATCGTAGTGATAGCGTTTTGGTGCTTAATTGAATACTAATAACCGTGGTAATAATTATAATCTTGTGATCGTAGTGCTGTACTAATTATCGACATTTGTGAAGTGCCTGAAAACTATTGCGTTGTGTCAAGTCAATTTTGCGGTACATATCGAGTCATTTTGGGTAAGTGTTACAAGCTTAATTATGGTATTGTATTACTATTTATCGCTGATTACGCTCTCAGAATTATTATCAGTAGCTTTAGGTATGAATTATTTTGTGGTTTTACGTGTTTTGTAAAGAATCTCAAGGTGGTACTATAGGTAAAGTAGTGGATAATTTCCAAAATTTGGTTTTGTCTATCTTGTTGATGATATATTTTATTTAGTGGATGAGTATCTATGTGTTTATGATTGGCGGTGACCAAAATGCAGAATCAAAATTGTTTTATCCCTGTGTTTATTTATATTTTATTGTTTTTAATGGTCCCTGTACGCCATACCGATAATCATATTACCATATTTAACAGACTATTTGTAAATAAATCCAAGATAACTCTGTTAATTTGTGTTAGGTGCAATGCTGATCTCTTTTCAAGATATCCTATATATTTTATGTGTGTTCGTGATTTTGATGGAATTTTGTGCACTTATTATCTTAATGTAGTTATAGAAAAATACCAAATTTTATGATATCTTATCCCGTTTTGGAATTATGGGTATACATGGGGGCAAGGGGAGGCTAGTGGAATGTTTATAAACGTTTGTCAGTTAATTTCCATTTGTTTAAACAAATTCTATTTGCTTAAACAATTCGTTTTTCTCGAAAATCCGTCTGAATTCTGTTTTCTGATTTCGAAATGGCAGTTTATTACCTTAGTGGGAAATTATTCATTAAACAATTTCTTCCTATTGTTTAAACAATCAATTATAGCTCATTTTCAACTTTTCTTTACACATTTGTTTGCGTAAATTTATTTTTTTCTGTAGGTCGGTCTGGCCAACAGTCATTCTGAAGTGACATCATTTATATTTTTGGATGATTTCCAGTGTTTGAATAATAAAATAATATTCGTTTTCAATATTTCATCAAATTAGAGTACAGGGAACAGTTTTCAGACAGCAACAAATCAACATTATCTTGCGACACAGTGCATGAAATTTATAAGTTACTTTCACAAAAAAAAGTTGAAAATGAATAATATTTGATTGTTTCAATATTCGGAAGAAATTTTTTACAAAATAATGTCACTGTAAGATAATAATTTGCCTTTTAGAACTCAGAAAACAGAATTCAGACGGATTTACGAGAAAAACGAATTATATAAACAAATTGAATATCTTTAAACAAATGTAAATTAACGACAAATGTTTATAAACATTCCACTAGACATATAGTAATAATTTCTATGAAAAAAAAGGACTGAAATGATTAGAAGGATCAATTATCTGAATAATGTAATTTTTTTCATTTAAGGGTACTTTTCAGGGCACTATGGGGATGGGTTAGGGGCGTCAAATTCATATGTATAATAGGTCAAATTCTTTCTTGGAAAGTCCTCTACAAGTTCTTAAGTAATCTTAAGTTTTCTCAAACCCCGAATATATTTATTTGAAAAATAGCAAAAATTGTCGTCTTCTCAAGCATTTTCCCATGTAAATTTAAGGCCTCGACAATAGGCACCCTTCTCCCATACAGCAAGTTAAATAGCTGTTCAGTTTCAATACAATTTGATGTTATAGTTAACTTCTTCTAAATATAATTTATGTAGATATTTATTTTTTTTTAGCCATGAGCCCATTTTTGACACACTATCAAAATTGTATCATGACGTATCATGTCCAAAGAATTTTTAATTTTGCAAACCCATACTTCCACAACGGGATAACATAGTAGCATAAAATTTAGTATTTTTTTATAACTACATGAAGACAACAATTGAACAAAATTTCATCAAAATCCAAAGTCGTAAAGAATAAAACTGTGTTAGTTTGACATGGAATGTACATTCAATGTACCGGTAACATGATAATCTCCATATCTTTTCAAGATATCGAGTATATTCTATGTGTGTTCGCGCATAATTATTACAATTTTTAATTAATTCATCCAATCTTTTTCTTTTTTTCGCGAGTATCTGTAAGAGGAATGGTCGGGAGGCGGGGTATGCTTGAAGTGTGACGCGGCTCGCTATCAAGTTTATCAAAGGGCCCGAAAAAGGGCACTCGGCTTTCCAGAAACGCTACCGATCTTTTGTGAAACCGTACCAGCGCGCCGAAAGCTACCAGAAAGGGGGGGAGAAACATGCTACGAACGGCAAAGTGCACTACAAAGAACATTATGTTCCAATTTAGCCAATATTCGATGGGGGCGGAGCGATACAACTCTCCAAGTCGTTCCCACTCTCGATCTATAGAAAAGTCTGTTATCCACATTTAACAATTTTTGCAACATCGTACAGTGGTTGATATTATGGGTATCTGGCCGTTTGAAATTAATTTAGCGATATGGTTCGAATTTAATCCAAAGTGACATAAACATTGTGTTAGATAAGCAAATGACTTGAAACCAATCAGTTTGCCACCCTGGAAAATTTAGATAACTTACAGTAGCGAGCTAAAGTCCGATCTAGATTTTTTGTACTAATTTTTAATTACCGCAGCAATTCTCGATTGTTGTGTTGAACAATTCAATACCAAGTCATTGTGGATATTGTTGGTGTAAAAAACTTCAATATGGCCGGTTTGCTTGAGATGATACTTGATTTTATATTAAATATTCATTAATGAAAATTTGGAAATTTAATAGAGTAGTTTTTTGGAATAATTAGAAGCAAATTTTCAAAAATTCTCTGATTGCTTACTTACTTGGTTACACGATTTGTCGACATAAGCATATATAGGGTTGGCCAAAATTGCCAATTTTAAATATATTTTCAATATATAGGCTGGTTATTTTATTATAGAAATTTGGTAACAAGTTTAATTTAAAGAATTTTTATACGAATTTTTTTTTTTATGAAATGCATTATTTTTTAATTAGAAGCTATTAACCAAAAATAGCAAAAATGTAATAATAAAATGTAATAATGTGTTCTATTTAAAAAAGGATAGGTTACCAAAAATCTATAATAAAATGAGCACTCTGTCTATGGAAAATAGACGATAGCTTCTTTAAAGCCAATTTTTTTTTGTTTCAACAATTATTTTGATATTTCTTCTTACGTTTGGAGAATTAGTTAGGTGTTCCTGTAATTTTGGCTAACCCTGTATATGCTTTTTCCTTGATCATATGGTTAATTTTGTAAACCATACGATTAAGTAAAATTTCAGTCCAACGAAAGATGTTGCAAAATCGACCAGTGTGCGTCGCCAATATTTAACCTGACAGTCCTGAAAAAAAAAAACAACAAGTTGAGAACGCAGACAGCTGGTGCTTTCAGCTGTAAGTTTCAGCAGTTAGTTTCAGCAGTTAGTTTCAGCAGTTAGCTTCAGCTCTACTTTCAGTCGTTTCAGCCGTTTCAGCCTGTAATTGACAGTCACCTGATATAATCCTGACGGCACGACGCAGATTATATAGACGTTTTGTCGATTCGCATTGCAAATGACGGTCATATTTCAAGTGCGATTTTTCAGCGGGATTTCAGCCGAACGAACTCGCGATAAAAAATCGGCGGGTGCGTTTTTATCAATTAAAATGGCGGGGCGAGGGGTAGGAGGGGTGGTTGGGGTAGCGCACCCTGACGATGACGCTATTGTCAGTGGCACCAGTCCACAAATTCACCAATTAGGATGTATTGACAGGGGCGTAGAGTTGGGGGAATAGAGTCGTTCCATTGGAACGACAGCGACGAATGCACGTGACGTTAAATTGACGCACCGGAAGAGGGTGGGTTTCCTTCGGGCGCGTTTTGAAATCTTGATATCCTTCCTGCCTGAAAAACGCGCTGAAAACAGTAAATTAAATTGAAATTAACACGTATTCTGGCGGGGCTACATGGGGGAGGTTTATAGGGTTATTTGATAATTGCGATTTTTTGTAAATATATTTAATTCTGCATAGCAAATCTTGCACCACATATATACAGTCGTTTACCGGAAATTTGGGAAGTTTACAAGTAATTCACCGAAGAGTTTTATAGTATTGCGTGTATAATTTTTCTGTGTAGGTTTGACTGTTTTTCTTCTTGCTGCTAATATTGCAACATTACAATATTTTATTCTATAAAATTTAAGTTTATTTACTAAAACTAAAGACAATAAAATGTCTGCTTGTTTCTGATTTTCTGTGAAGTTATGTTGGTTATTATAATTTCGCTATAACTTAAGTAATTTGTCAATATTTCTGCAACGGTTTATAATTCAGAAAGACAAAAGCTATTTATTATAATAAATTATACGAACTACTAGTTTGAGGAACTACTAGTTCCGAGAAACTGGTATTTTCTAATATAATCGTAAAAATTTTCCAGTCTTTCACACCATTAGGAAAATCAATTATGTTATTTAGTATTTCGTTTAAAAGCCATGTCACATTAGTCTGTAATAAGCAAAATAGTTGTAGAGACAGCTTATCAATATAAGTAATAACCCACCCCAACTTTCAAAACTCTTTTATACAAATGTTTGTTATACAGTTTTTGAACTAAGAAGTCTGGACTAGGTCTAATAAAAATAACATGCCAGATTTAGGTCTGTGGGGTCCTGGGCACCAAAGCGATGTTGTGGCCCTTAAAGACACAAGTTTGTTCATTATTATATACTGTGGGCCAAAAAATCGGCATAAAAATTACTGGGTATTTAATAAAATTATTTCTTGTATTGTGAAGATGGAAACCATAATAAATAATGAAATTCCCAATAACTAAATGTTTTAAGTTTTAATCCAATGTTATGTTGCATTGATTTTTATGTTTGTAGCAAGTTTGCATAGGCACGAGATATCTAATTGTGTAAGTAGTTGAGTTATCTTTAAAGATTGTGGAGAAAAGCATTGCCAACTTTTGGATTTTGTTATTATTATATTTGTCTTTTCGTCAAGTTAAATTATGATTTATTTGAAGCTGGATCAATTTTTTTTAGTAGGTGTGTCACATCATTTCTTAGCAAGTTTTCCTATTGATTTTTTTAATGGAATGTTTAAAAAGAAGGTCATTTTCAACATCAGCCTGAATCCTGAATACACTGTGTTGTTCCCCCTTTTTTCGACCTGACCGCCCGACAGTGAAAGCAAACATAATTTTAATTCCATAAAAAATATGTAAGTTTTAGTTCCAAAACACTGAAAAGACAATGATTTAAAAGTTTGAAAAACATCTTCAGTCCAACAAGTGTGGTATAATATGTAAAACAGCAGCAAGAAAAAACTTTTAAAATGTCAAAATCAAATATGGCGCTCATAAGCAAAACTAGTAGAAAACTAGGTAGTCAAGATAATACAACGCTTTTTACTTAATCATAATCTAAGCGTGCGAAATAAAATTAAAAACAGTTATTGAGATATACTGCTTTTCTTAGACTGCTGTTTTTCCATAAAAAATGCCAATAAATCTAAAACTATAAAGTTTAGTGTAGGTAAAGTTATTTTGCATTGTCGTCAAATTTTGCGAGTAATTCAAAATTGTGCCGAAATATAGATTGCTCCATTTAAAAGAACATAAGTTTTCATAATTTGAAAATGTGCGCCTCGGACTTTTGTATATATAAGTGAAATCACTCTTCAGTAACAGAGGTACAGTCATCCGAGATCGCACTGTTGCGACACCCTGTATACATAGATACATCTACAGGAAAGGGTATAATTGCGTATAATGATAAGCGTATAATAATAGTTCTTAAGTCTACTAAAAGAGCAGCTAAGAATGGCGTCACAGCATATTATTATTTATATAGCAAAGTCTTAAAATGAATTAGTTTTAACATTACCTCAACAAACTTCCTAAAATCGTATATTTCTATCGATAGGGTATTAAAATATTTAACACTATAAGCATTTCGACCAACACGCGATATGCTGACGGTTGAGATGGGATTATATTACCGATAAATTGGCTAGTATCGTGATAGCTTTTTGCTATTGCCTGTAATAAATACTTGTGTGAAATAATTGTATTATTGATAAACATTTATTTTTTTTGTCGATATACGAAATCAATTTCGAATAATCCATTGTGTACCGCTTATAACAGCACACAACCCCATAAATATCAAAACAAAATCAATCGAAAGCAGTGTTATTTAGCTACACAGAACACAATACGCGTATTATTCCGTAATTCCGGAACACGAAACCCAAATTTAATTAAGTAATGCGCGCACAACGAACCAGTGTTTTTCCTAATAGCACCACCGTTCTTTTTTTTTTGGTAGGGTAGGGGGTGGTTAAACGCCCTGTGGCGCCATCATCGTCAATTCGCTAAATTCGTTACACTAACGTGGCGCGATATCGTAGATGGCCGGGTAATTTTTAACTTTTTAATCCGTCGACGGTAGCGCTGCCGCTCTACAGCCGCGGCGGCTGAAAAACGAAACAGAAATTAATGCGGTCGCATATATCACACTAACGGGCAAACTAGGCAACGTTTCGGTTTTCCCTCCGGTAGAAAAATGCGAGTGAGGCGTGCTTTCTTTTTTTTTGCTGTATTATGTACATAATAAAGCACGGCTTAGTACTGGCGCGTTGAATAATCTTTCGTCCTTACCGGACGATTAATTGTAGCTGTTTGAGTACGGATTTACAATCGTTTCGGGTGAAATAGGCATGTGGAAAACGTGCTCACTCGCCTTGTGCTAAATTTACAAAAAACAAAGGCTGATTGTGTGCTCTAGTTTATTTGCTTGTAGAGATTAATTAGTTGGAATATTTATCTTAATTCTATATCTTAACTTTCCTTTAAAGTAATATTTTGGTTTTGATTTAAAAAACGTTTATTTACACCAAAGAAGTCTTAAGTTTGATTCAAACAAATATATTTGTACCTATACAAGAAAAGGTTTATTTCTTTCAAGGAAATCATATTTTGATTCGAATAAATATATTTTTAATGTGAATAACCCATCGAACTGTATAGTTGTGGCGGTGAAGGAAAAAAATATGACGATTTCTGTAAATATTTAGGGATTTTCTTTTGTAATCAAGTTGATACGTATCCATGTGCAATCTCTGAAAGTCACGTGACCACACTGGCTTTGTGAAAAATACTATTGTGTATATAAATAAAGCAGTAGCAATTATTTTTAATATGGGAATGTTGTCAACAAAAAGCAGAAAGTGTTTTGTTGAAAATATAGGCATTTTTTGTGTTCAGGTGATACAAAGAGAAATGCACGTGGTATTTCTGAACAAATAAACAAAAGAATACATAATGCATTAAAACAACAAATAAAAAATAAATAAATAACAAATACGTACTAAATAGTTCTGGTTATAATACAAATAAATAAATTTTATCACATTGGGTTTTCTTGAATCTGTCTTTACATTATTTGATACATGCAAAGTCCATGAACAAAATGGTACAGGACAAATTAAAAAAAGAGGCAGCTATCAAGAAAAAACATCCTCGTTAAATTGTTTTAAAATTGATGTTTTGCCATTAGCAAAATTGTTTTGAACTTAACAATAATCATTTAATTTATAAAATTAACTAATAATAATAATGACTAAATGATAATTATGTCAATAAGTAAATAAAATTAAATAACTGACAAACTAGGCATATAGACAAACTAATAAAATATAACAAAGAAATAATAAATAATATATAATAAGAGAAAATTAAATATAAATAATTTTTGTTTATTGAGTATGTAGTCTACTGTTAGTTGGAGATCCTCTAAAAACTTGTACGGGTACTTCTAATCGATCCATAACCCCTCTCATAGACATGCGTGTAGAACAGAAGAAAACTCATTCATATCAAAGGGGACGTAGGGGCTTGCAAGTGTACTATGCTTGAAGTTACTGAGCAAAAATGGTACTACCGTAAATAAAATCTCGAGAAGCTTGTGAATGGTGCTCGTTATCTAGCCCCGAAGCACAGAATCACAATATTTTGCGTAGAACATCTTCTTCATATTAAATCTCAACGATTCAATAGCTGATCAAGTGTTCAGAAACTTGCATCGCCCCTTGATATTATTAACGTTGGTCTGTAAGCAATTGGCATAACTTTCAATCCTAGATCACATCATAATTAAGAGTCGTCAAGTTCAATTATTGTGATTGATTCATTCCCCTACCTACAATCAATTCACAATGAGAAACATTGAATTACAATAACATGTAAAAATATCGTACCTTCTTCAAACAAATGTTTTGATTGCTTGTTGTATCGCAAACTGTCCTTTCTCGATAGCATATAATTCCCACTGAAACCGTACCTTGTACTTCGGTAGTTCTTATATGTGGATCATATATGGATTTTATTTTAACGATTGAATGCTTGTGTATATCCTGCTTATTGCGAGAGTTCTAACTTCAAGACAGTGAAATATGAATATGACATCCAACATTATTGCCAACTGTAAATTCGATTACATTAATTCCACATTAATTCCTTCAAAAACTACTCTCTTTAATCAAAGTCTCCACCAGCAGCTTCGTTAATTTAAAAAATTATAATTCTTGCACTCAACACAACCATATTATTTGAACTACTTAAATAAATCTCGTTCGTTATAATATACAAATTGTAAGTTTTAACTGAAAACATAAGTTGTTTGACACAAATAAGCGTGCGTTACTACCAAACAAGTAGTTCAAACAAATGCGTTTTTATCTGCAAATAAATATTTTTTAAGTCAACGCATTTTTACTTGTATTAAACGAAATATTCTATCTGTGTAATCTAATGACAATATTTTGGAGACTGTGGCGAACTTAATAATAAAATTATAAACCCCTAACCACAACAAGTATTTTAGAACCTAAATACGTATTTCAGCAACTATGTTGCCATCTTCAGTAGAACCTAAAAAGAGAAAAAAAAGAGAGATTAGCACTTCATAGTATCTTTACTGGATATTGTCCAAGCAAATCACTAGTGGAAGTGACGTCCATGTTAAAAATTACGCTATATATACCCATTTGTTGTTCACACCGCAGTGAATTTTGATCATTGAAGCGTGAAAACAAGTTTTAATTAAAGCAGGTCAAACAATGGCGAACTAGGTATAGGACCCCTGTCTGAATTTATTAATTTATCTCTATTCAAGTGAATAAAGATACTTTCCAAGCTGTTTAGTTCCCTATTATTTGACACAGCTTTTACAAGTTTTAAATCATCTACAACTACTTTATGACCTGTGTCTAAAATATGTTGAGCCACACTAGATTTTTCAAAACGATTATATTTAAAATGAGCTACATGTTCTTTGAACCTAGTTAAAATTGTTCTTCTAGTCTGGCCTACGTATTCTTTTTCACAGTCATGACATTTGATATAATATATACCAGATTTATCAAGTACATCTACCTTATCCTTTGGGTTTCCAAGAAGGTTTTTTATGCTATTATGAGTCGAATATGCTATACAGAGATTTTGTGATGTAAAAATAGTTCTCAAACCCCTTGTATATGCACAATCGAACGGTATTTTAACATATTTCTTCTTTTCTACACACAAAGTATTTAAAGTAAATATTTGATTTACATACATTTTTTGATTCTGCTTCTTAATCATTCTATCAACTATTTTCTCAGGGTACCCATTATGTATGACAACATTCTTAATAAACAATAATTCTTGCTGATATCTATCTGCGGACAATGGAAATTTCAATAACCTATTTACTAAACAACTAATAAAAGACAATTTTTGTTGAAACGGATGCTGCGAATCATTAGGGATAAACCTGATTGTGTTAGTATCTTTCCGATACACGTCAATTTCTATTATATTTTTGCTATTCCTGACTTCCAGAGTATCTAAAAATGGAAGTTGGCCGTTAACTTCTTGTTCTACAGTAAAGTTGATGGTGTTGAATTTAGAATTCAAAACGAGAAGAAAATATTGAATGCTGCACTTCTTGGTGTCAGAAAATGGCAAAAATATCGTCGACATACCTAACCCAAGTCTTAGGGAAATATGGTGTTATAGACTTTACATTGGTTTCAAATCTGCTCATAAACAAGTTGGCAATAAAAGGTGAGAGACAGTTAGCCATTGCAGTGCCCTCAAGTTGTTCAAAAAACTTTCCGTTTATTTGAAAACAATTTTGAGACATACAAAGGGCAGTCTATCTTACATATTCATCTATTTCTGACGGGTCAAAGTTGTTATTGCTCAATAATTCCCTAAGAAACTCCAAAGTTTCCGAAATTGGCACACTAGGAAACAGTGAAGCAACATCAAATGAAATCAACAATTCGCCATCCTCTAATTTTACATTGTTAACCTTATTGATAAACTCCAATGAGTTATTAACAGAGAAGCTTGGTTGAGGAACAGGTAAATTGTTGAACTCATTCGATAACCATTTCGCTAACTGGTAAGTAGGTGAGTTAATACCTGAAACAATAGGTCTCACTGATTTACCAGGTTTGTGAATTTTGGGAAGAGCTTTGTGTAAATTTGTGTAGCTTTGTGTAATCTAATACATGCATCGGTAAAAGGAAAAGGGGCGAACGATCGTTGGAAGAAGGAAAACATTAGCTGGTTGGATTGCTAATCCGCGATAATACGATTTCGATTGTGAAGTTTTGAGTCGGTCCCGATGGATATAGATAGGAGATGGCGTTCCAGTCGACTGACCGGCCGGGGTTCGCAGGCGAGCAGCGCGCTCTGGCGTGCCTCTCGCTCTTAATCCAGAAAACTCTGCTGTTAATTGGAGAGCGATTTTCCGCGCGAACCGCCCCGCCAAACGATCAAAACAAACC
Source organism: Melinopterus prodromus (assembly GCA_964023965.1). Classification (NCBI taxonomy): domain Eukaryota; kingdom Metazoa; phylum Arthropoda; class Insecta; order Coleoptera; family Scarabaeidae; genus Melinopterus; species Melinopterus prodromus. The sequence goes on along the minus strand of OZ030394.1, from coordinate 1,430,695 downwards.
GAATTATCCGGCAATTCTCGAACATAAAAGCCCCGGGCATTTATCCGCAAATAAAAGGCGGTCGCTAAAACAATTTCAACTAATTATCCAACAACCAAATATGAGTTGAGATCTTTAACGGTACTCGTAATTACTAATTTTGTAATTAAAAGTCGTTAAACTTTTAGCTAGTTAATTTTTAGTTTGAATGACATTGTACTGTATTTCTGACTGGGAACTTGAATGTTATTATTTCGCTTCATGTGCGATTACGAGCAAAGTAGTTGGGATACAAATTATTATTATACACGTTTATGGATCAGATACATTGGGTAATTAATTCTAAAAAGTACAGCCCTCTATCTATTTTAGTTTGTTCAGGAGGATTTTTGAAACTTAGATTTTATGTTGTTTATCGGTGGTTGAATGTTATTATTTCGCTTCATGTGCGATTACGAGCAAAGTAGTTGGGATACAAATTATTATTATACACGTTTATGGATCAGATATATTGGGTAATTAATTCTAAAACGTACAGCCCTCTATCTATTTTAGTTTGTTCAGGAGGATTTTTAAAACTTAGATTTTACGTTGTTTAACGGTGGTTGAATGTTATTATTTCGCTTCATGTGCGATTACGAGCAAAGTAGTTGGGATACAAATTATTATTATACACGTTTATGGATCAGATATATTGGGTAATTAATTCTAAAAAGTACAGCGCTCTATCTATTTTAGTTTGTTCATGAGGATTTTTGAAACTTAGATTTTACGTTGTTTATCGGTGGTTGAATGTTATTATTTCGCTTCATGTGCGATTACGAGCAAAGTAGTTGGGATACAAATTATTATTATACACGTTTATGGATCAGATACATTGGGTAATTAATTCTAAAAAGTACAGCCCTCTATCTATTTTAGTTTGTTCAGGAGGATTTTTGAAACTTAGATTTTACGTTGTTTATCGGTGGTTGAATGTTATTATTTCGCTTCATGTGCGATTACAAGCAAAGTAGTTGGGATACAAATTATTATTATACACGTTTATAGATCAGATACATTGGGTAATTAATTCTAAAAAGTACAGCCCTCTATCTATTTTAGTTTGTTCAGGAGGATTTTTGAAACTTAGATTTTACGTTGTTTATCGGTGGTTGAATGTTATTATTTCGCTTCATGTGCGATTACGAGCAAAGTAGTTGGGATACAAATTATTATTATACACGTTTATAGATCAGATACATTGGGTAATTAATTCTAAAAAGTACAGCCCTCTATCTATTTTAGTTTGTTCAGGAGGATTTTTGAAACTTAGATTTTACGTTGTTTATCGGTGGTTGAATGTTATTATTTCGCTTCATCTACGATTACGAGCAAAGTAGTTGGTATACAAATTATTATTATACACGTTTATAGATCAGATACATTGGGTAATTAATTCTAAAAAGTACAGCCCTCTATCTATTTTAGTTTGTTCAGGAGGATTTTTGAAACTTAGATTTTACGTTGTTTATCGGTGGTTGAATGTTATTATTTCGCTTCATCTACGATTACGAGCAAAGTAGTTGGGATACAAATTATTATTATACACGTTTATAGATCAGATACATTGGGTAATTAATTCTAAAAAGTACAGCCCTCTATCTATTTTAGTTTGTTGAGGAGGATTTTTGAAACTTAGATTTTACGTTGTTTATCGGTGGTTGAATGTTATTATTTCGCTTCATGTGCGATTACGAGCAAAGTAGTTGGGATACAAATTATTATTATACACGTTTATGGATCAGATACATTGGGTAATTAATTCTTAAAAGTACAGCCCTCTATCTATTTTAGTTTGTTCAGGAGGATTTTTGAAACTTAGATTTTACGTTGTTTATCGGTGGTTGAATGTTATTATTTCGCTTCATGTGCGATTACGAGCAAAGTAGTTGGGATACAAATTATTATTATACACGTTTATAGATCAGATACGTTGGGTAATTAATTCTAAAAAGTACAGCCCTCTATCTATTTTAGTTTGTTCAGGAGGATTTTTGAAACTTAGATTTTACGTTGTTTATCGGTGTTTGAATGTTATTATTTCGCTTCATGTGCGATTACGAGCAAAGTAGTTGGGATACAAATTATTATTATACACGTTTATGGATCAGATACATTGGATAATTAATTCTAAAAAGTACAGCCCTCTATCTATTTTAGTTTGTTCAGGAGGATTTTTGAAACTTAGATTTTACGTTGTTTATCGGTGGTTGAATGTTATTATTTCGCTTCATGTGCGATAACGAGCAAAGTAGTTGGGATACAAATTATTGTTATACACGTTTATGGATCAGATACATTGGGTAATTAATTCTAAAAAGTACAGCCCTCTATCTATTTTAGTTTGTTCAGTAGGATTTTTGAAACTTAGATTTTACGTTGTTTATCGGTGGTTGAATGTTATTATTTCGCTTCATGTGCGATTACCAGCAAAGTAGTTGGGATACAAATTATTATTATACACGTTTATGGATCAGATACATTGGGTAATTAATTCTAAAAAGTACAGCCCTCTATCTAGTTTAGTTTGTTCAGGAGGATTTTTGAAACTTAGATTTTTAAATAAAAGCCCCGAGCATATATCCACGAATAAAAGGCGGTCGCTAAAACAAATTCTACTAATTATCCAACATCCAAATATGAGTTTAAATCTTTAACGACTCGTAATTACTAATTTTGTAATTAAAAGTCGTTAAACTTTTAGCTAGTTAATTTTTAGTTTGAATGACATTGTACTGTATTTCTGACTGGAAACTTTGTGAAGACTGTGAAACTGTTTTTAAACTAGAAACGAAACTTGACAAAACTGGAAATAGTTTCCAGTTGCAGATATGTTTGAAAATTAGTAATAATTTTTTCGATACGGGTACATTTTTACAAATTTTTTTGCTGCGTAGGTAGCGCTTAGAGTTATAACTCTTCAAAAACAGGCTTTCAAAAAACGTTTAATTTTGTAAAATGTAAAAACACGATTATATTGCAATGTAGGAATTACATTCATTAATTACACATTAAGCTAATAAATAGAAATATATAAACCATTATAAACTAATTCAAAGCATTCGCACAAGGTTTCGCAAATAATAAATTTCCGATATACGAGTATGCAGCGTAAACGGACAATTTTTTGCACTTAGCGGCCGAGCGGCCGACCAGAGTAACACTGCCCAACACACTGCTGAAATACGGATCAGAACATACTTAATTCCTCCAGTGTACATCGATTGAACGTTAAGAAAAGTTTAAATTAACATATTTTATATCTTTTGATATCATTTTTTGGTATTTGGAAAGTGATTTTCTATCAAATAATCGAAGTTTTCCCATGCAACTCACATGACTTCTCGACAAATTCGAAGTATTACCAAAATGGTGGAGGAGCCGGTAACAATTTTTCAATTTAATGAATTAATTATTAGTTTCTTCGTTGCTTTGATGCTAACGGACAAGATATGCGACAATTCATTTTACTTCAACACACACCAGTTAAAACGACAATTGCTACACTGTTGCCGTAACGACCTCCGGCATATTGACCTCAGACCTCGCCCCAGACATTCTAATTCGAAACTTTTCCATCCGAACCGGTCCTCAATTACACTAATACAACGATCCGAATCTTTTGTTCTACGGCACAGAGGGCCCAGCTGAACTGTTGTTCCGCCGGCGCGGAATTGCTATGGCTAAACTGAATCCCACTGCAATTGTTTGATGCGCATCGCCCCATCTGGGTAATTGGTCAGTCGGGGCGATCGCCACGACCTCTACGATTTGCCACGGTGGCTTAAAACGGTACACAGCAGGGCACTACGCTACAGACAACCCGCTTAGAAATGTAAATACCCGAAGCCCGATGTACAAGCCATTGCCTACCGACGTTTCGGCTAATTCTGCATCTACGTCCTTCCTTTGTTTCTATGGGATGACCTGTTATACGGTGTAGTGATCTTCGTTAATACTATCGGCAAAGTGCCTTTAACTAAGTAGTGAACATGTATGGTAACACTGTGCACCAAATTTGAACCTTTTTTTCCTACTTTTTGTTCAGGAGGATTTTTTAAACTTAGATTTTACGTTGTTTATCGGTGGTTGAATGTTATTATTTCGCTTCATGTGCGATTACGAACAAATTAGTTGGGATACAAATTATTATTATACACGTTTATGGATCAGATACATTGCATAATTAATTCTAAAAAGTACAGCCCTCTATCTATTTTAGTTTGTTCAGGAGAATTTTTGAAACTTAGATTTTACGTTGTTTATCGGTGGTTGAATGTTATTATTTCGCTTCATGTGCGATTACGAGCAAACTAGTTGGGATACAAATTATTATTATACACGTTTATGGATCAGATACATCGGGCAATTAATTCTAAAAAGTACAGCCCTCTATCTATTTTAGTTTGTTCAGGAGGATTTTTGAAACTTAGATTTTACGTTGTTTATCGGTGGTTGAATGTTATTATTTCGCTTCATGTGCGATTACGAGCAAAGCAGTTGGGATACAAATTATTATTATACACATTTATGGATCAGATACATTGGGTAATTAATTCTAAAAAGTACAGCCCTCTATCTATTTTAGTTTGTTCAGGAGGATTTTTGAAACTTAGATTTTACGTTGTTTATCGGTGGTTGAATGTTATTATTTCGCTTCATGTGCGATTACGAGCAAAGTAGTTGGGATACAAATTGTTATTATACACGTTTATGGATCAGATACATTGGGTAATTAATTCTAAAAAGTACAACATTTCTCATATACTAATATAGATGTCTTCCAGTAATATTGCAAAGAAATTTGATAAAAAATCGGTAATCTTCAGCATACCTCGGTGATTTTATTGTCAGTTCATGGAAATTATGAAAATAACTGATCACATCTCTCGTCTAGAAATCCTTTTCGATCAACAAAATAGCACGTCAGGATTTTGATTCTCCGTAATGTAATTTGAATCCAATTACAGAATCCGTAATGAGCTTCTGCATCATACCACACTTGGACCGTGAATTCTATGGTAGTTATTATACTATTCAATAATTAACCCACAAAATTATTGAACAGTTTGAATAATTGTACCAATAACGTGTCCTAGTATTTTTAAAAAATAATAAGCAGTTTTAACTGTAATTGATTTATTTCATATTTTGGGCCCAGTGTACCTGATAATAAAGGATTTGCAAAATTTCTCCAAATTGTGAGATGGAGAAAAAGTTTTGATAGCGTTTTTACAACTACGATGAACACATAAATAAGCCATACTTACCAACTTGCAGGAAATTGTTTGCTGTTCCACAGTGATAAGTGGATATACTCCGGCGCCTTCGCCATTTTGGCAATACTTCAATTTTATCAAAAAGTTGTCTTTATAGAAGGAATCAAATGAGTGAACATCAATAATTTGAGACAAAACACTCTTTTCGAATACGAAAAGGATACTAAAAATGCAATGTTAATTTCTCGAGAAAAGTTGATTCTTTATAAACAATTTTGGATGTCAAACAAACCCCACAGCTATAAGCAATATGTTGTTTTTACTCTTCCAAAGTTTCCGTACTCAGTAAGTTTCTGTACTTATCATCACAAAACCCAACTTTTGAGTTCGAATCTTTGTATAATAACCATTTGCCCGTCTAGTATTGATCTGGGCATATGCAAATCTGCTTCCATACCGGTTCTCTTTTCGCCGTGAGCCGCAAATCTCTCGGCTACAGTTCTTAAACTCTGTAAATCCGTTCCCTAGGACTTTATTCGGGCGCGGAAAGTAGTTCAATTGAAACTTTACCGTTCCGTAATTGATGAAATCGAGATCGCTTTAATTTCCCGGCACGGTCACGGTCGGTCGCTTATGAATATTACATGGAAGTTCGTTGTTCGCAGCTAGCCCGATCAAATTTTCATAGGGCGCACACACACTACCCTATTCCCTTTGCCTTCCGTTCTTAGCACGCGCCTCTATTGGGCCGTTCGGGAACAATGGCACGCGTTACATTTCCTCAACTAATCCATTCGACCTGGTTTTGCACCACTTTGCTTGATCAAATACACATTTCTTTCTGTTATTTCTGAAATACCAATTACGCATATTGAACCTCTGTTCCTTCTTCCAGGTTTAGAATTATGTATTTATTATTGAGGGTTCTTAAGACCTACATCTTCAAAAACACGTTTTTAAATAAAGGATTTATTTATTTATTGTTTAGAATGTATGAATTTTCATCTTACATAACATCTTAACATCTTTTTTTCTATTTCCCTGCTTCGTTGAATATATTTTGACATATTTGCTCATTTCTACGCCTTGTTTAAGCTTATTTTGCAGCCTCGAGTGCACGTCTCGACGACCTCACCAGACGCTGTTTTTCGCGCCCATTTGCAAATATCTTCGTTTCCGTGCCAATAACGATTCCTATTGTTGTCGTAGTTTTAAGGACGGCAGAAGAGCCTTTTTTATAAATTCCTGCTGCTGCATAAGCCGCAATTTTGATAAGTTTTGACCCAATGGAAAGATGTTTGGCTGCGAGGCGTCAGACAGTAGAATTGAAGCTTTAGGTTATTATTTTGAGTTTCTCCTCCACAAACACCGTTCTAGCAACTCTCTCGACGACAAGTTGTTGTAAATCGGCTTGGTGGTATTATCGACATTTATCAAGTGTTATTGAATTCATCTCGAGTTTTCTCGGCTTCGTTTTTTCGCATTTATATCAACACTGTGATCCCGCACGGCAGTACATATGCTGGGAATTTTCATTCGTTCAGATGTTATGATAGAATTTGGTCCATACAGCATTGTACATATTATCAACAGTCTGGATGACTTCTGATTGGTAAAACATAGCAAGTTGTCTATTCTTTTCAATGTACAAGCCGCATCGGACCCAGTGCTCCAACCCACAGCCCCGCGGAATATGTCTTTGGGAGAATCCACTATTTCTCCCGCTGACCCATCATGTTCGCAGTACAGTTGTCTGTATGTGCTTCGAAAATTCAACCACTTTGCTAGTATATTTCTTCATAAGTAGGTACTGTGATCCAATACAACGGAAGTGTAATCTGTCTTCTTCCATATCCCATCTCGAAACCCATGCACTATAATTTCTTCGTCTTCCTGGCTGCATTTTATTGTACCTTTTCGTTATTTATTTATATTTCAGTATTATTTTTCATAATTAAGTAGTGTCTAACATTGTCTCTTTTTAAAGTTTTCCGAAAAGTCATAATAACCTCAAGAGTATTCCCAAAAATTGCATATCTTGTAGGTATATTAGCTGTTCTTAAAATATCATTTGATTAGCATGATAAATATAATAAAATAAACCGCAGTAGCTATGGCGTGGGTCACCGGGTATTTTTATCTTTGTGGGGTGTTATTAATAGGTTTTTGTTGTTTAAGGCAACAAGAATTTAGAAGTAGGTACTTCACTCATTTGGTTGCTTGTTAACTATTTAGTAAATTTCCTATATACAGTATGTCCCTGGATCGAGTTACAAAGAGGACAAAATTTATTATTTATTACTGAAAAAAAAAATTCAGCATTAAGATTGCATCGGGTATGAAACTCTGTCTGTATAACGTTATCATGTTTTCAGATAATTCCAACAGTTTAATATTTGTTCAAAAAGCACAACGCTTTTCAGGACACCTACTTATACTGACTTTTCATAGTTTCCATAATGGTAGATACAACATTATATAATGACTATGGATCACATTTTTCAGCTTCGTGGCCAATAGTAAGCTAGAAAGATGAGTACTAAATAGGTAATATGAACACCCAAATCTTTTACGGATACCTTCGTCGGTTATACGTAATTCCAGATTATTTCATATTGCTCACTAGGGTCCAGAAGCAGTTTTAGCTAGTACTTGGATACAGATCTGCGTTCGCATCGGCGATAACGTAATTCATAAATCAAATTCACGGTATTTGCATTATACCGCCGAATGGTCGGCTAGGATTCATGTAACTGTAATTACGGAATCTTCATTTATCATAGGGGACGCGAATTCACGACCCTACGGGGGCCGCAGATCACGGCGGCGCGAAATGCAGATGACCCAGATTAGTGCAAATATTGTGCCGCAATAAAGCCCCGTCCCAATGGTTCCATAATTTGTAACCGACGCCTGTGCCAAACTCCCAACACGCACACCCTCACACATACATACATACACGCACACCTCAACCTCCCTTAATTTGCGAGGAGGCCCAATTTATGCTGACCTTTTTCCCCCGGCGACGCGACCGTATCAAATTTACGGTTCAACACGTCGGTTTTATAAACGAGATCGCACCAATTTCGTCAGTGTTTTTTTTTTATTAGGAAATCCGGTTTCATTAAAAAACATGATAATGAAAATGGAAAAGGATAAAAAATGACCGTGGCGTAAAATAATCAGTTCAGAACCTCAAATAAAGCTCGAAAGTCGTTTTCAAGGACTCAATACGCGATAAATGCTTTATTTGAAGGTTAATATTTGAAAACTCACGCGATGTTGCAAAGTTTGGAAATTTACCTGAAAAGGACTTGTAAGCGTTTTAAAATACTTTTTTAAACGATCGCTAATTTTACAGGTCATTTCATGTCATAAAATTCATAAGTCTTCGCTTTTAAAATAAATTTCGTCATACTACTGATTTGATTCAGTAGTTGATTTGTTTTTCTTCTTAAAGTGTGGTTTAAAGTGTTTAAAGACTTCATACTAAAGATTGAGGACCTAACAACTTCAAGTTCTTAAACTTTTCTACTAAATTAGTAAAATCTTATTTGAGACTGTATGAGATAAAAATCTTTTCATATGCTAGAAGTGTAATGTGCAATGCGAAGAATTCAAAGAAATAATTTAATAAACCGTTTCAAAGTTTCTTTTCTAATTGTTCAGTAAATAACGTCATTTTTTATATGTCGTTCAAATTCGTACTTTTTAGCATTTTTTTAAAGTAATTCTGTATGGAACAAGCCATACAGTCAATACAACCATATGGCTACAGAATATTACAAAAGCTTAATCAAAATACAGAATACAATACAAGAAAACAAAAGCGTACAACACATCTTCACCGAGGAACCAACATAATCTAATTTTCCATTGTTTCTGAGCTTTCCCCTAAAAGTTATCACTAGAAAATAATTCTTTTAATCCCGACACCAACGCAATTCTGCAGAACATAGACATTGCTCCCCTGACGCCGACTAAATTGATATTTCCCATGAGAAATGATCAAGAAGGGATAAGAAATAAGTTCTAGACCACTTCCATTCGATTACTTCATACAGAAGCTAATAATCCTCTCTTAAACTTTGTTTTAATACAAGTTGATTAATACAATTGATTCTTAATTATTATTAATTATTATTTTCACTAGCCAGGAGTGTTCCAAAGTAAATAAAAGAAGTCGATTTTATGTAAAACAACACCCAGATATTTTTAATCTCAAAATCTTAACGACGAAATTTATTCACATCTCTCGAAGTAGGGACTAAAGAACACAAACACTGAGCAGTGCAAACCTTCTAATCTTGTAGTTAGGGGTCGGTCGTTGGCGTTTCGCTGTCCCTCCGTTGCGGTAGGGCGCCCTACGGCGCTTTTTATAGTCCATAAATTCATAATGTTAACGGGCGTAGCCTTTGTTGCGGCAAATTTGCAATCGTAACCGGAGAATTTCGGGTAAAACCGGAACACGGCGCTCTCCACAGCGCTGGTGGCGCGGCGACGCGGCGGTGGCAAAAAACACACCCCCGACGCAATAACGGACGCGGATTAAACAATAAATAAGCCGACTTCTTACGGTCGAACTCCTGACCGTGTCCTAATTAAGCGGGTCATTGCCGTAACGAACACAGCGCGCCAAATTTGAATTGGGTAGAGTAATTATTATTTTTTTTTAAATAAAAATTTAATTGAACTGTATTTTGGATACTATTGTCGACAATAAAAAATAACAGAACATTTGTTTCCTTCGATTTTTGAACAGAAAAATCAAAATTAAGACACTTTAAGAAATTTTTGTTGTACCTTATTTTTTTAATGTCTTTGGCTGTACACAAAAATAGTATACTGCTGCAATAGTTACAGTGTGGTTCTATAATCGTATGGTACAAAGATATTCTAGCTTTTAATGTAAGTTTATTAGATATTCTTCCTTAATAGCGATTTCTTCGACTCACCTTTTTATCTATATACTCCACATTACTCGTAAATTTCAAAGTATTGTCTAAAATGATACCTAGATATTAAAATTTGTCCACTATCTCAGCAACTGTGTTATCGATAACTATTTTAGGTGTAGGGTTTACCAAAATTCTGTTTCCCAATATCATAGCTTTTGTTTTCAATACATTCAAACATAACTTATTTTCTTTATGCCAATTTGATATCGAAACCAGTTCAGAGTTCAATGTCGCGATATTACATCAGGTAAATTTTCTCCTGCAATTGATATAAGTGTATCGTCTGCAAATAGGTGCATATCACAAGATTTAACTAGTGAAGCAACATCGTTTATATATAAATTAAATAATACTGGCCCCAGAACAGAACCTTGTGGTACCGCTAAGCTGTTTATTAATTCACGTGATGTCGGAATTTCGGACAGTGTCTGAATATGGGACATTTACCTTACCTATGCTTTCTGTTTTCTAGTCTAATAAGGCAATAAACTCAGAATAATTATGTAGCCTGAACTAAACCTCAAGAGACCTATCGGTTCTTATTAAAATTTAAAAGTACCTAACTCCAATCCAGAGCCAACCTTTTCACCGGAAGCGCGCTCGCTTATCTCTAAAAGCAAAAACTAATTCAATTTGTTGGAGCCTTTTAAGCGCTAGCGGTTATCTGCGACGCGCTCGGTGAAAAAATCACTTCTCTATTTTGACGTAATAGCATAAACTATTGTGCGCGGGTCTCCTACGACTGCATTGAAGCTATATTTCTATATAAAGTGTGTGCCGTGGTACCGTTTTATCTGTGCCAGACCGCAGGCCATACGTTTCTCAGTCGAGTATTGTCGGGCTGGAGATACAATGGAGACTCACTCACACACACACACACACACACACACACACCCACACACGCACATCACTCCATATTGCGTCTCCACCCCCGGTACAACTTGGGACTCGCTGCTTTTGAATAGATGTGTGGAAGGGTACAGCATAATGGAGTGTTGTCATTAGGAAATAATGTTCTCCTTATAGTACTACCACCTCTTTCCAGTACAAACACTATGAGATGTATGTAATGTATGTAGGCCAGCTCGCAGCTGATTCTATGTTTAGGTCATCATAATACGGTGTGTTTTGTGTGAATATGCTGTATATTACGCACCATCTATCTAAATGTCAGTTGGATAGAAAGATAGGAATATGTTTAGACTCTGAAATGATTTGATTTTGCTTTATGTGGGACACCATCCATAGTTGTTGGGTTAAAAATACAAATGAAATAAAACAGGTTCCAAAACAGAACCTTGCGGTACCCCCAAGCTGTTTATTAATTTACTTAACTCATTTTCTCCAATCCTAACCTTGTGTCTCCTGTTTGTTAAATAGTTTTCAAACCATTTCGATTTAATTTCCCCTGATTCAGTAAGTTTACACAATTTTTGTAATAACTTTTGACGACATATAGTCTCAAAGGCTCTTTTCAAGTATACAATAACTGCAACTATCGTTTTACCGTCTTCTGATTCTGCTTTCCAATTTGCCAATACCAAATTTACGGCTATCTTATATAAATGCTTAGTATGAAAACCTGACCTGTTGGTGCTGTTGTTGAACAATGATTTCCAGTTTTTGTTCTAGTTTTGGTAAGAGTTAATAGACAAATTCGTTGTTTATTTCGTAGATAATAAATACTGTAAATTACAGCATCCAAAACAGCACTGATTTTCTCATCTTTCTGGAAAAAATCACTCTTAATTTACAATTTCTGATCAAGTTAAATCTTAAATTTATGTGGAAGTAAAACTTTTGAAACAGTATTTGGTACACACTCCAGTACCCTAGAAAGTAGAATTAGACTACGTCTAGAATTAAATAAATTCCTTCTAACCAGCGGCGCTGTTACATATGCCCCCTCCCCTCTGGGTTTTGAACCCAACTATTCCCAAATTATTCAGTGAAGTTTCCACGGCGCTGAATTAAAAAAAAAACTCTACTGACATTTTACATACTATAGTATATTGTGTAGCAAGAAAATGTTTTTTTTTATCGAGGCTGGGCAGTGAAGTATCACATAATAGCTACATATTTCAAAACCAAATAGTTTGTATGTAAAACTTTATTTGTTTAACGTATCCAAAAAAAAAATTAAAGATAGGTCAAATTGGACAGAATTGGTATCAAAATTACAAAACGGTTCTCATTAACTCCTTTCAAATACGTTAATTAAGTCAGACAAATGTTATTTAGTTTTAAAAATAGCATCCAGTGATACTTGACACTATTTTCCCTATGCTGTCTGTAAAATTGGTTCCATCTTTCAACTCTCTCTAGCGTTCCAACAATTCATTTCCGGACATGAGATCATTGAAAAATTTGTCTACTATGGTCTGTATACTGTTTTGCTATACAGCTTATACATACATAAAACAATTATTATTAATTAGTTGTCTTAGTAGTGTCGCCTTTCAAGTGTTTACGTATAACAGTATCATATAGCAAATTTGTATTTCGTTGTCGATGATCGTTATCACAGAATTATCAAATTTGTAAACGTTGAAATTTTAAAATAATAGTGTCGCCTTTTTATTGTTTACCAATTTGTTATTAAGTCTTTTATATCGGATGCTCGATGGACACGATGGTAGAATTGACTTATCAGCAGTGTTTATTTTATGCCTGTATTTTTGGTTTTAATCATTCTCTCTATTCTCTACAACTGAGTGAATTCCAACTAATAGTGCCTTCGCATCGTTTATTAATTGTCTATAAGAATTGTTGGTACGTGTTCATCGAAAGCAGTAGAAAGACGTCAATATTAGTTGGCAACCACTCGAATTATTGAGAGATAATGTATAAAACCGAAAATATAGACATATAAATGGACAACATAGAAAAGTCTATGATCGTGTTTATTGAAAAGTGATAATTGTTCATTATACATTAGGCCTTGCTCGATGAACATGAGCTGGAAATTCTTATAGGAAATTAACAATACTTACTCGAGCATAATAATAAATAATAAAAATTCTATAATATTGGTTAACAATCAGACCAAATCTGAAATTCTAGGATAAAAGTTCAATAATTCTGAAAAAAAAAAATAATCATAAACAATTCTTAATAAAAATTACTAATTATACATTAATAAACGATAGAAAATCAGCATATTTTCTGAAAATGACACAACGATAAAAGTATGGCGATTTTTCATATATTTTTTTATGTTCATGTTTGTTGTGTCTCATTTTAGAATAGTAACTAACAAATATAAAAACAATTTTAAGTGTTTCCCCAATTATATAACCCCAACGACTTTTTTTCTAACCCTCGTCTCGAATACCTATCCAGCCACCTTAAAAACCCTAATTTATTAAGTGAACGGAAAAAGCAATTCGTATAATTGTCTGCACGTGTCGACACCACCTTTAACGAAAATAAATTAAGGTGGCAATCAACACACCACGAACGGCTTTTAGTGTCTCCACGCGCTAATTTGTCACCGGTCTATTTATTTAGTAACCGGTACTGACTTCGATAACTCACTCGCGCGCACGCCTATGTCCACCTACAGCTATATTAAGAAATATTCCGACGGGACGTCCTAGAGCTACTTTTTCATGTCGCTCTTAATATGTCACGCTGAAGCGTCAACCATTTGTCACAAAGGTTCACCGCGTGTCTTTTTTTTGTTATCCATGTAGGTAGGCGATGAGCGAATTTTTGTATTAATCAAAATTTTGAAGCCTATGTCTGTCGACTGCCGTGAAAAGCAAGAGAAATTATTATTTTGTTGTGTTACACGTGTATTCTTTATGTCCTGTCTGTTGTCACGTATGTTAACTCCACCTTTAGAAATATGAATAGCCCTACAAAAGGCCTTCAAAAGACCTTGAATTGGTGGTGAAATGTATTTTTTTCTTTTCGTAGTGTTTAAAAACTGTTCCTCGCGTTTTATCTTTACTATAAATCACCCTGTATGTTTGGGAAAACTTTGAAATAGTAATTAGCGAAACATCGCTGAATAAAACAATTTTGTGACGGAAACGGCGGTAGTAAACATAAACGGGCTATAGATGGGTTGGCAGCAACGTTGCGAAGAGACGATAAAAGATTTAATTAGGCATGCTTCTCTGAGCCAAAAAGCGATATATTTCTCCGCCGTTATATAGTGCGGGAGCGCAATCCATTTTGAAGGTTCCATAAATTGATACTTGCCGCAACGCGGTAACAAACTGTTGCGGAACCAAACCCTAAGGATACTATGGGAATTAAGGAATTTTTGTTAACATTTGTTTCAGGAGGATTTTTGAAACTTTTACGTTGTTTATGGGTGGTTGAATGTTATTATTTCGCTTCATGTGCGATTACGAGCAAAGTAGTAGGGATACAAATTATTATTATACACGTTTATGGATCAGATACATTGGGTAACTAATTCTAAAAAGTACAGCCCTCTATCTATTTTAGTTTGTTCAGGAGGATTTTTGAAACTTAGATTTTACGTTGTTTATCGGTGGTTGGATGTTATTATTTCGCTTCATGTGCGATTACGAGCAAAGTAGTTGGGATACAAATTATTATTATACACGTTTATAGATCAGATACATTGGGTAACTAATTCTAAAAAGTACAGCCTCTATCTATTTTAGTTTGTTCAGGAGGATTTTTGAAACTTAGATTTTACGTTGTTTATCGGTGGTTGGATGTTATTATTTCGCTTCATGTGCGATTACGAGCAAAGTAGTTGGGATACAAATTATTATTATACACGTTTATAGATCAGATACATTGGGTAATTAATTCTAAAAAGTACAGCCCTCTATCTATTTTAGTTTGTTCAGGAGAATTTTTGAAACTTAGATTTTACGTTGTTTATCGGTGGTTGAATGTTATTATTTCGCTTCATGTGCGATTACGAGCAAAGTAGTTGGGATACAAATTATTATTATACACCTTTATGGATCAGATATATTGGGTAATTAATTCTAAAAAGTACAGCCCTCTATCTATTTTAGTTTGTTGAGGAGGATTTTTGAAACTTAGGTTTTGCGTTGTTTATCGGTGGTTGAATGTTATTATTTCGCTTCATGTGCGATTACGAGCAAAGTAGTTGGGATACAAATTATTATTATACACGTTTATGGATCAGATACATTGGGTAATTAATTCTAAAAAGTACAGCCCTCTCTCTAGTTTAGTTTGTTCAGGAGGATTTTTGAAACTTGGATTTTACGTTGTTTATCGGTGGTTGAATGTTATTATTTCGCTTCATGTGCGATTACGAGCAAAGTAGTTGGTATACAAATTATTATTATACACGTTTATAGATCAGATATATTGGGTAATTAATTCTAAAAAGTACAGCCCTCTATCTATTTTAGTTTGTTCAGGAGGATTTTTGAAACTTAGATTTTATGTTCTTTATCGGTGGTTGAATGTTATTATTTCGCTTCATGTGCGATTACGAGCAAAGTAGTTGGAATACAAATTATTATTATACACGTTTATGGATCAGATACATTGGGTAATTAATTCTAAAAACTACAGCCCTTTATCTATTTTAGTTTGTTCAGGAGGATTTTTGAAACTTGGATTTTACGTTGTTTATCGGTGGTTGAATGTTATTATTTCGCTTCATGTGCGATTACGAGCAAAGTAGTTGGGATACAAATTATTATTATACACGTTTATGGATCAGATACATTGGGTAATTAATTCTAAAAAGTACAGCCCTCTATCTATTTTAGTTTGTTCAGTAGACTGTAGAATTTATATTTATGTGGTGAAAATGACTATGTCAACAATTATAAAATAAGTCCTCAGTCTTCTTCTTCAGTCTGCCTTCTCCCCCTCATCTGTATTTTAATGTTTGTTGCATCTGGAATTTTTAGTGTTTTTCTTCGCCCAGCTTTTTATTCTGTTTCTTTTTCGCTTCCTTTCTTATTTCTCTACAATGATTTTCTTCAGTGCTTTCTTCCTTTTTATTAACAACTTTTTGTGTTTACTGCAACCAACTAATAACTAAAAAGTTTGGTAATAAATACCCTTTACCACGTTTTTTTTTTTTTTCATATAATATGTATATAGAAACATTTAAGCCCCTTCAGAAGGGCACAGAAAATAATGAGGCCGCAAGGGAGGATCGTATTTCGGAAATTTATAATCATTGGCGATGGGATTTTCGACATAAAAAATGAAATATTTTTACGGTTACTCGTATCGTAATAATGTGCTCTCTCTTCTTTCAGACCGAGACATCAGAAGTATCGGACCAGCACGGCGGCAACCGGTGAGTACATTTTCATGTTTTCCGCATAAAAGGAAAATCATTTTCCGTTTAACAACCAACCTACAATATTTCCGTCACTGATAAGAAAGGAAAGCGGCTTTTATTCTGCATTAATTTTCTGTTATCGCTCGAGTTCGCTTGTTTTATGTTACTTCCTAAAGAAAATTGATAAACACGTTAGATGGAGAAAAATTATACACTTTAATAATTTCATTTGTTTTAAAAGACTCATCTAGACACTTTACCGTGAAAACCAGGGCATGATAACTTAAACTTACAGAACAAAACACTATTTTGATTCGCACAGTATACTAATACACTGAGAAAACTGTATAGTAAAAAATGTTTTATAGCCAAAAATATTTTAATATCCATAAAAGTGTATGTTAGAAACGCATATTCCATTTAATAAATGGTAGAATACACGTATTTTACAATTTAATGATACTTAGGTATCATTTGAGTTTGAAATATTACTACTACTAACGGGTTTTTCTTTGTGGTCTTATGGCTACCGGTTTGAAACAACTACGTGTCCGTCTTCAGGCCAAGCTATATATAAAGCAATGAAAAAATTATCAGTTAATCAGCCCTTACTTAATTACAATGACAATTTTAACACGAAAAACATGCGCCGAAATGTGAGGTTTATTGTCTATTTAAATTACAACTTCTAAGGGAAATAATAATGTTAAAATTACCGTCAAACCATGCTGAGAAGACATCGAATTTGTGTCACTTTAGAAGTCGAACATGGTCACAATCACATTCAGTAACAAAACAAACAGATTAAAAAGGCACGAACTCTAGCAAATCAAACCTAAGACCAAACCAAACCTAAACAATACGCGGCCAGAGCGAATGATATTGTAGGTATGTGGTGGCGCTGTTAGCGGCTATACAGTGAAAGGCGTGACAGGGATCTTAGTAGACACTAGATAATCTTAGTAGACAAGCTGCAAGGATTAATGTCTAGGTATTTATCAAGAATCAGGTCTGGTGTCTGCCTATAGTTCTTGTATATTTCTAGCTCTTTCCAGAGCGTCATACCTCTCGACTTTGCCTCATGATATCTTTCTTTCATATTAAAATGATGATATACTGATTTAATGATCTTGTTCCGGTGTAATTCATTATAAATTTGCTGCAACCTTTCGATGTTTTAGCCATTGTTAAGCCCGATCTTAATAATAGTCAATATTCTTGTCACAAATGGTAATATACATACTTTATCATAAGCAATATGAAAATTATTATAATGTTGTCTATACAGTTTTCTCAGTGTACCTAATCTGTAATCTTTTTTTTTCAAAATTATATTAGAATTTTACATTTACATTAGTAATTCAAAAGTTATTAAACATTAATATATTAATTACCTAGAATTTTTTCTTCATGGGTATACTTCTTAATCAAAGTAAAATACCTTTTTGACAACGATTTTACCACCAGCTCTAATACCGCAACGCTGTTCCTTTAAACTATTTTATAACGATTACTTTCCTACTTCTTCTACAGTGCCCGAGGGCACAAAGAACAACTGCCAGGAGACTCCAATGCTTCTATTTTTGCGATTTTGCCTTTATCCGTTTCGCACAGTGCCCCCCAGCTGCACTTAATCAGTATTAGCTAGTTAACCGTTTCTTTGAACGTTCCCCGTACCTTGCAAGTACATTTTCAATTTATACTAGATTAAAAGTACTTCTGCTAACGGTACCAAGTAACCCTGTTCTCCCAGAAGATACCCTTTTTACTTTATTTAACTTTATTTACCAATCCCGCTATTGTTTATCCGACTCCAATTAAAGCGCGACGTCTAAACTAACTACCGCGCGCCATCTGGCGGAGTTCTGGGAAGATCTGGTGAATCACGTCTGCCTTAAGCGCCTATTTTGTTAATTTCAATTAATTGGATATGCATTAGTGTCTAACGGGTCTGATCAACTTTGTTCTGGAGGGTGTGCGTTGTTGCAAGTTGTCAGTTTGCAACTGTTCAGTTTGGTCGTCCTGATTTGATGTCTAGTTAGTTTGGAAGCTTTCTATTGGTGTACAATTCATAACTCAAGTCAGCAGTGCAAGCAATAGATGATTAATTCTGTACGAAAGAAAAATGTGGGTTTCATTGAAGCTCTCTTTACTCCCTCATCAAATATATTAAAATTTAAATCACCGCTATATATTCAAGCGAAGTTACACTGTATGTAACATATCGCCCACATTTTTAAATTTAGCTAATATTTGTCCGTAGCAATTTGGGGCGGAATACCCCAGCTAGACCTTATATGTTCCCATGTTCATTTTATATTAAACAAACACTGGTAATTTGAGACCTCCCGAAAAAAAAATGCTTACAGAGCAAGATTTTTTATCTAAATCATAGTCTTATGTAATTAAAAAAATGATAATAAAACAAACTGTGAGAATGTATATATTTAATGGATTAATTCATATTTAATAACAATATTTCATCAATTATTGTCGTCAACCGTACTTACTATCGCTATCAGATAATTATCGCCAAAACAAATTGACAAAACAATTGTCAACCGCTGGCTGTTTTCGATTTCTAATAAATTAACTGCCAAATTCTACAAATATCAAAGGATTTTTATATAAATATTCATATTTTGTCTTATTTTATGTTAAATTTAAGACCATAGTAATAGAAATGTTGGTTCCGTCAAAACCAAAAAACCAAATGGTCAAGTTTTAAATGCAGGCTATTTGTTCTTCTTATTATTAAGTATGATGCTCTATCTTGTTTTCAAATACTCGCAACCCAGGCACGATATCGATGGGAACTTTTTACACATTATTTCAAATGCCCAATCGAAGGCATATTTAAAAATCCAGCTGGGGTTAAAGTTTTCGGAAGTGAATACCTTTATATTTGTTTTATTTCACTGGGCTAAACGCGATAGTCTACTATTACCGTATTTTGAGTTTGCAAGCTTACATTTAGAGCTCGTTGCGATAATTTGAGTGTGCTATAATATAAATAATCAAAAATGATGGTCTATAATTTCATGATTTTCTGTTTTTCAATTTTCCTAATTTTTTTTTTATTACTTAACAGCACTCCCACGGGTGCTTGTGTATATCACGTCTGATCACTATCTAGCTATATTAATCTAACCTAAATTGCTACGTATAAAAGGTGTTCTATATTAAGTGTTCCCCATTGGTGTAATTTAAATTTAATTTGGATGCTGACGCTTTAAACTTCACACACTGCACGTTGCTCTGCTTTGTTCACCTATCGTCTTTCACTCACATAACACTGTGGTCTGCTTTTTTAACATCACTTCACCAACTCAAAAGGTTTGGTTCTTTTGAGTCTTCGCACAGTGTCACAATTGTCAAGAAGCTGGATTGCCTCGACATTCGTGTGCTGGAGAAGTCTGTTCTGATGATTCTCTGCAAACTTTCCAATTTCGTTCGTTACTAATTCCATCTCAAGATCCCTGTGGAGATTTGTGTTTCGTATATACCACGGTGCACCAACGATGTTTCTTAGCACCTTATTTTGGAAGCGTTGAATGATGGTGATATTGCTTGGGTTAGTGCAGCCCCACAGTTGGATACCATAGGTCCACACAGGTTTAAGTATCTGCTTGTAAAGTAGGAGTTTATTATATGTCGACAAAGACGACTTCCTACCAATAAGCCAGTACATTTTTTTGTATCTTATGCACAATTCTTCTCGTTTCTTTTTAACATGTGCTTTCCAGCGGAGCTTGGTGTCTAGCGTCATACCGAGGTATTTTGCCGTGTTCGAGTAGGGTACGGTGGTGAAATTTATTGTCTCTGGAACGTAATTTTCCTAAAATTATTTTTTTTTATTTTTCATCAGAATTATTTCGAAAAAGGGTTTTAATTGAAACTTTTACCTTTCACTAAAATTTTGGTATTGGCAATAAGTAACCTTATGTATTTCATATTAACAAGAAAACACTGAAAAACACTTAGATACCTATAAGTTTATGAATAAAAATCATAAAAATCACTAATTTAGTGAAATAATAGCAATTTAGAAGTCATAACAATCATTTAAACTGAACAACATACTACAATAGTACACTCAATAAGTAAAGAAATATTAAGAAATTTATTGGACCTACTAATTTTGCGCCCCCCCCCCCCTACCTGTGCAGTTGGAGCAGTTTGCTCCCACTGCTCTCCGTAGCTACGCCCCTGTTTTTCATGTTTTCATAATTTCTTCATATGTCATAATTCAGTTGATTACTATGCTTCAGCACCGTTTGGGGTGTTTTATACATCAGTAACCGTTCTTTTTTTTATTTAATTTTAGCTGTTAGAGCACACATAGATGATTAAATGCTCCTATGATCACGCGATATATTCCAACCACAAAAGACATAATTGGACACGTTAGCTGCTCGCAACTCCGCGGTACAACTTTACGCTCTACCTACAAAATTGGGTTCCTTGTTAGCAGGGAACGTTCGCTGGGCAAAATACCAAAGTTACGTCGCTGCCATGACTCCGCCCCACTATCATAATAACGAACCGGAACTTTGACGCGTAATATAGTTAAGTTTTTTCCCGCCAGACGCAAATTGCAAGCGACTAGAGTTGGTACAAAATTTAACGCAGGACGTATCCCACCTCTGATGTTACCATAGACTTTTATTTGACCACAAGCACAATTAACACGCACCAGAGTCCGTGATAATTATTAACCGAATGACATACGTATATACAAACTGTCGTAGAACTACGTACCAACACAAACTTATATTTTTTATCCTTCTTAGGTACTTCAGGATGATTTTTTTCAAATCGTAATTTCTTCGTAAACTTTTTCCCCCGGTGGTAAATGGGGCGGTAACAGGGTGGGAGGCGGAGCACAATCGGTCCTCATTGAGGAGACGAGAAGGTAAAAAAGGGATCGTAGGGTACTCGCGGAGCAGCGATCGCTAGGGAATGACGCACTTAAAATGTCGGGGTGTAATTCCCTTAAGATCAGGAACCTGTCGATGCATTGCAAATAAATAAATCACGCTTTTCAGCCCACCGGCAAATTCCCTCGGGGTCCCAGTCGGGGAAGACTGGCAAAGTTTTGCCCCTGTATAGTTGTTCGTCTGCCGCCGAAGGGCGGTTAGAATTTAAATTTTACCTTTGTTGTATTTGTGGATGGGGCTGATTCGTCTTTGGCAATACAAGGCCCTGATTTAGAGTTGTGACTTGGATGGAAAAATATTAAATAATAATATCGAGTAATAAATAGTAATAGATAATAATAAATAATAAGAAATAATAATGATAAATTATTAATTAAATGACAAATATTTTATTAGTATTGATATGTTGGTAATGAAGTGTTTGAAGAAGGTTGAAAATAGCATATTTCCGGTGGAGAATGGCTGTGCTTGCAGTCCGTGAAATGCGTTTCACAGGTACGTGATGGAAATACAGTTTCCGAACGTCGGCGCAACACTTGAAACGTATTTGTTTACCGAGGTTTGAAGTAGTTGCCGATGCCCCGTTCGGAATTCGAAAAT
This sequence comes from Melinopterus prodromus, assembly GCA_964023965.1. Classification (NCBI taxonomy): domain Eukaryota; kingdom Metazoa; phylum Arthropoda; class Insecta; order Coleoptera; family Scarabaeidae; genus Melinopterus; species Melinopterus prodromus. The sequence goes on along the minus strand of OZ030394.1, from coordinate 1,408,689 downwards.
CCGATATACGTATCGGATGTCTGACCACTTGTCGATGCTGAAACAAAAATAACTTTATCCGGCTGAATGTTTAGATTTGTTTTTACTTTGGCATATTGACGTGCGATGAAATATTATACTATATATATATAAGACCCCGGTGTTGAGTTACGAAAAAAGTCTTTATGATTATTATTATAGAATTGAAGCTTGCAATTTAAAATTGTTTTATGTGTTTTATGTGTCTAATTTTCATTTGTTTTGACACTATATTTATCTCACTCACTACTGAAGATAAATCTGTATATTTAACTAAAGAAAAATGTAACTTTAAACATATTTTTTTTGTTATATAACCTCATAGGTACTTGTGTATAACACCTAGTCTGATGAACTATCTAGCTATATTAATCTAACCTAAATTACTACGTATAAAAAGTGTTCGATATTAAGTGTTCCCCATTGGTGTAACTTAAATTTAGTTTGGATGCTGGCGCTTTAGACTTCAAACACTGCACGTCGCTCTACTTTGTTCACCTATCATTCGCATAACTGTATAATAATATACTATTACAAGATGGTATGACCCTGTATAAAGGCTTGCCATTGTGTATTACGTCAATAAACAAAATAATGGATTTTAAAAGAATAATCTGTTGGTATGTAAGAGCACATTTTGAATTGGAATTGTTGTTCTTATTTTTGTTGGAACTGGTACATAGAAATAAGGTGTCTATTTATTAGGTGATGTTTTCGAATTTATCAGAGAAATATACTATTATTATGTCAAATAAATTTAGAATTTTTTTAAAAATCGATTGCCCTGTATATCTGATCATACTTCGACAGATAAATAAATCAGCTGTTCTAAAATGTCTAAATATTACATTAGATTCTTAATAACATTGTAGATGTTGACGATCGACGTGCCAAGTAGAGCATTTTCGGAAAAGTGGTTTACTAATCTCTCGTAGTATCTCAAGATATACAGAGCGTTCTATTTAAAATTCTAATATTATTTCACATGGAATAAACTCCATTTATTATAGATAAATCATACTAGAATATCAAATCAACAATACCTATTGCAAAATGTGATATTATTACTATACAAAACAAGTTCACTTGTTTCTTTATCCTAGTTAGTTACCTCCAAATGATTTTTTGAAAACTTCTCGTTTTTTTTTTGGCAAAAATTTCACACAATTTCAGGAACAGCTGATTATGGCCGAATACAAGCTGAATTAGGATAAAAATCCATTTAATAAACTAAGTTTGTGCTGGAACACCCTATAGGCATGAAAATATTGTATTTCGATTTCTTAACGCCTATAGTCTATATTTCATTATCCTAGCTATTCTAATAACGGAATTGCTGGCATTGCATAATACAGCGATTTGTAGGTCAACCACTAATCCAATGATTTTACAAAACGGCACATTGAAAACTAGTATTCCGTAGGTGATTTTACTTTTTAATTCGTTGAAATCCATCGATTATTTCCGGAGTAATTAATTGCTAAAGTTAAACCAATGAAGTTTACGGGTGAAAAACAGCGCCAATTCCTCTTAATTTGGAAAAATCGGGAAAGCGCCAACATATACAGCTTTCTAATTTTTATGAGTTGTAGCATACTAATCAAGGACAGCATCAGAATTTTTTCGCGTCAAAAGAAGGGACATAATATATGACAACGATAGTACATACAAACTTACTTTACGGGAGCTAAAATATCAGATTAGTGTGTTTTTTTTTTCGTAGGTTTTGGTGCAAAAAGATGTAAAAGTGGCAAGTGTTATGCGCCAATTAACGTCAACAACAAAATAATGAGCAACGTTGATGGAAAACTTGTATATTTCCCTAATAGAGTTGCACGTGGTCAAGAATTGTGGATTGTATGATTTAATAGTATTTAGGTGCCATATCTAGGAGGAATACAACGTAATACACACAATATATCATATCTTATTTCCTTATTTCAATTGTATCCCCTATCATGTGGGTCACCCGGCATGTGACAACTTCGAATTAACCAACCGTCAAAAGAAAACACCCCCCAAACGATGTGGTTTCCACACGTTGCTTTTCCCACGCCTCAATCCTACGGAAATCTTTCGACTTTCGAAAATTAACGACGTAACGTCTACATTCCGCTGTCTTTACGTAACAGCTTATCAAGTACCATGTACCTCTCTTCCGCAGCATGCGATTGCTGCTGCCGCCCCTTTCCCGCCCTAGCGTGTACAATATTAATTCTTCCATCAGTTGCGTCGTCCTGCCCTCCGTTTCACGAGTGGCGAAATCATGTTTCCGACCGCGACGTCCGGCACGTACTTCCCGCAGGACTCCCCCACGGTTTGCGGGACTCCGGAAGCCCCGCCGTGTCCACTACGTATAATAAAATTGTTGTCGGGCGAAGTAATGGGCTTAGAAGGGCACGGAAGGGGTTGTTGGTCCCGAAATTTCTTGATCGATACGCGCGGCGGGCGTTAATATTTATGAGGGTTGTGAAGATGGGGGTTAGCGAGGTGGAAAGGGAACGGTCACGTCATCCAGCATTTTCACGGGCAACAAAACTTAACGGCGCGGCGCCCCACTCGCCGCGATACGGCGTACTTCACCATCTACGTTTCATTTGCTAAAAGCACGCGAACGCCCGAGGTTTACCTCGGTAACGATTTTACATGGGAGGTAATGCTTGAGGTAATGCTCGAGACGCTAATATTTATTTCGATTGTGGAGAGTCAATTGCGCATTGATAATGGCGTATGTGCGAGGGGGTTTAACTGTGGCCCACTGGAGGGTAGAAAGAAAGATTTCCCACTGGGATTTTAGCGACCATAAAACTAAAAACCCAACTCAACGCCGCGCCGGGGTCTTATAGTATAATATTTCACCTAATGTCACAATTACAAAGCAAAAATAAATCTAAACATTGAACAGGATAAAAGCGATTTTATTGTGCTTGTTGTTTTTGCAACATTAACATAAATGTTTACTCGAATTTTTAAGTTTTAAGACACGCGACAACTTCGTTTGAAACCAGAAGAGCTTAATGGATCGGAATCTTGCCGAAATTCGACATTAGAATTGAAATTAGAATTAAAATACCAGTAAATATTGAACATTCAAAAATTGCTCGTGCAAATAAATTTTTATATTTTTTTAAGTTTTAAACGATTCTTTGCTGTGTTGTTTATAATTCCACATAGTATAGAAGACGGAAAAAGATCACCTTACTGAAAATACCGAAAAATCAGTAATTCCCCGGCTCCTCCACCATTATTGTAAATACCTTTATCTCGTACAATTCCAACAAATTCCTCACTAATCCAAGCTTAAACAGAACAAATGACCTCCATCGATGTTCCCTCTAAACATTATCACCCATAAATGTTTACGAAAATCACCTAAGAAGCGTATTTTCACGTAAAATCACGTTTCAGCAGTAGAAAACTATAAATAAGGGACGTTCTTGCCTTCGAACGGCGGGCGATTTTTCGATCCCGACGGGACAGCCGAAAACAGAGGGAGGTGGGCGGGGGGGGGTAAAGAAAACAAGAAAAAGGGGACCAATCGATATAATAATTCAGTGGGGCAGGTTCCGTCTGAACGCGCGCGGCCCGCCTCTCGGATGCCGGTTAATGGAATCGAACGTTCGCATTAAATGGAAAGTAAATTTGAATCGGAATTCTTTTAAATCTGGTCTAGCGAGCGGTAACGGATCCCCCCTAACGCCTACCCACCCCACCTCCTAAAAGCAATGCGCAGTATTTCACCGGACTTGCCGTTTGAAAAAAAAAAAGGAGCGAAGGAGTGAGTAAGTAGTACTATCGCCGAGTGCATCGCTGCACGGCGTCGGATATTTCTTCGGAAAGTTTCCGTGTAGAAATTGGGAATTTGTAACTATGTCGAAGCGTGTTATGTAATCTTCTTATTCCTCTTGCTGAAGAGTCGGAAGCTCCAAATGGAATTCGAGATTTGGGATGGCCTGTTTTGTAAAAACTGATGATTATATCTATTTATTTCGACTAAACTCGATCGGATTTGTGCTATTTTTATTATCTTAAATGATTGATTTCGGTTCCTTCTTATAAAAACAAGCAATCTCCTTCTTCTTAGTCTCTTTCCAGCCAGAGATTAGTAAATAAGATTGGAAACGTCCATAAATGAGGCAGTAAGTTTGAATTTGTGTAGTGTTTTTTTTATTAAAGAAATATTCTTATTACAAGTATGTGTTATCTTAAAACAAACAAATCATGTTGAGATTGTAATATTCCAAACATTAGACACCTATTTTCTCTCCGTGGAGTCTTGTATGTAGTCTTGTACAATCTTAAGGGACAACATACCTTCAAGGGTAACATACCCGTAAGCTCTTCAACCTAGTGGTGAACGAACAGATGTCAGTGTTACCTGATCTGTATAAGAAGCCCTAGGTCGTCCTGTGACAGGGGAAGGGTGACGAGAATTGCCCGCAATCTTTCTCAAGCCGTAAATATCGAGCATGGCGTCCGTACGACCGAATGCGCCCGACCTGTCCAATCCCACATTTATTTACTTTCCCGTTCCTATTTCACCGATATTGCTTTATAAAAGGCCCGTCGACAAACCGTTTATCCTTTCATTTTTTCCGCTGGACACGACGACCCTTCCAGAGATGATTTCGTGAGATAAGTTGTCTGGGCAAGCGTTGTTACGTCAAGAATATAGAAATCGATGTTATTTTTTTCTTTTTTTGAGAGCTAAGGAAAGTTTTATATTCCGTTAAAGAAGGATATGTTTCTATGGCCGGGTATTGTCAAGGACCAAAACGGAAACTAAACAACAGTGAACTCTTGGAAAAATTTAACGCCAAGTATAACATAATTTGTAGAATATTGTCGTACTGATATATAACCAACTTATAGTGTAGATATAATTTTTGAATGTAAACAATTTAGGTTAATGTTTACGTAGTTGGTACGATATACGTATATATGAGAAGTCAATTATTAAATTATACCTTATCATGTATGTAAATATTTGAATACTTATTATTGTGAAAAGTGACAGCGTACAGCAATTTAAAAAATTTTTAACTCCGATTGATGATTGAATGGGTTATAAAATGAGATAAATATCCAATTATCTTTGGCAATTACATTATCTAGGCCACATGTGCCATTACATTAAAGTAAAGAAAGTTAAAAAAGTGCAACAAATCAAATTTTATGAACTTTTTTACGGTGTCCGTTCGAGCTTTTACGGTCGCAGGTCGGGTTGTGCGATTTTATTGGTAGATTTTTATGGCCGATACAATTCCATACGAAGATATAAAATGCGTCGAAATTGGAAAAATCCATATATTTCGAGAAGGATTTTTTAAGACACCAACAGGAGCGCAATTTATAACTTTGGAAATGGCCCAATAACCCCATGACATTTTACGGTTACGTAATAATAACCCTATCGCCATTTTACGGTCAAAATGGAAATTAAAAGTTTCTCCGGCTCCTCCACCAATAATACATTCGGGTAATTCCCGCCTTAATTAAGCCCTAAAAAGTCAGTAAAACGCAAGGATATAAGTTGAGGCAAAATCGTAAACATTTCCTAGTCTAACTTCGGGTAACTTGAACCGCAAACGGCGTTAAACTTCACGTTAATAATTGAGAAACGAGTGACGGCGCACAAATTTCTAAATTGTTAAATTCCAAAAAGTAAACCAGTTTCTGGGATAGGTAAAAGACCGATGTATTAAAAGGCGGCAATATTTGTTCACCTGAGCCCTGAGCCTCGTGTGCTTGTCAGCCAAAAGTTATATTTTACTATGGCTGAACATAGATGCACGTAAGTTGACGCTCTTAAAAACGGTTGCAATTTTGTATTTTAACGATAAATGTGACTTTTTTGTTATATATTCTTTAGAACCAAGTATGAACTTTCATTCGACATTATTTTTATTCAAATTTATCCACAATTTTGTTTATTGCAAGGCCGAGAACATTCGCTGTTGAGTGTTTTAGTTTAGTGTTAAGGTTTCTTAAGCTTTTGAAAGTGGTTCAAATTATAGTATACATATTTGACATTACAACTACCTACTGGTAAATCTGCTGCGGATAGGTGCGGATGCTGTTTTTGTGATTTTATTTCTAATACGTTGTAAAGGAAAATCCAAAAATGGATGTACCGGCTTATATGTAATTTGGTGCAATTTCTTAATACCATGATAGTAGAGGTAATTTAGAACATATTTAACCATATTCAGCTATATACAAATGGTTACGGTTATCGAGATATTGACAACTTTATGTTCAATGCATCTTGTATGTTGTAAATGCCGTTATATACGTATATTTTGCGGTTTTGGATCATGTATAGCAAACAACCCCGATGACTTAGACTCTTAAAAATCATCCGGAAAAAACCTTAAACTGTATACTTGTATATGCATTTCTTGGAAATTGGTTGCTTGAAGCCAATCGGATTCATATTCAAGGCAAGAACATACATCGAAAGCACCTACTCGCATACACAGTTCACTGGTTTATATTGGATTCTTGTTGAGGCGTTTTCGATAAATGCGGAAGCGAATGCGGGTTCAAAACATGCGTATTAGTGTCATACCACTAAAAAACGACCGTTTCAGCTTGAAGTATGATCAAATTTCGAAAGTTTTCATGGAAACAATAAGTATAAATATTGGACATTTTTGAAATGGGAAAAAGGAATGCATCGAACAGCATGAATAGCATAATCTACCGTTTCAATACACAATATCGACTGGTGTAAACTTACATTTTCTTCCTCTACCACTGGTCTTTAAAAATAAAACTTTTTTCAGGATTTTCTTACAACATAACAGACCCAAACATGTTATCTTATATAACTCAAAAACGACATGTATTGTTCAATTTTAAATCCGTATATGCTGCGTATTTAACCTGGACATGCCATATATTATTTTATGAATTTGACACGGTAAAACATAATAGATATAAAATAAATCACAAAAAAATTGATGACAAATGTTGTAGCAGTAATTAATTTACAATAGGTGTAGTGCAGTGAAGAACAATTTTTAATTCAGTTTGCTTTTTCCTATTTTGTACTGTTTTATTGCGTTTATTAAGTTATTAACCTTCAAATTCTTAGTATGAACGTTAAAATGTTATACATAAATAAAAGAACACATCTAAAGCATTTTTAGGTGAAAAAATAATTTTGGCCAGGTTTTCAGGTCAAATACCCCACTGTGCGGCGCGGCGGTCTCAATTATTAACTTAAAGCAGTCGGCGTTAGTATTTCATTTAATTAAATAATTGAATTTTCACTTGACAAGCATAGAGGTCGCCACCACGTCGGGGTGGCTGGCCTACCTGCTAACAAGTACTAATTAAAACGTGTTATTCTAGTCCAACATCATTAAGTCGGCCGGTGCTAGTGGCGCCGCTGTTTGACTTTTGACCAAACCGTGCACCGCGAAATATGAAGCAAGTTAATGCCATTGTTGGTGGTGCGGGTGGCGAGGGGGTGGTGCAAAACTGCCGCCGAAAAGCGAGGAAGGAAAATTTCAGGTCGCGGCGTCCAAAAGCATAATGTGTAGCTCGTTAAACTTGGGCAAGTTTAATTATATGCAGCCGGGACGGCGGCAGGAGCGCGCCCTGAATTGTCGCTGCAGGACGAAAAAACCGCCCGCAACCTCTAAAACTTTAATTACTAATTATTAAAGTTGTCAGTCTTCTGTGACTACATACTTTATGGAGACTTTTGTCGCCGCCGCATTACGTATTCCGCCGTTATTGTATATATAACAAAAGCGACCACATCTGCGGCAGTTTTGCATGCAGAACTGTTGCGAATCATAGAGGTTTAAATTAACATCAAATATGATACGTGCAGCCCGATCAAATTTTAAAAAGTTTAATAAATTCACTATGGGAAGTAAACTAGCACCGGTTGAAAGCTGTAATTTACAGTATTTCACGTTTATGGATCAGATACTTTAGGTAATTAATTCTAAAAAGTACAGCCCTCTATCTATTTTAGTTTGTTCAGGAGGATTTATGAAACTTAGATTTTACGTTGTTTATCGGTGGTTCAATGTTATGATTTCGCGTCATGTGCGATTACTAGCAAAGTAGTTGGGATACAAATTATTATTATACACGTTTATGGATCAGATACATTGGGTAATTAATTCTAAAAAGTACAGCCCTCTATCTATTTTAGTTTGTTCAGGAGGATTTTTGAAACTTAGATTTTACGTTGTTTATCGGTGGTTTAATGCTATTATTTCGCTTCATGTGCGATTACGAGCACAGTAGTTGGGATACAAATTATTATTATACACGTTTATGGGTCAGATACATTGGGTAATTAATTCTAAAAAGTACAGCCCTCTATCTATTTTAGTTTGTTCAGGAGGATTTTTGATACTTAGATTTTACGTTGTTTATCGGTGGTTTAATGCTATTATTTCGCTGCATGTGCGATTACGAGCAAAGTAGTTGGGATACAAATTATTATTATACACGTTTATGGGTCAGATACATTGGGTAATTAATTCTAAAAAGTACAGCCCTCTATCTATTTTAGTTTGTACAGGAGGATTTTTGAAACTTAGATTTTACGTTGTTTATCGGTGGTTTAATGCTATTATTTCGCTTCATGTGCGATTACGAGCAAAGTAGTTGGGATACAAATTATTATTATACACGTTTATGGGTCAGATACATTGGGTAATTAATTCTAAAAAGTACAGCCCTCTATCTATTTTAGTTTGTTCAGGAGGATTTTTGAAACTTAGATTTTACGTTGTTTATCGGTGGTTTAATGCTATTATTTCGCTTCATGTGCGATTACGAGCAAAGTAGTTGGGATACAAATTATTATTATACACGTTTATGGATCAGATACATTGGGTAATTAATTCTAAAAAGTACAGCCCTCTATCTATTTTAGTTTGTTCAGGAGGATTTAAGAAACTTAGATTTTACGTTGTTTATTGGTGGTTTAATGCTATTATTTCGCTTCATGTGCGATTACGAGCACAGTAGTTGGAATACAAATTATTATTATACACGTTTATGGGTCAGATACATTGGGTAATTAATTCTAAAAAGTACAGCCCTCTATCTATTTTAGTTTGTTCAGGAGGATTTTTGAAACTTAGATTTTACGTTGTTTATCGGTGGTTTAATGCTATTATTTCGCTTCATGTGCGATTACGAGCAAAGTAGTTGGGATACAAATTATTATTATACACGTTTATGGGTCAGATACATTGGGTAATTAATTCTAAAAAGTACAGCCCTCTATCTATTTTAGTTTGTTCAGGAGGATTTTTGAAACTTAGATTTTACGTTGTTTATCGGTGGTTTAATGCTATTATTTCGCTTCATGTGCGATTACGAGCAAAGTAGTTGGGATACAAATTATTATTATACACGTTTATGGATCAGATACATTTGGTAATTAATTCTAAAAAGTACAGCCCTCTATCTATTTTAGTTTGTTCAGGAGGATTTTTGAAACTTAGATTTTACGTTGTTTTTAGGTGGTTGAATGTTATGTTTTCGCTTCATGTGCGATTACGAGCAAAGTAGTTGGGATACAAATTATTATTATACACATTTATGGATCAGATACATTGCGTAATTAATTCTAAAAAGTACAGCCCTCTATCTATTTTAGTTTGTTCAGGAGGATTTTTGAAACTTAGATTTTACGTTGTTTATAGGAGGTTGAATGTTATGTTTTCGCTTCATGTGCGATTACGAGAAAAGTAGTTGGGATACAAATTATTATTATACACGTTTATGGGTCAGATACATTGGGTAATTAATTCTAAAAAGTACAGCCCTCTATCTATTTTAGTTTGTTCAGGAGGATTTTTGAAACTTAGATTATACGTTATTTATCGGTGGTTGAATGTTATTATTTCGCTTCATGTGTGATTACGAGCAAAGTAGCTGGGATACAAATTATTATTATAGACGTTTATGGATCAGATACATTGGGTAATTAATTCTAAAAAGTACAGCCCTCTATCTATTTTAGTTTGTTCAGGAGGATTTTTGAAACTTAGATTTTACGTTGTTTTTAGGTGGTTGAGTTGAGTTATGATGTCGCATGTATTTATTTTTTGAGTATTTATACATGTGTGACCGAGGCATATACAAAAATAATTTTTAACCCACCAACTTTGGTTGTTGTTCCACATAATACGAAATGAGAACATTTGAGAGTCTAATTTCGCTAAAAGTTTCGAAAAATTCTGGATGGTAAACTATCTCCTGTAGAAGGCTGTAAGTTATAGTATTAATTATTCAATCCATTTGTGGCCGAGGCATACATAATAGTATATTATTACATAACAAGAGCTAGCATATTACGTGCGAGTGGAAAATTAACATACGAGCCCCAAACCAGCGAGCATTTTATTTTTTACGCGTACGTAATATGCGTTACAGCTCGAGTTTTGTACAATTATTGTACGTACGACCGACAATTTCAATAAATTTTATAAAAAAATGTCAAATAAAATGACAAAAAGGTACGGATATTTGACGGTTAAGCAATGTATTCGCGCGACATCTATTGCAACTGCAGAGTGTCTGAAGTGTCGTCAGAAAATTCCAATACAAATTCAACATAAATGTTCACGAGCATGTAATATATGTTACAGCTCGAGTATAGCACTTGCCTACGACCGAAAATGTCAATAAATATAAAATGTATCAAAAAAGACAAATGATTAATTAAAATATTCGCGCGACATCTGTCATTATGACATTGTCGTGCGTAAAAAAATACGAGAGAAGCATTGTTCTCAAATTGAACGTTTAAAAATTCTCTATGGTAAACTAGCATTAGTAGAACGCTGTAAATTCAAAATAATAAGGCTTTATAGATCAGCGAACTTGTTCGTGTGTATGTCAACGAATCAAAAAGCAAAAGTCTGCTAAACATTATCAGCACTCAATCATAAGTTCATTCAAGTAATTCATTAGCGTGCATGTTGCACGATACGTGTAAAAATAGTTAAGTACAGGTAATTTCTCGCGAAGTAATATACCATTTTAAAGTCACAATACATAATTACATGTTCAATGCCAGTTTAGACATTTTATGCCCAAACAACATGAAGGTTTTATTTGATCGAACTGTTCGATATCGACCATTTATATAAGATTTTTAAACCGGTTTCTATTTTCCTGAAAAACAACAATTCCCCCTTTCCTATGGTACGTAAAATGTGAACCCTGCGCGAAATCTTTATTATTCTATGGCACTCATTTGCTGTAATCCGGTAGTTTTGGTATCGGTGGCCATAATAATCCGGAAACTTGGAATTGCGGCACGCTCTATTTGCTCGAATATCCCTGTAATAGATTGCCGATTTCGCCTATAGGGGGCGCGCGCGCTGTGTCCGCACACAAACACTCTTTCGCCAGCACACACCATTACAGGCACAATCCATTAATAACATCGCCTAGACCGCTCGACGACAGCACACCGCGACGATAGAATCTTTTTAAACTAAAAAAACGATCAGTTTGTTCGTCGTGTCGTTACTAACTGATAAATTTTCGTCAAATTATAATAGGATTCCACAAAGTTCAATCTAACGTATGGTTTGAATGCATATACACAGAATATCTGGTTGCCTGTCTTTTTTTTGAAACCGATTTAATAATGCATATAAGCTGTCTGAAAGCTTTTCGATCACAGGGAAATTTGGCACGATTAAAAAATTGATGTCGTTAAACAGCAGGTAGTAGGATATTGGAAACGTAATGGAAATGCGAGTGGATATTGCAGCGACCGTACTGAGCGATTTCCAGCGACGGGATTAGGCAATTAAAAACCATTGAAAATTCTGCCTGTCAAAGTTTGATCATTCGTTCAACGAATCTCACTCACTTAATGGCATAACTAAAAATATCACGTTGTAGTGGACAGAATTTACTATCAAAATGATTCTGGAACATATACGAGAAAATAAACGGGTAATTTAGTTCAATCAATTATAATTGATTCTAGAAGTTCGTTTAACTTAGTCCTGAAGATGCCTCTTGCAACAAAACGCAAAACGTCGACTGCTTCAAAATCAAAAACAAAATTCTAGCGAAAGTACACTGTATATAGCAGGGTTAGCCAACAAGTCGAACGCGAAGACAATTCTGCCATTCGACAATTCATAATTTACCGTTATAAGTTATAACCTTTGAACTCAAGAAAATAAACAAGTATTCGCAACGGGTCGTCCTTTCAGCTCATGAAGATACACAAATAAGCAAAGGATTAATCATTCAACTCAACAAGATAAACAAATATTAACGAGGGGTCAACCTTTTATTTTAAACCAGGTAAACCAATATTAATTAGCAAACGGCTCATCTTTCATCTCAAAAATTAAACAAATATTAGCAAAGGGATAACCTTTCAGCCCAAAACCATTCAGATATTAACAAAGGGCTAACCTTTCAGCTCAAGAAGATAAAAATATTAGCAAATACTGACTGACACAAATATGTATTCACAGAAGCTAACCGTTCAGCTCAAGAAAATAAATACATTTTAGAAAATGGCTAACCTTTCAGCCGAATAATAAATTAACATTTGAGTACAGAGCTGACCTTCAGTTCGACAAGATAAACAAATATTCGCTGAAAGGACTAACCTTTCAACTCAACAAGATAAATATATTAACAAAGGGCTATCCTTTCAGCTCAAACCCAATGAAATATGTTAATGTTACTCATCTTTTTCTACGTAGGTAGATAAACAAGTTGCTTCAGTACGAGATGAACTCGCGCGATCTATTGATAAATTTACAAAACTCTAAAAGTTTTAGATAATAAGTCTAAAAATGTTCCATGATTAATTTTCCTGACAAAAAGAGTTGAGAAATCATAAAATCAAGCCGTACTGTGCATTTTTATAATGTACTCTGCAAATATGAAAAGTTGGGTCAGGAAATTTATTTCCTTTATGTCTTTATATAAAACACTTAACAGGTGACCTAAAATTTTTTTTTAAATCGTTTGCCACCCCTGATATATAGTATGAAACATAATTATTATGTTTCAGCACATGAATTTGGGTTGTGGCTTCAATTGTAGCTAAACGTTACAAAAATTGAAATACAAAAAAAAGTTTGTTATTTTCGCCCCAAAACTTCCAAACACTTTTTTCTTTTCCGATACTTTTTGCTTGTTTATCGGCAGTAGACCTATATTGGTAAGCGGGAAGGGTAAAGGCTGACCCAGATATATATCATTTATGAGTGCTACGAGGTTGACCGCTGTGAGATTTAGGAAAACCGGTACAGGAAGGGTTCGAAAACAGCTGAAAGCGGCCGCTTCCCTATTAGCTACACAGACTCGAGCTTAAACCAGGGTGCAGAACCGCAACCCGGGCGATATGAAAAGCCCCCAACGTGTAACACAGAAAGTTTATCATCAAACGTTATCTCTATGCTTTTATTTACTTATTCGCTTTTATTTACTTTTAACTCTTGTTCCTGATATTATTTTGTTTTGATTATTTTGTTCCTTGTTGCAGGTTTTCATCTATTGGAGAGGATTTCCTTGGTTTGATGCTAACCCTTCTAAACTAGGTAAGTCAAAATTTTATTTATCACTACATTTCTCACTACAGTGCATTACGAAATCTCAATTTGATTTACTTGAACTGATATCCCGATGATTTATATCAGCAGATATGAAGCAATATTTGCTTAAGGCCTTTAAAGAAAAGCGTATATAGGTGTTATTCCGGTTGTTTGCGATTGCATTCGGGATTTCCCGATGGTATTTTAGCGCGTCGTCGATGCTATGGTCAAATCCGTCAACTGTAAAATTCGATAAAATCCCTGTTAGTCGAGTCGATGGGTGTAAATTAATTATCCCCCGTGGGGATTAGGGTGATTTATCGGCTTCATATCGGATGAAGTTGAAGCACTCCGACTGTGGCGCCACTCCACGGCGGCACAACTTGTTGATCGTCGAGTACGCAGCGTTTCGCTAATTCGAAGCACGGTTTAGATCGCATTTGTTGTCGGTTGGATTGTGCACGATAGTAAATACCGAATGGATTTTGACAATATTCTATATAATAGTCACTATAATACATAAAGGGTTTTGAAATGATAGATTTAGTGAAGATTTTCTAGTTTAATGATGGGGTATGAACATACATAAAGTATGTAAAACAATATAGGTACATAAGGAAATTTAAAACTAAACATTTTATAATTTTAAAACAACATTTTGCCTCTACGGTCTTTTAAAATTAGTGTTATTTCACAATGAAGAATTTGTATTCTTAATTTTAAATTCCAAATACGCAATGATTACTGGTTTGATAAACTTATTATTAAAAGGCTTTCTACAATAAAAACATAGAAAATATTATTTTGTTCAAATTATAAATAAATAATATACAGTTTTCTGTCTAACGGACAATGGTGGATGGATATTTGATTTTTTTTACTTTGTAGAACATCTATTAAGTAACCCAAGAAAAAATACGGATTTGTGCATTTATCATATATTTGCATTTGTCATTCAATTATTCAATAATTCAATTAGAAAATTTGTTATCTTCTTTGTCCTTAAAATTTGTCTTACTAACCATAATAACAATGTATTAAATTAATCTTTCTTAATGATATTTTGCTGAAAATCGTATTGATTCCTACTTACCTAATTTGTTGTTTATTTTGTGATTATTGTTGCTTAACTGCAATTTTAAAAATGCTAAAATGCCTAAAATCGTTGCCTCGATCACAAAAATAATTTATATTTCAATGATGATTATCCTCAAGAATAGTTTTAAAAAATCATTTTTGATCTATTAGCATTTCTTCAAATTTAATTTCTCTAGCTTCCTTTATAAGAAAGAAAATGACTAGGCGTACCTATGGCATGAGTCATCGGTATATTTCAAGAATTTGAGTTAATGGCAATGGTTAAAAATTTACGATTTGAAACTTGAACTTGGCAAAAAGCAATTACTCAATAATAAAGCAAAAGATGTCGAGTATAAACCAAATAACTGTATTTTGTTGACACAAATAAGTATCAAAATTTCGGGCTTTGTAAGTTGCCCGAGGGTATAACATCAAGTCAATAACATCAGTAATGCCCGTGGTACATACGAAATTGTATGTCCTACAATGGTTTTGTTCCTCCGTTTGAATGACATTAATAAATATTTTGACGTAATCAAATGACACGCGTATCTACGGAGTGGAATAACAATACAAACAATTGAGTGCCAATAATTGACATTGATGATTTAGAATTTACAATTTGAATGTCAATTATTTGATGTATCTGACATATAAACCAAGACAACGCTTAATACCCGCGCGGGCGTTAGGAATTCTTTTCTTTTTCTTCTTTTGCGTTCATTATAAACTCATAACGAAACCGCTTTCGACGTCGTTATGAAAACACTAGATCACAAACTTTTAGTAACTTCTAGTTTTCCCAACGTAAATTAAATACAAGTAGTCGCATTAAGCCGTCGGTTCCTTTGATCTCGGCGTCCCAACTTTTCAGAAATGAGGAAGGGCGCATGCAAAACGGAACTGCTATTAAATAAGACTTGATTAGGAATAAAGTGATTTTTCATTCAATTATGATATAAATTCCTCGACTATTGTATATGACGGTGTAATACGGGTTTAAATATTCTCTCTCGATAATTCAGCGTCGCCCTTCTCGATATGGTTCGTTAAAATGATACTGGATGGAGTTTTAGACATTCCCTCTCGATACTTGACTGCGAAATTTACTAGTATTAAGTTTGAGCACAAAACGTGCAAGCAGGAATAAGCTAGCGCCACCTTACGGGAAAATGGTGAATGTAGGCCTCGGCCACGTATGCATCCTCAAAATCTCCACGAAATATTTGCCGTTACGCTTTTACTTGTATTTAATTTACGTTGGTTTTCCAAGATTGATGATATTGACGTCAAATAAGGCTGACATCTCAATCGCTATTGGCTCGCGTCAATCGCATTTGTGAATATTAGGTCTACTACCAATTGTTGAATATAAAACTACTCTAGATTGTAAGATGACAACCGCAATTTTCGAAATTCATGTAAAATTAATATTGCAAAGTAGAAAGCATAGTATATAACACTCGTTTTATAAGACGTATTGGTGCACTCGTTCCACTCGTGCGTTTATATATGACTTGTCGATTTTGAGGTTTTGGGTGATTCGAATAGAGAAAAGTCCCCTCTTTCTAATGAACCCAAGCCCAGCTTGGTAGCTTTCTTAACGGCCGAGTTATTCGTATTTGAAGTTAGAGTACACACAATAAAAACACAAAACGTAAGAAAATTATTTTAGCTATTTTTTCTTGTACGTAGTAAAATAAATTAGAAAAATGAAATTTCTTATAAAATACAAACCAAATGATAATTTACAAAATAATAAATAATCTATTCTTATAGGAAATAATATTTATATTAAATTCAACCTCTCTAATTTTTCGTCTTCTTGGTGTCTTTAGCATCTATTTTTTCACCCGCTTCTTTTTATGATTTGTTTGGTCAGTTTTAGCCTGTGATGTACCTACATGAGGACTTGTTTCGCAGTTACCTTTACTTTTCTTTTTCTTCAACTTTTTCAGCGGTTCTGGCGCTACCTAGCCCTTTTTTCTGGCATCAGTTGCTAAGTTACGAACGGTGTTGAATGTGTACCACTGCCTTTCGCGTTACAATCCAACTGGTTAGAAAATGTCTGGCATTTATTCACTCAATGTTTCAAAAATAAGAGTAACCTGCTCAAATTCCTCACTATTCGCAATTTTTTTCATCTTCGCCATCCAATTTTCACAAATTATAAAATAGATGTATTGCGTTATACCTTTCAAGGGCCGCTGGGCAGCTTAGCCGGAACTGGTTTGTTTGGCCGTGGAAGATAGGTACCTTGTGATACATGTACAATATAGTATTTTTCAAAACGTCACAAACCTTCCAACTTCCATACTTCTTTCGTCCAGATAATTCAGAATACCCTGTTCTAACTCATTGTTAGAGTTTCCTGCTTCTTCTAAGCCAAGAATTCTCTACTTTTAATAGTTCTAAAAAATCCATTCTGGATATCTTCACGAGGAATTTTGGAAATACATTCCCGGGTGCAACAGAGTTTTCATCCAAGAATTGGGACACAATTTTCAAATCATTATCATCCGTATAACTTAAGCCGAAACCCACTTCTGTATCTCCAGTAGATGGTTCTGGTTCGTCTATTTCGATGTCGCTGTTCATTACTTTTGCCGAAATACATATCGTTGACAAATTATAACGCGTCTCTAAACACATTACTACACTTGTACTTTACGTATAACTATGAAAAAAAAAATACTTAGAACGTGCCTATTCAAAATCTTTGACATACTAGACACGTTAGCGGGGAGGGGGGGAGCTGTTTTTGCGCCTGTATCTAAGATGTAAAATGTAAAATTGTCTCAATTATTTTATCCAAGATTTTCTAAATAATCTAGAATTGATTTCTAACCTGTAACTGCGACAGGTTTCATCTCGATTTTTCGGTTTTAAAGTTTGGGCAAAACTTGCCTTTAATATGGGATTTTCCTTTCATAAAAATCTACATATTAAAGACACTAAATAAAAAAACCCAAACATCTTTATTAACTATAGGCTTTCAGCACAAGAAAAGGCAAAGCCAGAGACACCGTATTTCATACTATTACGCATTCACAGCTCGAAGAATTCAGCTGCCTGAAGGCGTTATGTGCACGCACCGCCCGGAATGCCATAAATACGAGACGCAATAAATCAAACCGGGCGAGTCAACGACGGCAGCGACAATTTCGAAATTTCAAGCGAGAGCGCACCAAAACCAACCGGCATGGGTGTCGCATTTCACCCCGTAGACCTGAGAGACTAGACGGAATCGATAATTTTTCAACTTCGGCCCGCGCCGACACTACTTTTTTTTGCTTCTCGCTGTTTTGTCGATAAACGCCGCAGGCATAAATTTTTACGGCGCCACGCCACGCTTGCCAACCCTGCGAATAGATTCGTTGTTGATATTTTTCCGGTGGCACACCAGTGCGGCGATAGCACAGCCTGCCTATCGCGCCCCCTACCGGAGAGTGCGCTTATCTTTTCGGAATTTATGTGTGCGTTGCACCTTTTGACCCACTCGAACACAGCGCCCGCCCGAAACCGTTATTTTCGAAGTGTTTCAACGGCTTTTCAACGAGATATTAATTTCAGGAATGGCCGCTTGTTGGTTATTGTAAAGTAGCTGTCGCGAAGAGCTGGCAATTCGGACAAACGGCGCCGCGGGCGGTCTGGGGCTGAGAGGGTGTTGAGGGCTTGAAATAATCTGTGGCGGATAGAATTACCACGTCTTAACGTTAAATATTCTTAGGGAAGTATTGTGAGGAACTATGGTCAAGGATAAGTGTTAATATATGGTGTATTGTGTTCATTTTTTTTTTGTTTTTTGAGGGATACATTTTAATTAGGGTTTCTCGGTTTGTAGGGTATCATAATAGAATAGGGAAATAAAGAACTGCCTACAAGCAGACGTTCAAAGGTTTGCACAATAATACATCTCATTCTAAGTAGAAATGGTGAAATAAATAATATATGGTTAGCCAGTTTGTGATTATTAATATCTTAATATTAATAAGTATATATATTGACTTAAACAAATCTGGTGTTTCTATAGAGGTAAAGAAATATTTCTTTACTGATAAAAATGGAATTGTTTGAAATATTTGTTTGGTAGAAAGCTTTGTTTATCAGTATATTATGGCATTTTATGAATCTTATATTACTACAATTTCGTAAATCTGGGGACTTACTTTGTTGGCATAAATAACTTAAAAGGAAAACAAAATTATCATAAAATTATACAAACATTTAGACAGCTCTAACATAATCGAATTTTGCAAATGTACATATTGGGACTCAAATCATTACAAATGAAAGAAACAAATACAAATGCACAAAAGAAAAAACCTCTATTTTTATTAATTTATTTATTAATAATTCATTCAGTAATTTATATACATTATATTAAGTAATTTATTGTTGTTTATCCCGTTTATGTCCCTCATATTTAATAATATCTTCGCAACAAATTCACTGATACACATATAGTTTTCTTGCTGCAAGCAGTTCTGTGCTTAGAGTCTTAATCTATCAACTTTCCAGTTTATGGTTAAATTTCGATATCAGTTTATAAAGTGTACGACCAGTGCAAACACTCTTTGAAACAAAAAAGAAACACCCGAATCGGTTCACAAATAACTCCTTTTTAGAAATCGGTTAAAAAAACAATTTGCTCAAAATGGTGACAATTCCAATTTATAATTTTCCATACCTGCCATATTGGTCACATGTAACAATTTCCTCTACATATTAAAGACACCATATTTCTTCGGATTCGCGTGTGCCATAAATATAAAGTTTTCGAACTTTCGGAACAGTTTTGGTTGGAACTGCGGTCACATTCTAGCGCCAGCGTAACCGAATTGTCGCCATATTTGACCGCAATTTGTTCGAAAGTGTTAAGTTTGTCGAAGTGGACGAGAATTCATTGCCACTTGACACTCTAAAAGTTGTGACATTCAGTAACATCGATAAGAGTCTTGTTTTTGTCTACAAAAATAAACATTACATTAAAATTAAACGTTTTCAAGGAATTTATACAATATTGTCAACCTTGCAACAAAAGCTTATCTATAAATAATAAATAAACATTGCAGTCGCTATCGCAAGTGGATTGGTAAACATCTAGAGTTGCATCAACATTTATATGTACCACAATCAATAATTATGTGGAAATGCATAGGGAATATTGGAAAATTATGACAATATTGTTTTGATTCAATAAAAGTACACTCAGCATAATACGGTCGATTGTGTTCTCTAGTAAGAAGAATAACAATAACACGCTTGTATTTTTCTGGTTTGCAAAATATGTTGCAAAATTATTCAGTTGTTTATTTCTGTTTCTGTAAAGATAACATGATTATCAGCAGGGCCGGCCCTAGTGCTTTTGCCGCAGTAGCCAAATCTAAAAAGAAATTTAAAATTATCAGTGATTATCAGTGAAGTTTGACATGAAATGCTGACATCAAATATCTCCGAAAGTATTAAGCTTAGCAGAACAAAATCTACACCATATTAAAGATGAAAAGGGGGAAGGTTAAAAAACTGGTTTTCAGAACCGAAATATTATGTCAATATCTACACTGTTATGTCATCTGTCATCAGCAAACTTCTGTCGTTTTTGACAGTATAGATATTGACATAATATCTCCGTTCTTTACATTTTCCCAAATCTTAATGTTTCAATATTTTATAGTAATTCTTCGTTTATCATGTACCCAAATCTTCATCAAAATTTAATCTTTAATATGAAGTATAATTTATTCTGCTAAGAGTATTTTATTTTCTTGATTCAGGCAATATTTTATTGTAATTCAGTTGTTATCAGTTATCAGTTTGACGTTTGTCCTAAAACAGTCGACTTTGTCCCTAGGCAACAGTCTTCAACTTTATGCAACCAAAAATAGTGTCGTAATGTATTCATTATGGAACCAAAGTAAAAAAAGGCAGTTTTTCTTTAAAATATCAACAAAAAATTTATTCAAATCAACAATACTTTCATATTCCTTCGAGAAAACCATACCAAAGTCAACAAGAAACGCGTGGGAAGAGCCTTAAAAGGAATCACCGGCCGGTGAACGGTTTTCGAGCGGTTGGTCGGGGCAATCCGACCCTGATTTTAGAGTCAAGCGAAACCCATCATTCACCGGAATCCATCAGCGTTTCGTGCAGATTTGCGTCGCGATCAGCGGTTCGACGATCGTCCGAGCGCGTCGGACAAATTGCCTGAATACGCTCAGAGTCGGTCCGGCCCGGCCGGGCCGTCCGACCGGCCAAAACCTTCGAACCTGCTGGAAGCGTCCAGATTTATGGCCGGTCTGCACCGACGGGTTCATCTCCTCGCTCATCGTTCATGTGATAACGCGCGATAATGTCGGGACCTCCGGACCCACCTACAAGAGTTTGCAGCCGCCTCCTCCGGCTTGCGGCCGATTTCCAACACGTGTTACGTCGCACAGTAGTCGATAATGCGAATTTAGCTGGTCAAAATGATTTCGGTGATGCAAAGTGGTTCATTTTGCAAGTTTTAGCTGGACAAAATTATTTTTTTTTTACTCTTAGATTAAGTTATAATAATAATTTGGTAACTAGAAAAATAGTGAAAAGAATCTAAAGTTGAAGGGGTTGTTTTTAAGGGGTTGAAACGCTGAAAGTTCGTTTAATAATTTAAATTCATCTAAATGTGATAGTATTTTAATCACAAAACCAGATAATGTAGCAGATAAAATTTAAAGTACCAATACGGTAGTGTTTGAGGGGGTTGAAAAATGAACTATAATTAAAAATTCTAAAACTTTGCAAATGTGTTAATATTAGACATGGGAACTCGTCAAAAAAAATTTAACTCATTTGGCTATCGGGTGGTTTTCGAGAAGGTTGATAAATAAAGTATATTTCTTTGATATTGCAGTGGATCAGAGATAATGTAGTAAAGAAGGTCGTAAATCAGTAACTTATAATGAACGTTTTATATTCATATATGAAGTAACACAGATATTTTTGTTAATATGTTTCTATATCAACACGTATTTTATATATAGATAACTAGATATTAACACTGAACAGTATAACATTTGATCTCCAATAAAAATTATAAAACTTTTTGATTATAATACTATATTAGCAGTGTGTTGTTTTCTTTTGTTGTAAGTATGCCAATTATACCTATCTGCAATCACAAGAAAAATGTTTTTGTAAATCAATTAGAATAGCGAATCGCCTAGAACAACGTAACTGGACCAAAATATTTTATAGTGCGTTTTTATTATTTATTTACTGATTATAGTAACAAACGCAACAATATATTCTTGACATTAAATAAACAATATAAAGATGAAAAGCTTGAGGAATATACATAATTTGTAACCATTTTGAATAAATCATTGTTTTCGAAAAGAAAACTTATTAGCTTTAATTTTAGTCGATGCAGCCCATATTTCGGCAAATCTGGACGAAACACTCAACATTTTTAACTGAATTTGAGTGAATCATCAATCCGCAACATATTAAACTTGTGACTGATATAATCCATTAGAGCAATTTGTTCTTTTTTTCTGTTTTCGCCATTCTTCAAAAGACAATTTTGAAATCAAAGACATGTCCTGAAAAAAATTAAAGTGGCGAAAAATCTAAACTCAAAGAAAGATTTATTACCTTTAAAAAATAACGTTAATTTTTAAAATTTTTCTGAAAAGATACAAAATAACATAAGCTTGACTATACCTTCATTTCATGTTTCAAACAATTAGTACAGTGAACTTTGAATCTCACCCCCATTCGAATATTTACCACAATAGTTTAAGGAAATTTCAATTTTTAATATTTTCTTGTCAAAGATCCACCGTATTACGGAGGAATCAACCCACATGTGGATAGAAAATTTAACCTTAAAATTGTGCTACCTATTTCGTTATTACTGTTCTGGTTGTATCTCCTTTAAAAACAGAGATAATGAAAAGAATCCAAAAACAAAATGTTCAGAAAATAAGAGATTACAGTTATCGCCAGGAAAACCAATTTTTTGTCAATATTTTAATTATTTCCTAATTCTTTTGACCAGTGTAGTTCCAGAATTACCCTAAATCTCTAATACAAAGTTTCATGGACATGGACGGTGTTTTGCAATAACTAGAAGCAAATTTTGCCTGACTGCTTACTTACTTGGTTACATGGCCACGTAGATATTGATTGTCATAATAAGTCATATTTGCTTTTAATATGTTTGAAACCATTTGACATAACATATAAACAGCTGACGTATTTAACAATTTTGATTTCCTGATTATACTAAAAGTAGTGTTAATTGCATGGGAGTAGAAGTTATAACAGAACCTAGGTCGTGTATGGTATCATATTAAAATATCTATCCAACGATAGTCAATCCTGTGAATATAAGAAAAAGGTTGGGTATTATTACACTCCCTAGGTTTCGGAACTTTTAATTTAAGCTTGTATCTAAACATAAAAACATAAAAATAAGTGCTAGATTTTTTAATACAATTTTTCCTGTGTTTTCAAATAGATATAATATTATCAACCTCACAAGATTTCAGAATCCTTACGCCAAACATATTTTTCAACCCCCCTTAAATCATCCCCTATAGGGCTGAGATTTTTTTACTATTATCCACCTATCTAACAACTATATTTAATTTACCAAAAAATTATTTCGATCACCTAAAAGTGCAAAACCAACCACTGTGCGGTTGTAAGGCCCGAATCTACTTTTGCTGTCTGGCTTATTTATTACTCTGTTCGCGGAAGGGTGGGCCTGCTTTGTATAAGTCTGAAGTTGCTGTTACGCCTATGGGTAACATGATACAAATAACGCATCGGGGGTGAAGTAATAAAGAGAACAGTTGGTGCGCTGTTTGTTCTGAAGACCTCTTAACACTTGTGTGTTATAGGTTTGTGGTAGTAAAATGGTTGATTTGACTAGGGTTGGTATGGGGGATTGCCAGATAAAAGCTGGTGGTATAACATCGTGAGAAAAGTACTACAGAAGAAGAGCAAATAATGAGTTAAGTGCCAAAAAATTAGTTTTAAATTTAATTGCTGAATTTACTTCTTGATTGCTTGTTCATTAGAATAACTAGATAAAAATTACACCAGAATATATTTAATATTTATTTAAGTAAGCACAAAAAGCAGTAAAGCACAAAAAGGACAAAAGGAAGTATATTTTTCTCGGTTTAGCCTGCGTATGACGTCGGTATATAAATGAATACATGGCCTGTCCCTAAGAGTAGATACTGTTTTGTGAGCACAAAAGGTTTTTGTCCTCTAGCACACTTCTGGTAGCCAGATTAGGGCGAGGGACTTATGCAGCTGTCCACAAAATAATCTTGCATCATCGTATTGTAGGACAGAAAAGTAAATGTTTTACCTAAACACACAAACTAGGAAGTTACAACACGTTAAAATTTGTCTAAAATTTGAATTTTTATATTTTAAGTTAGAAACAATTTGCCTACACTCTGTAGTGTCTTTTCGTTTTATAGGTTTATTGTACAATATTAAATCACATTTAACAAGAAAATAGTCATGCATGAAAAAAAAAAGTTAACGAAATTAATAATCAACGTTTTTTTGTTTTAAATATTTGACTTGTAGGTACACCCCCAAAAAAAGTAATCAAACGGTTTTGTGTCGTCTGCGAGCCACTAAAAAACCTCATTCGGAAAATAAGTTGTTAATTACGAATTCGGCCGGTAGAGGCGCTGTGTTCGTCTTGCCGCTAGCCAGTCGCCAGAGTCAACATGCTCTCGGATGCTGGTATCGTATCTCCAAGGACTGGCAAGAACGTAAATAATGTCTAATATTACAATAACAGCCGTTTCCTTTTATGCGTAGTTCGGAATCGGGGAATCTGGCGTCCTCGACAAATACTTATCATAATTCATTTCGTTTATTAAAATTTTAATTAACGGTCCGGAACGCGGAATAACGGCCACCGGAAGAGTCCTCGAGAGCTCGTTTGTTATAATTCATGAAAGTGGAAGTCAAGACGATACGATGAGGTTATTATATTTCTATTTATAGAAGGTACGTTCGCTCAAAGATAAAGTAAAGTAAAATAAAGGAAAAGTAAATTTTAACAATATAGCAATTACAGAAGTTAAACAGCAGCTCAGTGAGTACTTGCATGAAAATGAATTTATTACTGACCAACAAACAGATTTTCAAGTTAAAGATTCATGCGAGACAGCTCTAAGTTTGGTAAAAATGAACGAATGCGCCAACATGTCTTATAAAACGAGTGTAATATACTATTTTCCTTTACTTCCCGTCATTAACTTGATATAAATTTAGAACCTATCATAACTTTTGTTAGTGGATGGAAAGTAAATGGGTGTATTGGATTAGTTTCTTTGCGCTGAATATGAATCCGGGCTTGAAAGTTTCGTATCACATCAGGTTATTGAGTTTTTGTTGTTGTCTGTTGTTTCTGATACGGAAGCACCCGCATATCAAATGCTTTTTTGAAACATTTGGGAATAAACTATCAAAATTTCAGGTAAAAAGTTTAACAAAGTTTAAGGTTTACTATGAGACTCTTTTGAGGTGAAACTTGCCAATATTGCTAAACTAAACTCACTTTCTTGATTTTGACCTCTCATTTTCACCGCTTCTCCGAAAGCCTTACGTGTTTTTTGAGTTCGTATTCGGGTTCAGAACAAATAATGCTATCCAGAACGAGATTTTATTTTCGATTTATATACCTACTCCCATGTTACTAAGAATTATCCATATTTTGTAATAATTTAGCGTGTTTTTCAAAAAAAAAAATTAATGCTATAAAATATGTCCGCTACCATTAAGATAAATAGCGTTATAAAAATCAGTAAGAGAAATAAGGGACAGCTATTATTATTTGTATTGGTCCTAATCATTAAAATGTGTATTTTGATAGTAAAAATCGACGAATCCAAAGACTTTTTAAAATAACAAACCGTCTCAGCCCACAAATTAAAAAAAAAAAACGTAAAATATCTGTAATCCTGGAGGCGTTTGCGATAGAATTTTTCACAGTAAATTTTGGATTTTTTAACAATTATTAATCTTATAATATTTGTAATCTTCGCTTGTAATACCGAAAACAGTGTTATAACGTGTGCAATTGTGAATGCAAACTAGAAAAATTTATCTGTAGTACAAAGAACGTCCGGATTAGCACAACAGGAATAACAACAAAAAAGATACGAGACGCGAATTCCAGTGTTTGCAGGAATAATAGTTAATTGGAGTAAACGCTCGAGTCGGCGGAAAAAGTTATTTTGTTAGCTTAATTCTTCCGTTTCGTTTTCAAACCGGTTTTAATTTGCGAAACAGTAAGCTCGACTTATCCCCGCGAAAGCTCGATATTAAATTCCGCGTCTCGAATTCGGTTTGGCGCCGGCACAGGCCAGTCGGCCGGTCGGACTGAATCGAGCGGTAGTAGAGTTTCGGCTATACCGAGCTCGCTGTATGTACACAACGATTATTCAAATGAGAGGAGAAAGTTTCAGGTCCGCCGCCGCAAAAGTTTCCGGATTTGACGCGCGCAAACTTTATTAATATTAATTCAACGCTTATGCAGATCCGCGCTGGTAGAGAGAAAAGAAGAAAATCTGAGAGGACCAGATGAACCGAGTGCGATGTTAATCTCAGGTTATCCAGGAAGTAAAGTTGTCTACCCCAAAACTCCGTTTGAGTTATTAAACTTTATAGTATTACTTACTTAATTAAATCAATTTAATATTGAGTCCATGTCCTCAGCCCCCCCCCCCATACATTCCAAATTTCAAAATTATCGTATATCAAAGTTTTGTGCTAGTTTTGTGCTGTTTTGTGCCGCAAACTAGAAGTTTTCTGCTTCTTTCGTTTCCGAGTTATAAGCATTTTTCTGAAGGGGGGCTGTGAACATGCCCCAACTTGGAATTCCGATTAAATATTGTTAAATAGGTTTTTAGTTATAAAGTCGAAAAACGAAAAGAGCACAAAACTTCTGGTTTGCGGCACAAAACAGCACAAAGCTAGCACAATACTTTAGCATCAAAAAAAGTTTGATTTTATTTCGAATTTGGAAGTTAGATCAGGCATGTCCACAGCCCCCCTTTACAAAAATGCTTATAACTCGGAAACGAAAGAAGCACAGAACTTCTAGTTTGCGGCACAAAACTGCACAAAACTAGCACAATACTTTAATGACAATATTTTGGAGACTGTGGCGAACTTAATAATAAAATTATAAACCCCTAACCACAACAAGTATTTTAGAACCTAAATACGTTTTCAGCAACTACGTTGCCATCTTCAGTAGAATCTAAAACGAGGAAAAGAGAGATTAGCACTTCATAGTATCACTAGTGGAAGTGACGTCCATGTTAAAAATTACCCTATATATACCCATTTGTTGTTCACACCTCAGTGAATTTTGATCATTGAAGCGTAAAAAACAAGTTTTAATTAAAGCAGGTCAAACAATGGCGAACTAGGTATAGGACCCCTGTCTGAATTTATTACTTTTTCTCTATTCAAGTGAATAAAGATACTTTCCAAGCTGTTTAGTTCCCTATTATTTGACACAGCTTTTACAAGTTTTAAGTCATCTACAACTACTTTATGACCTGTGTCTAAAATATGTTGAGCCACACTAGATTTTTCAAAACGATTATATTTAAAATGAGCTACATGTTCTTTGAACCTAGTTAAAATTGTTCTTCTAGTCTAGCCGACGTATTCTTTTTCACAGTCATGACATTTGATACAATATATACCAGATTTATCAAGTACATCTACCTTATCCTTTGGGTTTCCAAGAAGGTTTTTTATGCTATTATGAGTCGAATATGCTATACAGAGATTTTGTGATGTAAAAATACTTCTCAAACCCCTCGTATATGCACAATCGAACGGTATTTTAACATATTTCTTCTTTTCTACAGACAAAGTATTTAAAGTAGATATTTGATTTACATACATTTTTTTGATTCTGCTTCTTAATCATTCTATCAACTATTTTCTCAGGGTACCCATTATGTATGACAACATTCTTAATAAACAATAATTCTTGCTGATATCTATCTGCGGACAATGGAAATTTCAATAACCTATTTACTAAACAACTAATAAAAGACAATTTTTGTTGAAAAGGATGCTGCGAATCATTAGGGATAAACCTGATTGTGTTTCTATTAAATTTCTATTATATTTTTGCTATTCCTGACTACCAGAGTATCTAAAAATGGAAGTTGGCCGTTAACTTCTTGTTCTACAGTAAAGTTAATGGTGTTGAATTTAGAATTCAAAACGAGAAGAAAATCTTGAATACTGCACTTCTTGGTGTCAAAAATGGCAAAAATATCGTCGACATACCTAACCCAAGTCTTAGGGAAATATGGTGCTACAGACTTTACATTGGTTTCAAATCTGCTCATAAACAAGTTGGCAATAAAAGGTGAGAGACAGTTACCCATTGCAGTTCCCTCAAGTTGTTCAAAAAACTTTCCGTTTATTTGAAAACAATTTTGTGACATACAAAGGGCAGTCAATCTTACATATTCATCTATTTCTGACGGGTCAAAGTTGTTATTGCTCAATAATTCCCTAAGAAACTCCAAAGTTTCCGGAATAGGAAACTTTTAACATGGACGTCACTTCCACTAGTGATTTGCTTGGACAATATCCAGTAAAGATACTATGAAGTGCTAATCTCTGTTTTCCTCTTTTTAGGTTCTACTGAAGATGGCAACATAGTTGCTGAAATACGTATTTAGGTTCTAAAATACTTGTTGTGGTTAGGGGTTTATAATTTTATTAACAATACTTTAACATAAGAAAATTTTAGTATTTCGAATGTAGGGGAACTGAGAACATGATCCCTTTAATATTATCGTTTATAGAGATGTTATTCTGTATATATCGGATGCGTTTAAATTTATAAACTAATCGATTGAAGTGATATGAATTGGCTGATAATGAACGTCATTAGTGTTCGCTATGAAATTTACAATCACATTAGTTTTGATTATATACTATTTGATTTTCATATCGCGTGTATTGTTGTGTTTTAGCTTAGAGCTTAGTGGGTATATAAATTACACCGATTATAACAAATATATCGGTGTCCACCGTGAGGTTAATGTATTGCACATGTTAACTTTTATGTGATTGGTATCTCAAACTCTAGGGACAGGTTATTATAATAAACCAAGCAATATGGAAAGGTCATAGATATCCTGATGTCTGGCAACTTAATTTGTTGTTTGTATCTGAAAACCCAAAATTAGTTCTATTTATAAGAATCAAAGTATGTAGTTTATTAGAATAAATTATACGGAAGATTCTTTTCTTAAAAGAAACATTTTTATTTTGATTTAGAAAAAAATAATTAAGAAATAAGTCGGTTGTATAGGGTAATTCTCAAATAACGCATATTTTGGTTTAAATATAAAATATAAAACGCTGGTGCGCCTTCTCACTCTTTGGACAAGTTTGAAAAATATCTCCTGGTTATTAAATGGACTATAAGAAATCCAAAGAGGAGAGCCACTAATTTTTTTGTATTTAGCAATTTATTTTTATTAGTAAACAAATAAACAACCTTCGCGAGACAAAACCACTATAGTTTCCATTGTAATTTTCTAAAAAGAGTATAACAGTTTACAGACAATACAAGTTAAAACTCCTGAGTCCAACCCTGTCGAAATCGAACGAACCTCCGAGTTTGACCGTGTGGAATGCCGGCAGAGCCAGTCTTCGACGGGTCGGTTTACAGCGAAGCAGGCCTTCGAACCACCTGACCATTTTTTACCGTCTACATTCACTCGCACCAAACGCAGTGCTAATCCTACAACATAACCAAAAATATTTACGCGTTGTGCCGTCTAAATAACCGTGTTTAGTGGACGATTTACCAGGATATTTACCAGGATACTTACCACGAATACTATCACCATCATCTTGCATCGCAACACCGCTGCGTCTACCCGTTTTTTTCTTTCATCTCGAGTCTCCAACTACAAAGGTAAAGAAAGCATGCAGTATAAAATGTATAAAATAACCGCCCGCGCGGTTTTTTCATCGTGCGCGCGTCCTATGCGATGTCTTCGCCTGTATCATTTCATATTCCTTTAGGTCCTTTGCGGAAGGGAAGCTGAATAACCGACCCACCTCAGTCGTTGCGTTCCAGATCCGGTAAATATCCCTTTGAATCCTGCTCCTCGCATTTGCATCCTCCACCTGTGAAATTTTATTTTCAAAAGTTGAACCGTTCACCCTCGTGGTGTGTGGCGGTGGCTTCACGGTCCCGCGACCCATTTAACCCCGGTCACGGCTCGCCGAAAATATTTTCGCGGGGATAGATGGCACCCCAGAGGAGGCAACAGGAAATATCTGCTTTTTAGGCCCTATTGAAAATTATAAGTGTATTATTATTCGGGTGCATGGTTATAGGAAGCTTTACTAGTCTATTGCCCACAAATTTAATAACTAGATTACGTTGTTTTATTGGTTTATAAAGAAAAACATACTGTACCATGACAGGACTAAAAATTTTATCTAAATTAATTTATGGTAGATACTTGTAAGATTTAACATTCTTAATTCTTCGTTCATCAGTGTTTTCATGCGTTTTTAATTGCAGATTTGTAGAATAAATAGAGTGCTTAATTGCTACATTAGGTATTTATTTAGTATGTTATTAATATCCCTTAAATCTGTGGGAAATCCCATCGCTTACTGGAATAAATATACAGATTACATAGATGTTTTGAATGGTTGGAATCCACAATTTGCTGAGTACTTAATTTTTAGATTTGGTTATGTGTTTTACTAATTTTGATATTGATTTTGTGAAATTTTTGAAATAACAGAACGTTTGAATTTTTGCAATTCATTTGAGTATGTATATTAGTACTCGTAATTTTTGGTTTTTCAATAAATTAAACAAAGAAGACTAATTTTTTTATATTTACGTTCTCTTCTTGGGGTTTTGTGACTTTAGAATCGATAAATAAAATATTTAAAATCTGCATAGAGTAGCTTAAACTACGTACTTGTAAACTACTTTATAATATCCTGCCATTGACCATTACTATAACACATCAAATCCTTCTTCTATAATAGGATATCTAATTTCCATGCATGAAAAGACTTCGCAGCTTTGAAAGCTCCTCTCGCTAATATACGTCGACAATAAAACAGTTATAAACACATTCAACGTTCTATATTTAGACTCTCACAAGTGGGGAGCAGGTAGGTTCGTATAGAGTGGGCAAATCCCTCCCCCCCTTGAAAGGGTAGGTACACCCTAAAACGAATAATTATAAATAATGGAAGAGTAACATTAAAGAGTACTTCCGACGCACCTCGCAGTCATCATCATCATCATCGTCGAAGCTCGACGCCCGCCGCCGCCGCCGCGTTCTAGATTACAAGGGCTGTTCGTCGATGAATAAGAACCGTAATGAGAGGGCGAAAACCGTTCGCGAGGGGTTGACAAGGTGCGGGGATGGTACGCACAGTAGTCGATTTTGCAGTTTTCATAAGAATTATTTTGTTTTGTAGATGAACTTAATATAGTCGTTAGATGGGTGAAACAAATACATACAATGTAATAATCGTGAACCTGTGAATATAGAAAAAAATAAAAAAAATAATTCTTAAACCTTACCTTACCTTACCTTACCTTACCTCACCTTACCTTACCTTACCTTACCTTACCTTACCTTACCTTACCTTACCTTACCTTACCTTACCTTACCTTACCTTACCTTACCTTACCTTACCTTACCTTACCTTACCTTACCTTACCTTACCTTACCTTACCTTTCCTTACCTTACCTTACGTTGCCTTACTTCACCTTACTTCACCTTACGTTACCTTACTTAACTTTACGGCTATCTTAAGTTCATTTGCAAAAGAAAATATTTTGATGAGTTAAAAGTGCGAAATGAGCCACTGTTGGGTGGAGGGATAGACCTTAGTCGGGGGATGGTTGGCGGTGGCGGGTCGTAGATAGTCGGCGTTGTCGGTAGAGGGCGCATCATTAGCGCCATTATCCGTCTAATTCGTAAACACGGCAACCCTCGATCTGTGCGCGCCTCCGTTCCCCCACTACTGTGTGTTGACAAAGCGGCCGCGTTCGGCGAAACGGCGTGTTTGGAGTTCACATGTTCCAAGGGGTCCGAGGGAGGCTATAAATCGTACGATTCGCAAACCGCATCGCCTACACTCCACGGAAAATACGTGTGACGTTTTCGCTACCCCTGTGTGTGTGTGTGGGTTGGGGGAACGCGAAAGACTGACATCGGCAGAAGTTGGGGGTGGTTGATCTGATGGAAAGACAAAAAGGTTTATTACCTAGTTCGTTTAGCGAGTAAGCTCGTTAGGTTTAGAATTAGTTAGGAAATGCGTTTTGGGAAAATGGGACGGGGGAATCCTACGTCAAATCGACAAACATTTTATGTCATAATTAAATTTTGGTGACTGTTGAACAATATTTTGGCTACAATTTAATCAAAAGTGACATAAACATGTTCCTAGAACTTAAAAAAATATCACTAGCGTAAAACACGAACTATCCAAACCTCCGGTATGCTTTATTTGTTCGATGTTTCGCGTTTTATTATTATCTCTAACGAATCCCATTAAGTCGGACGACTTTGCGAATGTCTTCCGCTTCTCTTTCATCACTTTATTGAACGCTCTATAATTAGACGAAGTACCGTAAACGGATTTTATTGCCTTGGTTTATTTACATCGCTGCTTTGTGCGCGGAGTCTTGAACCGGTCCATTGAGCTTTTAGTTTAATTGCTATTTACCGGAATAAAAACACACGATAACCGGAATGGAAAGATACAGCAAATCTTTTGTTTTAATTTAAAGTGATCCTGTTAAAAAAGGAAAGATTTAATTGCATCTTGTAGAACGAAATTATGAAGAAAGAAGTACAGTTTCAGTGTCACCTTAGAGGTGAGGCGAAACTTCGGTTTAACTTCTTTCAAACAGACATATTTGCCTCATGTTTTAATTTTTTAGAACAGCTATTAGACGGTTATTAAATACGTGATTACTGTTGTAAAATCTTCTATGAGTAGTTAAATTATTAATGCAATAAATGTCCATCTGCGTGCTACAGAACGCGCTCACCACTTGTCTCGTGTATCATTATACCAGCACATGTTAAGGGGAATAGCCTTTCTTTATAGCATTGGCTAATTAAGACTTAATGACTTCTTACGGTTTATTATGTTAATAAAAACTACTCAATTGATGCAGGTTTTGGAGCCATACATGCACTTGATATCCACACGCCATTTTTACCACCAGTTATCAGCTTGTTTTATTATTTTTTACATTTTTAAAGATAAGTTGATAATCGTACTTATCGGTAGTTAAGTATATAATCAGTAGCAATACTTCAAGTAATACAGTAGTACTGTCACAATTAATTGAAACACGAGTATTTCTCAAGAAATGAGTAACCAAATGTGGTAAAACTACGTTGTCAGTGGTACCTATTATGTACAAGTAGCATGCTTGGAGTGGGGCAAGAACTATGCCAAAATTTATTTTTATGCAATATAATAGGTATAATATGCTATAAGTAACAAGAAAGTAACGCCTTAGGGAATAGTTGTTTTAAACTACACTTCGAATCTGTAAAACTTATAGTATGTTTTTAATATTTTTGTGGATTCTTGAAAATTAGACAAAAGAATTGGCTAAATTTCAAATTTTTCAATTTACTAAATACACAGGTTGTGCATAATGTTTTGCTAGATCTCAGATTTGCTATGAGTCTCATATATTTCAATACAATCTCATATTGAGTTACCAACATGTCATATAATTTAAGGACACCTTTTTCATGTTTATAACTCCAGATATTTCAGAAAAGGCATTCGTATTGTTTGTTTGTAACTCAACTCCGTAGAGAGGCATATCATTTGATTGCGTCCAAATATTTATTAATATTACTCAAACTGGAGGATTAAAACCAGGTTGTAGGACAAACAATTTTGTATGTACCACGGGCATTACTAAAAGTTTATACTCTCGGGCGACCTAAATAGCTCGAGGACACGCTTGAGCTATTGGAGAACTTCTCAATAGACTTGCTTCAAAGGAAACCAACTATAAAATTACTCTTATAATAGAAGACCGCATACTAAAACTGTCTGGTTTAGTTAAACATATGTTCTGTTTAACACTTTAAACAGTTAACATCATAATATCTAGGACAAAAGTAGCAGATAGGAAATCACTTATTTAGTGTAGCTACCATTTAGTGGAGACACAAAAGTGCCAGTTCGTTAGAACATAAATCAATGTAAACGATAATTACAACTGACGTCAAATTGCCACAATTCTAATTTAGTTTCTTTGATAAACAGATTTATTTTAAATGTTTTACATCATATTAGGTAGTGTACAGCCCAAGTACAGCCCTCTATCTATTTTAGTTTGTACAGGAGGATTTTTGAAACTTAGATTTTACGTTGTTTATCGGTGGTCGAAAGTTATTATTTCGCTTCATGTGCGATTACGAGCAAAGTAGTTGGGATACAAATTATTATTATACACGTTTATGGATCAGATACATTGGGTAATTAATTCTAAAAAGTACAGCCCTCTATCTATGTTAGTTTGTTCAGGAGGATTTTTGAAACTTAGATTTTACGTTGTTTATCGGTGGTTTAATGCTATTATTTCGCTTCATGTGCGATTACGAGCAAAGTAGTTGGGATACAAATTATTATTATACACGTTTATGCGTCAGATACATTGGGTAATTAATTCTAAAAAGTACAGCCCTCTATCTATTCTAGTTTGTTCAGGAGGATTTTTGAAACTTAGATTTTACGTTGTTTATCGGTGGTTTAATGCTATTATTTCGCTTCATGTGCGATTACGAGCAAAGTAGGTGGGATACAAATTATTATTATACACGTTTATGGGTCAGATACATTGGGTAATTAATTCTAAAAAGTACAGCCCTCTATCTATTTTAGTTTGTTCAGGAGGATTTTTGAAACTTAGATTTTACGTTGTTTATCGGTGGTTTAATGCTTTTATTTCGTTTCATGTGCGATTACGAGCAAAGTAGTTGGGATAAAAATTACTATTATACACGTTTATGGGTCAGATACATTGGGTAATTAATTCTAAAAAGTACAGCCCTCTATCTATTTTAGTTTGTTCAGGAGGATTTTTGAAACTTAGATTTTACGTTGTTTATCGGTGGTTTAATGCTATTATTTCGCTTCATGTACGATTACGAGCAAAGTAGTTGGGATAGAAATTATTATTATACACGTTTATGGGTCAGATACATTGGGTAATTAATTCTAAAAAGTACAGCCCTCTGTCTATTTTAGTTTGTTCAGGAGGATTTTTGAAACTTAGATTTTACGTTGTTTATCGGTGGTTTAATGCTATTATTTCGCTTCATGTGCGATTACGAGCAAAGTAGTTGGGATACAAATTATTATTATACACATTTATGGGTCAGATACATTGGGTGATTAATTCTAAAAAGTACAGCCCTCTATCTATGTTAGTTTGTTCAGGAGGATTTTTGAAACTTAGATTTTACGTTGTTTATCGGTGGTTGAATGTTATTATTTTGCTTCATGTGCGATTACGAGCAAAGTTGTTGGGATACAAATTATTATTATACACGTTTATGGCTCAGATACATTGGCTAATTAATTCTAAAAAGTACAGCCCTCTATCTATTTTAGTTTGTTCAGGAGGATTTTTGAAACTTAGATTTTACGTTGTTTATCGGTGGTCGAAAGTTATTATTTCGCTTCATGTGCGATTACGAGCAAAGTAGTTGGGATACAAATTATTATTATACACGTTTATGGATCAGATACATTGGGTAATTAATTCTAAAAAGTACAGCCCTCTATCTATGTTAGTTTGTTCAGGAGGATTTTTGAAACTTAGATTTTACGTTGTTTATCGGTGGTTTAATGCTATTATTTCGCTTCATGTGCGATTACGAGCAAAGTAGTTGGGATACAAATTATTATTATACACGTTTATGCGTCAGATACATTGGGTAATTAATTCTAAAAAGTACAGCCCTCTATCTATTCTAGTTTGTTCAGGAGGATTTTTGAAACTTAGATTTTACGTTGTTTATCGGTGGTTTAATGCTATTATTTCGCTTCATGTGCGATTACGAGCAAAGTAGTTGGGATACAAATTATTATTATACACGTTTATGGGTCAGATACATTGGGTAATTAATTCTAAAAAGTACAGCCCTCTATCTATTTTAGCTTGTTCAGGAGGATTTTTGAAACTTAGATTTTACGTTGTTTATCGGTGGTTTAATGCTTTTATTTCGTTTCATGTGCGATTACGAGCAAAGTAGTTGGGATAAAAATTATTATTATACACGTTTATGGGTCAGATACATTGGGTGATTAATTCTAAAAAGTACAGCCCTCTATCTATGTTAGTTTGTTCAGGAGGATTTTTGAAACTTAGATTTTACGTTGTTTATCGGTGGTTGAATGTTATTATTTTGCTTCATGTGCGATTACGAGCAAAGTTGTTGGGATACAAATTATTATTATACACGTTTATGGCTCAGATACATTGGCTAATTAATTCTAAAAAGTACAGCCCTCTATCTATTTTAGTTTGTTCAGGAGGATTTTTGAAACTTAGATTTTACGTTGTTTATCGGTGGTCGAAAGTTATTATTTCGCTTCATGTGCGATTACGAGCAAAGTAGTTGGGATACAAATTATTATTATACACGTTTATGGATCAGATACATTGGGTAATTGATTCTAAAAAGTACAGCCCTCTATCTATGTTAGTTTGTTCAGGAGGATTTTTGAAACTTAGATTTTACGTTGTTTATCGGTGGTTTAATGCTATTATTTCGCTTCATGTGCGATTACGAGCAAAGTAGTTGGGATACAAATTATTATTATACACGTTTATGCGTCAGATACATTGGGTAATTAATTCTAAAAAGTACAGCCCTCTATCTATTCTAGTTTGTTCAGGAGGATTTTTGAAACTTAGATTTTACGTTGTTTATCGGTGGTTTAATGCTATTATTTCGCTTCATGTGCGATTACGAGCAAAGTAGTTGGGATACAAATTATTATTATACACGTTTATGGGTCAGATACATTGGGTAATTAATTCTAAAAAGTACAGCCCTCTATCTATTTTAGCTTGTTCAGGAGGATTTTTGAAACTTAGATTTTACGTTGTTTATCGGTGGTTTAATGCTTTTATTTCGTTTCATGTGCGATTACGAGCAAAGTAGTTGGGATAAAAATTATTATTATACACGTTTATGGGTCAGATACATTGGGTAATTAATTCTAAAAAGTACAGCCCTCTATCTATTTTAGTTTGTTCAGGAGGATTTTTGAAACTTAGATTTTACGTTGTTTATCGGTGGTTTAATGCTATTATTTCGCTTCATGTGCGATTACGAGCAAAGTAGTTGGGATAGAAATTATTATTATACACGTTTATGGGTCAGATACATTGGGTAATTAATTCTAAAAAGTACAGCCCTCTATCTATTTTAGTTTGTTCAGGACGATTTTTGAAACTTAGATTTTACGTTGTTTATCGGTGGTTTAATGCTATTATTTCGCTTCATGTGCGATTACGAGCAAAGTAGTTGGGATACAAATTATTATTGTACACGTTTATGCGTCAGATACATTGGGTAATTAATTCTAAAAAGTACAGCCCTCTATCTATTTTAGTTTGTTCAGGAGGATTTTTGAAACTTAGATTTTACGTTGTTTATCGGTGGTTTAATGCTATTATTTCGCTTCATGTGCGATTACGAGCAAAGTAGTTGGGATACAAATTATTATTATACACATTTATGGGTCAGATACATTGGGTAATTAATTCTAAAAAGTACAGCCCTCTATCTATGTTAGTTTGTTCAGGAGGATTTTTGAAACTTAGATTTTACGTTGTTTATCGGTGGTTGAATGTTATTATTTTGCTTCATGTGCGATTACGAGCAAAGTTGTTGGGATACAAATTATTATTATACACGTTTATGGCTCAGATACATTGGCTAATTAATTCTAAAAAGTACAGCCCTCTATCTATTTTAGTTTGTTCAGGAGGATTTTTGAAACTTAGATTTTACGTTGTTTATCGGTGGTCGAAAGTTATTATTTCGCTTCATGTGCGATTACGAGCAAAGTAGTTGGGATACAAATTATTATTATACACGTTTATGGATCAGATACATTGTGTAATTAATTCTAAAAAGTACAGCCCTCTATCTATGTTAGTTTGTTCAGGAGGATTTTTGAAACTTAGATTTTACGTTGTTTATCGGTTGTTTAATGCTATTATTTCGCTTCATGTGCGATTACGAGCAAAGTAGTTGGGATACAAATTATTATTATACACGTTTATGCGTCAGATACATTGGGTAATTAATTCTAAAAAGTACAGCCCTCTATCTATTCTAGTTTGTTCAGGAGGATTTTTGAAACTTAGATTTTACATTGTTTATCGGTGGTTTAATGCTATTATTTCGCTTCATGTGCGATTACGAGCAAAGTAGTTGGGATACAAATTATTATTATACACGTTTATGGGTCAGATACATTGGGTAATTAATTCTAAAAAGTACAGCCCTCTATCTATTTTAGTTTGTTCAGGAGGATTTTTGAAACTTAGATTTTACGTTGTTTATCGGTGGTTTAATGCTATTATTTCGCTTCATGTGCGATTACGAGCAAAGTAGTTGGGATAGAAATTATTATTATACACGTTTATGGGTCAGATACATTGGGTAATTAATTCTAAAAAGTACAGCCCTCTATCTATTTTAGTTTGTTCAGGAGGATTTTTGAAACTTAGATTTTACGTTGTTTATCGGTGGTTTAATGCTATTATTTCGCTTCATGTGCGATTACGAGCAAAGTAGTTGGGATACAAATTATTATTATACACGTTTATGCGTCAGATACATTGGGTAATTAATTCTAAAAAGTACAGCCCTCTATCTATTTTAGTTTGTTCAGGAGGATTTTTGAAACTTAGATTTTACGTTGTTTATCGGTGGTTTAATGCTATTATTTCGCTTCATGTGCGATTACGAGCAAAGTAGTTGGGATACAAATTATTATTATACACATTTATGGGTCAGATACATTGGGTAATTAATTCTAAAAAGTACAGCCCTCTATCTATGTTAGTTTGTTCAGGAGGATTTTTGAAACTTAGATTTTACGTTGTTTATCGGTGGTTGAATATTATTATTTTGCTTCATGTGCGATTACGAGCAAAGTAGTTGGGATACAAATTATTATTATACACATTTATGGGTCAGATACATTGGGTAATTAATTCTAAAAAGTACAGCCCTCTATCTATTTTAGTTTGTTCAGGAGGATTTTTGAAACTTAGATTTTACGTTGTTTATCGGTGGTCGAAAGTTATTATTTCGCTTCATGTGCGATTACGAGCAAAGTAGTTGGGATACAAATTATTATTATACACGTTTATGGATCAGATACATTGTGTAATTAATTCTAAAAAGTACAGCCCTCTATCTATGTTAGTTTGTTCAGGAGGATTTTTGAAACTTAGATTTTACGTTGTTTATCGGTGGTTTAATGCTATTATTTCGCTTCATGTGCGATTACGAGCAAAGTAGTTGGGATACAAATTATTATTATACACGTTTATGCGTCAGATACATTGGGTAATTAATTCTAAAAAGTACAGCCCTCTATCTATTCTAGTTTGTTCAGGAGGATTTTTGAAACTTAGATTTTACGTTGTTTATCGGTGGTTGAATATTATTATTTCGCTTCATGT
Organism: Melinopterus prodromus; assembly: GCA_964023965.1. Classification (NCBI taxonomy): domain Eukaryota; kingdom Metazoa; phylum Arthropoda; class Insecta; order Coleoptera; family Scarabaeidae; genus Melinopterus; species Melinopterus prodromus. The sequence continues at coordinate 1,369,211 of OZ030394.1, read as the reverse complement.
GCGATTACGAGCAAAGTAGTTGGGATACAAATTATTATTATACACATTTATGGGTCAGATACATTGGGTAATTAATTCTAAAAAGTACAGCCCTCTATCTATTTTAGTTTGTTCAGGAGGATTTTTGAAACTTAGATTTTACGTTGTTTATCGGTGGTCGAAAGTTATTATTTCGCTTCATGTGCGATTACGAGCAAAGTAGTTGGGATACAAATTATTATTATACACGTTTATGGATCAGATACATTGTGTAATTAATTCTAAAAAGTACAGCCCTCTATCTATGTTAGTTTGTTCAGGAGGATTTTTGAAACTTAGATTTTACGTTGTTTATCGGTGGTTTAATGCTATTATTTCGCTTCATGTGCGATTACGAGCAAAGTAGTTGGGATACAAATTATTATTATACACGTTTATGCGTCAGATACATTGGGTAATTAATTCTAAAAAGTACAGCCCTCTATCTATTCTAGTTTGTTCAGGAGGATTTTTGAAACTTAGATTTTACGTTGTTTATCGGTGGTTTAATGCTATTATTTCGCTTCATGTGCGATTACGAGCAAAGTAGTTGGGATACAAATTATTATTGTACACGTTTATGCGTCAGATACATTGGGTAATTAATTCTAAAAAGTACAGCCCTCTATCTATTTTAGTTTGTTCAGGAGGATTTTTGAAACTTAGATTTTACGTTGTTTATCGGTGGTTTAATGCTATTATTTCGCTTCATGTGCGATTACGAGCAAAGTAGTTGGGATACAAATTATTATTATACACATTTATGGGTCAGATACATTGGGTAATTAATTCTAAAAAGTACAGCCCTCTATCTATGTTAGTTTGTTCAGGAGGATTTTTGAAACTTAGATTTTACGTTGTTTATCGGTGGTTGAATGTTATTATTTTGCTTCATGTGCGATTACGAGCAAAGTTGTTGGGATACAAATTATTATTATACACGTTTATGGCTCAGATACATTGGCTAATTAATTCTAAAAAGTACAGCCCTCTATCTATTTTAGTTTGTTCAGGAGGATTTTTGAAACTTAGATTTTACGTTGTTTATCGGTGGTCGAAAGTTATTATTTCGCTTCATGTGCGATTACGAGCAAAGTAGTTGGGATACAAATTATTATTATACACGTTTATGGATCAGATACATTGTGTAATTAATTCTAAAAAGTACAGCCCTCTATCTATGTTAGTTTGTTCAGGAGGATTTTTGAAACTTAGATTTTACGTTGTTTATCGGTGGTTTAATGCTATTATTTCGCTTCATGCGCGATTACGAGCAAAGTAGTTGGGATACAAATTATTATTATACACGTTTATGCGTCAGATACATTGGGTAATTAATTCTAAAAAGTACAGCCCTCTATCTATTCTAGTTTGTTCAGGAGGATTTTTGAAACTTAGATTTTACATTGTTTATCGGTGGTTTAATGCTATTATTTCGCTTCATGTGCGATTACGAGCAAAGTAGTTGGGATACAAATTATTATTATACACGTTTATGGGTCAGATACATTGGGTAATTAATTCTAAAAAGTACAGCCCTCTATCTATTTTAGTTTGTTCAGGAGGATTTTTGAAACTTAGATTTTACGTTGTTTATCGGTGGTTTAATGCTATTATTTCGCTTCATGTGCGATTACGAGCAAAGTAGTTGGGATAGAAATTATTATTATACACGTTTATGGGTCAGATACATTGGGTAATTAATTCTAAAAAGTACAGCCCTCTATCTATTTTAGTTTGTTCAGGAGGATTTTTGAAACTTAGATTTTACGTTGTTTATCGGTGGTTTAATGCTATTATTTCGCTTCATGTGCGATTACGAGCAAAGTAGTTGGGATACAAATTATTATTATACACGTTTATGCGTCAGATACATTGGGTAATTAATTCTAAAAAGTACAGCCCTCTATCTATTTTAGTTTGTTCAGGAGGATTTTTGAAACTTAGATTTTACTTTGTTTATCGGTGGTTTAATGCTATTATTTCGCTTCATGTGCGATTACGAGCAAAGTAGTTGGGATACAAATTATTATTATACACATTTATGGGTCAGATACATTGGGTAATTAATTCTAAAAAGTACAGCCCTCTATCTATGTTAGTTTGTTCAGGAGGATTTTTGAAACTTAGATTTTACGTTGTTTATCGGTGGTTGAATATTATTATTTTGCTTCATGTGCGATTACGAGCAAAGTAGTTGGGATACAAATTATTATTATACACATTTATGGGTCAGATACATTGGGTAATTAATTCTAAAAAGTACAGCCCTCTATCTATTTTAGTTTGTTCAGGAGGATTTTTGAAACTTAGATTTTACGTTGTTTATCGGTGGTCGAAAGTTATTATTTCGCTTCATGTGCGATTACGAGCAAAGTAGTTGGGATACAAATTATTATTATACACGTTTATGGATCAGATACATTGTGTAATTAATTCTAAAAAGTACAGCCCTCTATCTATGTTAGTTTGTTCAGGAGGATTTTTGAAACTTAGATTTTACGTTGTTTATCGGTGGTTTAATGCTATTATTTCGCTTCATGTGCGATTACGAGCAAAGTAGTTGGGATACAAATTATTATTATACACGTTTATGCGTCAGATACATTGGGTAATTAATTCTAAAAAGTACAGCCCTCTATCTATTCTAGTTTGTTCAGGAGGATTTTTGAAACTTAGATTTTACGTTGTTTATCGGTGGTTGAATATTATTATTTCGCTTCATGTGCGATTACGAGCAAAGTAGTTGGGATACAAATTATTATTATACACATTTATGGGTCAGATACATTGGGTAATTAATTCTAAAAAGTACAGCCCTCTATCTATTTTAGTTTGTTCAGGAGGATTTTTGAAACTTAGATTTTACGTTGTTTATCGGTGGTCGAAAGTTATTATTTCGCTTCATGTGCGATTACGAGCAAAGTAGTTGGGATACAAATTATTATTATACACGTTTATGGATCAGATACATTGTGTAATTAATTCTAAAAAGTACAGCCCTCTATCTATGTTAGTTTGTTCAGGAGGATTTTTGAAACTTAGATTTTACGTTGTTTATCGGTGGTTTAATGCTATTATTTCGCTTCATGTGCGATTACGAGCAAAGTAGTTGGGATACAAATTATTATTATACACGTTTATGCGTCAGATACATTGGGTAATTAATTCTAAAAAGTACAGCCCTCTATCTATTCTAGTTTGTTCAGGAGGATTTTTGAAACTTAGATTTTACGTTGTTTATCGGTGGTTTAATGCTATTATTTCGCTTCATGTGCGATTACGAGCAAAGTAGTTGGGATACAAATTATTATTATACACGTTTATGGGTCAGATACATTGGGTAATTAATTCTAAAAAGTACAGCCCTCTATCTATTTTAGTTTGTTCAGGAGGATTTTTGAAACTTAGATTTTACGTTGTTTATCGGTGGTTTAATGCTATTATTTCGCTTCATGTGCGATTACGAGCAAAGTAGTTGGGATAGAAATTATTATTATACACGTTTATGGGTCAGATACATTGGGTAATTAATTCTAAAAAGTACAGCCCTCTATCTATTTTAGTTTGTTCAGGAGGATTTTTGAAACTTAGATTTTACGTTGTTTATCGGTGGTTTAATGCTATTATTTCGCTTCATGTGCGATTACGAGCAAAGTAGTTGGGATACAAATTATTATTATACACGTTTATGCGTCAGATACATTGGGTAATTAATTCTAAAGAGTACAGCCCTCTATCTATTTTAGTTTGTTCAGGAGGATTTTTGAAACTTAGATTTTACGTTGTTTATCGGTGGTTTAATGCTATTATTTCGCTTCATGTGCGATTACGAGCAAAGTAGTTGGGATACAAATTATTATTATACACATTTATGGGTCAGATACATTGGGTAATTAATTCTAAAAAGTACAGCCCTCTATCTATGTTAGTTTGTTCAGGAGGATTTTTGAAACTTAGATTTTACGTTGTTTATCGGTGGTTGAATATTATTATTTTGCTTCATGTGCGATTACGAGCAAAGTTGTTGGGATACAAATTATTATTACACACGTTTATGGCTCAGATACATTGGCTAATTAATTCTAAAAAGTACAGCCCTCTATCTATTTTAGTTTGTTCAGGAGGATTTTTGAAACTTAGATTTTACGTTGTTTATCGGTGGTCGAAAGTTATTATTTCGCTTCATGTGCGATTACGAGCAAAGTAGTTGGGATACAAATTATTATTATACACGTTTATGGATCAGATACATTGTGTAATTAATTCTAAAAAGTACAGCCCTCTATCTATGTTAGTTTGTTCAGGAGGATTTTTGAAACTTAGATTTTACGTTGTTTATCGGTGGTTTAATGCTATTATTTCGCTTCATGTGCGATTACGAGCAAAGTAGTTGGGATACAAATTATTATTATACACGTTTATGGGTCAGATACATTGGGTAATTAATTCTAAAAAGTACAGCCCTCTATCTATTTTAGCTTGTTCAGGAGGATTTTTGAAACTTAGATTTTACGTTGTTTATCGGTGGTTTAATGCTTTTATTTCGTTTCATGTGCGATTACGAGCAAAGTAGTTGGGATAAAAATTATTATTATACACGTTTATGGGTCAGATACATTGGGTAATTAATTCTAAAAAGTACAGCCCTCTATCTATTTTAGTTTGTTCAGGAGGATTTTTGAAACTTAGCTTTTACGTTGTTTATCGGTGGTTTAATGCTATTATTTCGCTTCATGTGCGATTACGAGCAAAGTAGTTGGGATAGAAATTATTATTATACACGTTTATGGGTCAGATACATTGGGTAATTAATTCTAAAAAGTACAGCCCTCTATCTATTTTAGTTTGTTCAGGAGGATTTTTGAAACTTAGATTTTACGTTGTTTATCGGTGGTTTAATGCTATTATTTCGCTTCATGTGCGATTACGAGCAAAGTAGTTGGGATACAAATTATTATTATACACGTTTATGCGTCAGATACATTGGGTAATTAATTCTAAAAAGTACAGCCCTCTATCTATTTTAGTTTGTTCAGGAGGATTTTTGAAACTTAGATTTTACGTTGTTTATCGGTGGTTTAATGCTATTATTTCGCTTCATGTGCGATTACGAGCAAAGTAGTTGGGATACAAATTATTATTATACACATTTATGGGTCAGATACATTGGGTAATTAATTCTAAAAAGTACAGCCCTCTATCTATGTTAGTTTGTTCAGGAGGATTTTTGAAACTTAGATTTTACGTTGTTTATCGGTGGTTGAATGTTATTATTTTGCTTCATGTGCGATTACGAGCAAAGTTGTTGGGATTCAAATTATTATTATACACGTTTATGGCTCAGATACATTGGCTAATTAATTCTAAAAAGTACAGCCCTCTATCTATTTTAGTTTGTTCAGGAGGATTTTTGAAACTTAGATTTTACGTTGTTTATCGGTGGTCGAAAGTTATTATTTCGCTTCATGTGCGATTACGAGCAAAGTAGTTGGGATACAAATTATTATTATACACGTTTATGGATCAGATACATTGTGTAATTAATTCTAAAACGTACAGCCCTCTATCTATGTTAGTTTGTTCAGGAGGATTTTTGAAACTTAGATTTTACGTTGTTTATCGGTGGTTTAATGCTATTATTTCGCTTCATGTGCGATTACGAGCAAAGTAGTTGGGATACAAATTATTATTATACACGTTTATGCGTCAGATACATTGGGTAATTAATTCTAAAAAGTACAGCCCTCTATCTATTCTAGTTTGTTCAGGAGGATTTTTGAAACTTAGATTTTACGTTGTTTATCGGTGGTTTAATGCTATTATTTCGCTTCATGTGCGATTACGAGCAAAGTAGTTGGGATACAAATTATTATTATACACGTTTATGGGTCAGATACATTGGGTAATTAATTCTAAAAAGTACAGCCCTCTATCTATTTTAGTTTGTTCAGGAGGATTTTTGAAACTTAGATTTTACGTTGTTTATCGGTGGTTTAATGCTTTTATTTCGTTTCATGTGCGATTACGAGCAAAGTAGTTGGGATAAAAATTATTATTATACACGTTTATGGGTCAGATACATTGGGTAATTAATTCTAAAAAGTACAGCCCTCTATCTATTTTAGTTTGTTCAGGAGGATTTTTGAAACTTAGATTTTACGTTGTTTATCGGTGGTTTAATGCTATTATTTCGCTTCATGTGCGATTACGAGCAAAGTAGTTGGGATAGAAATTATTATTATACACGTTTATGGGTCAGATACATTGGGTAATTAATTCTAAAAAGTACAGCCCTCTATCTATTTTAGTTTGTTCAGGAGGATTTTTGAAACTTAGATTTTACGTTGTTTATCGGTGGTTTAATGCTATTATTTCGCTTCATGTGCGATTACGAGCAAAGTAGTTGGGATACAAATTATTATTATACACGTTTATGCGTCAGATACATTGGGTAATTAATTCTAAAAAGTACAGCCCTCTATCTATTTTAGTTTGTTCAGGAGGATTTTTGAAACTTAGATTTTACGTTGTTTATCGGTGGTTTAATGCTATTATTTCGCTTCATGTGCGATTACGAGCAAAGTAGTTGGGATACAAATTATTATTATACACATTTATGGGTCAGATACATTGGGTAATTAATTCTAAAAAGTACAGCCCTCTATCTATGTTAGTTTGTTCAGGAGGATTTTTGAAACTTAGATTTTACGTTGTTTATCGGTGGTTGAATGTTATTATTTTGCTTCATGTGCGATTACGAGCAAAGTTGTTGGGATACAAATTATTATTATACACGTTTATGGCTCAGATACATTGGCTAATTAATTCTAAAAAGTACAGCCCTCTATCTATTTTAGTTTGTTCAGGAGGATTTTTGAAACTTAGATTTTACGTTGTTTATCGGTGGTTTAATGCTATTATTTCGGTTCCTGTGCGATTACGAGCAAAGTAGTTGGGATACAAATTATTATTATACACGTTTATGGGTCAGATACATTGGGTAATTAATTCTAAAAAGTACAGCCCTCTATCTAGTTTAGTTTGTTCAGGAGGATTTTTGAAACATAGATTTTACATTGTTTATCTGTGGTTGAATGTTATTATTTTGCTTCATGTGCGATTACGAGCAAAGTAGTTGGGATACAAATTATTATTATACACGTTTATGGATCAGATACATTGGGTAATTAATTCTAAAAAGGACAGCCCTCTATCTATTTTAGTTTGTTCAGGAGGATTTTTGAAACTTAGATTTTACGTTGTTTATCGGTGGTTTAATGCTATTATTTCGCTTCATGTGCGATTACGAGCAAAGTAGTTGGGATAAAAATTATTATTATACACGTTTATGGGTCAGATACATTGGGTAATTAATTCTAAAAAGTACAGCCCTCTATCTATTTTAGTTTGTTCAGGAGGATTTTTGAAACTTAGATTTTACGTTGTTTATCGGTGGTTTAATGCTATTATTTCGCTTCATGTGCGATTACGAGCAAAGTAGTTGGGATAGAAATTATTATTATACACGTTTATGGGTCAGATACATTGGGTAATTAATTCTAAAAAGTACAGCCCTCTATCTGTTTTAGTTTGTTCAGGAGGATTTTTGAAACTTAGATTTTACGTTGTTTATCGGTGGTTTAATGCTATTATTTCGCTTCATGTGCGATTACGAGCAAAGTAGTTGGGATACAAATTATTATTATACACTTTTATGGGTCAGATACATTGGGTAATTAATTCTAAAAAGTACAGCCCTCTATCTATTTTAGTTTGTTCAGGAGGATTCTTGAAACTTAGATTTTACGTTGTTTATCGATGGTTTAATGCTATTATTTCGCTTCATGTGCGATTACGAGCAAAGTAGTTGGGATACAAATTATTATTATACACGTTTATGGGTCAGATCATTGGGTAATTAATTCTAAAAAGTACAGCCCTCTATCTATTTTAGTTTGTTCAGGAGGATTTTTGAAACATAGATTTTACGTTGTTTATCTGTGGTTGAATGTTATTATTTTGTTTCATGTGCGATTACGAGCAAAGTAGTTGGGATACAAATTATTATTATACACGTTTATGGATCGGATACATTGGGTAATTAATTCTAAAAAGTACACCCCTCTATCTATTTTAGTTTGTTCAGGAGGATTTTTGAAACTTAGATTTTACGTTGTTTATCGGTGGTTTAATGCTATTATTTCGCCTCATGTGCGATTACGAGCAAAGTAGTTTCGATACAAATTATTATTATACACGTTTATGGGTCAGATACATTGGGTAATTAATTCTAAAAAGTACAGCCCTCTATCTATTTTAGTTTGTTCAGGAGGATTTTTGAAACTTAGATTTTACGTTGTTTATCGGTGGTTTAATGCTATTATTTCGCTTCATGTGCGATTACGGGCAAAGTAGTTGGGATACAAATTATTATTATACACGTTTATGGGTCAGATACATTGGGTAATTAATTCTAAAAAGTACAGCCCTCTATCTATTTTAGTTTGTTCAGGAGGATTTTTGAAACTTAGATTTTACGTTGTTTATCGGTGGTTTAATGCTATTATTTCGCTTCATGTGCGATTACGAGCAAAGTAGTTGGGATACAAATTATTATTATACACGTTTATGGGTCAGATACATTGGGTAATTAATTCTAAAAAGTACAGCCTTCTATCTATTTTAGTTTGTTCAGGCGGATTTTTGAAACTTAGATTTTACGTTGTTTATCGGTGGTTTCATGCTATTATTTCGCTTCATGTGCGATTACGAGCAAAGTAGTTGGGATACAAATTATTATTATACACGTTTATGCGTCAGATACATTGGGTAATTAATTCTAAAAAGTACAGCCCTCTATCTATTTTAGTTTGTTCAGGAGGATTTTTGAAACTTAGATTTTACGTTGTTTATCGGTGGTTTAATGCGTTTATTTCGTTTCATGTGCGATTACGAGCAAAGTGGTTGGGATAAAAATTATTATTATACACGTTTATGGGTCAGATACATTGGGTAATTAATTCTAAAAAGTACAGCCCTCTATCTATGTTAGTTTGTTCAGGAGGATTTTTGAAACTTAGATTTTACGTTGTTTATCGGTGGTTGAATGTTATTATTTTGCTTCATGTGCGATTACGAGCAAAGTTGTTGGGATACAAATTATTATTATACACGTTTATGGGTCAGATACATTGGCTAATTAATTCTAAAAAGTACAGCCCTCTATCTATTTAAGTTTGTTCAGGAGGATTTTTGAAACTTAGATTTTACGTTGTTTATCGGTGGTTTAATGCTATTATTTCGCTTCATGTGCGATTACGAGCAAAGTAGTTGGGATACAAATTATTATTATACACGTTTATGGGTCAGATACATTGGGTAATTAATTCTAAAAAGTACAGCCGTCTATCTATTTTAGTTTGTTCAGGAGGATTTTTGAAACATAGATTTTACGTTGTTTATCTGTGGTTGAATGTTATTATTTTGCTTCATGTGCGATTACGAGCAAAGTAGTTGGGATACAAATTATTATTATACACGTTTATGGATCAGATACATTGGGTAATTAATTCTAAAAAGGACAGCCCTCTATCTATTTTAGTTTGTTCAGGAGGATTTTTGAAACTTAGATTTTACGTTGTTTATCGGTGGTTTAATGCTATTATTTCGCTTCATGTGCGATTACGAGCAAAGTAGTTGGGATACAAATTATTATTATACACGTTTATGGGTCAGATACATTGGGTAATTAATTCTAAAAAGTACAGCCCTCTATCTATTTTAGTTTGTTCAGGAGGATTTTTGAAACTTAGATTTTACGTTGTTTATTGGTGGTTTAATGCTATTATTTCGCTTCATGTGCGATTACGAGCAAAGTAGTTGGGATACAAATTATTATTATACACGTTTATGCGTCAGATACATTGGGTAATTAATTCTAAAAAGTACAGCCCTCTATCTATTTTAGTTTGTCAGGAGGATTTTTGAAACTTAGATTTTACGTTGTTTATCGGTGGTTTAATGCTATTATTTCGCTTCATGTGCGATTACGAGCAAAGTAGTTGGGATACAAATTATTATTATACACGTTTATGGGTCAGATACATTGGGTAATTAATTCTAAAAAGTACAGCCCTCTATCTATTTTAGTTTGTTCAGGAGGATTTTTGAAACTTAGATTTTACGTTGTTTATCGGTGGTTTAATGCTTTTATTTCGTTTCATGTGCGATTACGAGCAAAGTAGTTGGGATAAAAATTATTATTATATACGTTTATGGGTCAGATACATTGGGTAATTAATTCTAAAAAGTACAGCCCTCTATCTATTTTAGTTTGCTCAGGAGGATTTTTGAAACTTAGATTTTACGTTGTTTATCGGTGGTTTAATGCTATTATTTCGCTTCATGTGCGATTACGAGCAAAGTAGTTGGGATACAAATTATTATTATACACGTTTATGCGTCAGATACACTGGGTAATTAATTCTAAAAAGTACAGCCCTCTATCTATTTTAGTTTGTTCAGGAGGATTTTTGAAACTTAGATTTTACGTTGTTTATCGGTGGTTTAATGCTATTATTTCGCTTCATGTGCGATTACGAGCAAAGTAGTTGGGATACAAATTATTATTATACACGTTTATGGGTCAGATACATTGGGTAATTAATTCTAAAAAGTACAGCCCTCTATCTATTTTAGTTTGTTCAGGAGGATTTTTGAAACATAGATTTTACGTTGTTTATCTGTGGTTTAATGCTATTATTTCGCTTCATGTGCGATTACGAGCAAAGTAGTTGGGATACAAATTATTATTATACACGTTTATGCGTCAGATACACTGGGTAATTAATTCTAAAAAGTACAGCCCTCTATCTATTTCAGTTTGTTCAGTAGGATTTTTGAAACTTAGATTTTACGTTGTCTATCGGTGGTTTAATGCTATTATTTCGCTTCATGTGCGATTACGTGCAAAGTAGTTGGGATACAAATTATTATTATACACGTTTATGGGTCAGATACAATTTGGGTAATTAATTCTAAAAAGTACAGCCCTCTATCTATTTTAGTTTGTTCAGGAGGATTTTTGAAACATAGATTTTACGTTGTTTATCGGTGGTTGAATGTTATTATTTTGCTTCATGTGCGATTACGAGCAAAGTAGTTTGGATACAAATTATTATTATACACGTTTATGGGTCAGATACATTGGGTAATTAATTCTAAAAAGTACAGCCCTCTATCTATTTTAGTTTGTTCAGGAGGATTTTTGAAACATAGATTTTACGTTGTTTATCTGTGGTTGAATGTTATTATTTTGCTTCATGTGCGATTACGAGCAAAGTAGTTTGGATACAAATTATTATTATACACGTTTATGGATCAGATACATTGGGTAATTAATTCTAAAAAGTACAGCCCTCTATCTATTTTAGTTTGTTCAGGAGGATTTTTGAAACTTAGATTTTACGTTGTTTATCGGTGGTTGAATGTTATTATTTCGCTTCATGTGCGATTACGAGCAAAGTAGTTGGGATACAAATTATTATTATACACGTTTATGGGTCAGATACATTGGGTAATTAATTCTAAAAAGTACAGCCCTCTATCTATTTTAGTTTGTTCAGGAGGATTTTTGAAACTTAGATTTTACGTTGTTTATCGGTGGTTTAATGCTATTATTTCGCTTCATGTGCGATTACGAGCAAAGTAGTTGGGATACAAATTATTATTATACACGTTTATGGGTCAGATACATTGGGTAATTAATTCTAAAAAGTACAGCCCTCTATCTATTTTAGTTTGTTCAGGAGGATTTTTGAAACTTAGATTTTACGTTGTTTATCGGTGGTTTAATGCTATTATTTCGCTTCATGTGCGATTACGAGCAAAGTAGTTGGGATACAAATTATTATTATACACTTTTATGCGTCAGATACATTGGGTAATTAATTCTAAAAAGTACAGCCCTCTATCTATTTTAGTTTGTTCAGGAGGATTTTTGAAACTTAGATTTTACGTTGTTTATCGGTGGTTTAATGCGTTTATTTCGTTTCATGTGCGATTACGAGCAAAGTAGTTGGGATAAAAATTATTATTATACACGTTTATGGGTCAGATACATTGGGTAATTAATTCTAAAAAGTACAGCCCTCTATCTATTTTACTTTGTTCAGGAGGATTTTTGAAACTTAGATTTTACGTTGTTTATCGGTGGTTTAATGCTATTATTTCGCTTCATGTGCGATTACGAGCAAAGTAGTTGGGATAGAAATTATTATTATACACGTTTATGGGTCAGATACATTGGGTAATTAATTCTAAAAAGTACAGCCCTCTATCTATTTTAGTTTGTTCAGGAGGATTTTTGAAACTTAGATTTTACGTTGTTTATCGGTGGTTTAATGCTATTATTTCGTTTCATGTGCGATTACGAGCAAAGTAGTTGGGATAGAAATTATTATTATACACGTTTATGGGTCAGATACATTGGGTAATTAATTCTAAAAAGTACAGCCCTCTATCTATTTTAGTTTGTTGAGGAGGATTTTTGAAACTTAGATTTTACGTTGTTTATCGGTGGTTTAATGCTATTATTTCGCTTCATGTGCGATTACGAGCAAAGTAGTTGGGATGCAAATTATTATTATACACGTTTATGCGTCAGATACAATTTGGGTAATTAATTCTAAAAAGTACAGCCCTCTATCTATTTTAGTTTGTTCAGGAGGATTTTTTAAACATAGATTTTACGTTGTTTATCGGTGGTTGAATGTTATTATTTTGCTTCATGTGCGATTACGAGCAAAGTAGTTTGGATACAAATTATTATTATACACGTTTATGGGTCAGATACATTGGGTAATTAATTCTAAAAAGTACAGCCCTCTATCTATTTTAGTTTGTTCAGGAGGATTTTTGAAACTTAGATTTTACGTTGTTTATCGGTGGTTTAATGCTATTATTTCGCTTCATGTGCGATTACGAGCAAAGTAGTTGGGATACAAATTATTATTATACACGTTTATGCGTCAGATACACTGGGTAATTAATTCTAAAAAGTACAGCCCTCTATCTATTTTAGTTTGTTCAGGAGGATTTTTGAGACTTAGATTTTACGTTGTTTATCGGTGGTTTAATGCTATTATTTCGCTTCATGTGCGATTACGAGCAAAGTAGTTGGGATGCAAATTATTATTATACACGTTTATGCGTCAGATACAATTTGGGTAATTAATTCTAAAAAGTACAGCCCTCTATCTATTTTAGTTTGTTCAGGAGGATTTTTGAAACATAGATTTTACGTTGTTTATCGGTGGTTGAATGTTATTATTTTGCTTCATGTGCGATTACGAGCAAAGTAGTTTGGATACAAATTATTATTATACACGTTTATGGGTCAGATACATTGGGTAATTAATTCTAAAAAGTACAGCCCTCTATCTATTTTAGTTTGTTCAGGAGGATTTTTGAAACTTAGATTTTACGTTGTTTATCGGTGGTTTAATGCTATTATTTCGCTTCATGTGCGATTACGAGCAAAGTAGTTGGGATACAAATTATTATTATACACGTTTATGAGTCAGATACACTGGGTAATTAATTCTAAAAAGTACAGCCCTCTATCTATTTTAGTTTGTTCAGGAGGATTTTTGAAACATAGATTTTACGTTGTTTATCGGTGGTTTAATGCTATTATTTCGCTTCATGTGCGATTACGAGCAAAGTAGTTGGGATAGAAATTATTATTATACACGTTTATGGGTCAGATACATTGGGTAATTAATTCTAAAAAGTACAGCCCTCTATCTATTTTAGTTTGTTCAGGAGGATTTTTGAAACTTAGATTTTACGTTGTTTATCGGTGGTTTAATGCTATTATTTCGCTTCATGTGCGATTACGAGCAAAGTAGTTGGGATGCAAATTATTATTATACACGTTTATGCGTCAGATACAATTTGGGTAATTAATTCTAAAAAGTACAGCCCTCTATCTATTTTAGTTTGTTCAGGAGGATTTTTGAAACATAGATTTTACGTTGTTTATCGGTGGTTGAATGTTATTATTTTGCTTCATGTGTGATTACGAGCAAAGTAGTTTGGATACAAATTATTATTATACACGTTTATGGGTCAGATACATTGGGTAATTAATTCTAAAAAGTACAGCCCTCTATCTATTTTAGTTTGTTCAGGAGGATTTTTGAAACTTAGATTTTACGTTGTTTATCGGTGGTTTAATGCTATTATTTCGCTTCATGTGCGATTACGAGCAAAGTAGTTGGGATACAAATTATTATTATACACGTTTATGGGTCAGATACATTGGGTAATTAATTCTAAAAAGTACAGCCCTCTATCTATTTTAGTTTGTTCAGGAGGATTTTTGAAACTTAGATTTTACGTTGTTTATCGGTGGTTTAATGCTTTTATTTCGTTTCATGTGCGATTACGAGCAAAGTAGTTGGGATAAAAATTATTATTATATACGTTTATGGGTCAGATACATTGGGTAATTAATTCTAAAAAGTACAGCCCTCTATCTATTTTAGTTTGCTCAGGAGGATTTTTGAAACTTAGATTTTACGTTGTTTATCGGTGGTTTAATGCTATTATTTCGCTTCATGTGCGATTACGAGCAAAGTAGTTGGGATACAAATTATTATTATACACGTTTATGCGTCAGATACACTGGGTAATTAATTCTAAAAAGTACAGCCCTCTATCTATTTTAGTTTGTTCAGGAGGATTTTTGAAACTTAGATTTTACGTTGTTTATCGGTGGTTTAATGCTATTATTTCGCTTCATGTGCGATTACGAGCAAAGTAGTTGGGATACAAATTATTATTATACACGTTTATGGGTCAGATACATTGGGTAATTAATTCTAAAAAGTACAGCCCTCTATCTATTTTAGTTTGTTCAGGAGGATTTTTGAAACATAGATTTTACGTTGTTTATCTGTGGTTTAATGCTATTATTTCGCTTCATGTGCGATTACGAGCAAAGTAGTTGGGATACAAATTATTATTATACACGTTTATGCGTCAGATACACTGGGTAATTAATTCTAAAAAGTACAGCCCTCTATCTATTTCAGTTTGTTCAGGAGGATTTTTGAAACTTAGATTTTACGTTGTCTATCGGTGGTTTAATGCTATTATTTCGCTTCATGTGCGATTACGAGCAAAGTAGTTGGGATACAAATTATTATTATACACGTTTATGGGTCAGATACATTGGGTAATTAATTCTAAAAAGTACAGCCCTCTATCTATTTTAGTTTGTTCAGGAGGATTTTTGAAACATAGATTTTACGTTGTTTATCTGTGGTTGAATGTTATTATTTTGCTTCATGTGCGATTACGAGCAAAGTAGTTTGGATACAAATTATTATTATACACGTTTATGGATCAGATACATTGGGTAATTAATTCTAAAAAGTACAGCCCTCTATCTATTTTAGTTTGTTCAGGAGGATTTTTGAAACTTAGATTTTACGTTGTTTATCGGTGGTTGAATGTTATTATTTCGCTTCATGTGCGATTACGAGCAAAGTAGTTGGGATACAAATTATTATTATACACGTTTATGGGTCAGATACATTGGGTAATTAATTCTAAAAAGTACAGCCCTCTATCTATTTTAGTTTGTTCAGGAGGATTTTTGAAACTTAGATTTTACGTTGTTTATCGGTGGTTTAATGCTATTATTTCGCTTCATGTGCGATTACGAGCAAAGTAGTTGGGATACAAATTATTATTATACACGTTTATGGGTCAGATACATTGGGTAATTAATTCTAAAAAGTACAGCCCTCTATCTATTTTAGTTTGTTCAGGAGGATTTTTGAAACTTAGATTTTACGTTGTTTATCGGTGGTTTAATGCTATTATTTCGCTTCATGTGCGATTACGAGCAAAGTAGTTGGGATACAAATTATTATTATACACTTTTATGCGTCAGATACATTGGGTAATTAATTCTAAAAAGTACAGCCCTCTATCTATTTTAGTTTGTTCAGGAGGATTTTTGAAACTTAGATTTTACGTTGTTTATCGGTGGTTTAATGCGTTTATTTCGTTTCATGTGCGATTACGAGCAAAGTAGTTGGGATAAAAATTATTATTATACACGTTTATGGGTCAGATACATTGGGTAATTAATTCTAAAAAGTACAGCCCTCTATCTATTTTACTTTGTTCAGGAGGATTTTTGAAACTTAGATTTTACGTTGTTTATCGGTGGTTTAATGCTATTATTTCGCTTCATGTGCGATTACGAGCAAAGTAGTTGGGATAGAAATTATTATTATACACGTTTATGGGTCAGATACATTGGGTAATTAATTCTAAAAAGTACAGCCCTCTATCTATTTTAGTTTGTTCAGGAGGATTTTTGAAACTTAGATTTTACGTTGTTTATCGGTGGTTTAATGCTATTATTTCGTTTCATGTGCGATTACGAGCAAAGTAGTTGGGATAGAAATTATTATTATACACGTTTATGGGTCAGATACATTGGGTAATTAATTCTAAAAAGTACAGCCCTCTATCTATTTTAGTTTGTTCAGGAGGATTTTTGAAACTTAGATTTTACGTTGTTTATCGGTGGTTTAATGCTATTATTTCGCTTCATGTGCGATTACGAGCAAAGTAGTTGGGATGCAAATTATTATTATACACGTTTATGCGTCAGATACAATTTGGGTAATTAATTCTAAAAAGTACAGCCCTCTATCTATTTTAGTTTGTTCAGGAGGATTTTTTAAACATAGATTTTACGTTGTTTATCGGTGGTTGAATGTTATTATTTTGCTTCATGTGCGATTACGAGCAAAGTAGTTTGGATACAAATTATTATTATACACGTTTATGGGTCAGATACATTGGGTAATTAATTCTAAAAAGTACAGCCCTCTATCTATTTTAGTTTGTTCAGGAGGATTTTTGAAACTTAGATTTTACGTTGTTTATCGGTGGTTTAATGCTATTATTTCGCTTCATGTGCGATTACGAGCAAAGTAGTTGGGATACAAATTATTATTATACACGTTTATGCGTCAGATACACTGGGTAATTAATTCTAAAAAGTACAGCCCTCTATCTATTTTAGTTTGTTCAGGAGGATTTTTGAGACTTAGATTTTACGTTGTTTATCGGTGGTTTAATGCTATTATTTCGCTTCATGTGCGATTACGAGCAAAGTAGTTGGGATGCAAATTATTATTATACACGTTTATGCGTCAGATACAATTTGGGTAATTAATTCTAAAAAGTACAGCCCTCTATCTATTTTAGTTTGTTCAGGAGGATTTTTGAAACATAGATTTTACGTTGTTTATCGGTGGTTGAATGTTATTATTTTGCTTCATGTGCGATTACGAGCAAAGTAGTTTGGATACAAATTATTATTATACACGTTTATGGGTCAGATACATTGGGTAATTAATTCTAAAAAGTACAGCCCTCTATCTATTTTAGTTTGTTCAGGAGGATTTTTGAAACTTAGATTTTACGTTGTTTATCGGTGGTTTAATGCTATTATTTCGCTTCATGTGCGATTACGAGCAAAGTAGTTGGGATACAAATTATTATTATACACGTTTATGAGTCAGATACACTGGGTAATTAATTCTAAAAAGTACAGCCCTCTATCTATTTTAGTTTGTTCAGGAGGATTTTTGAAACATAGATTTTACGTTGTTTATCGGTGGTTTAATGCTATTATTTCGCTTCATGTGCGATTACGAGCAAAGTAGTTGGGATAGAAATTATTATTATACACGTTTATGGGTCAGATACATTGGGTAATTAATTCTAAAAAGTACAGCCCTCTATCTATTTTAGTTTGTTCAGGAGGATTTTTGAAACTTAGATTTTACGTTGTTTATCGGTGGTTTAATGCTATTATTTCGCTTCATGTGCGATTACGAGCAAAGTAGTTGGGATGCAAATTATTATTATACACGTTTATGCGTCA
Source organism: Melinopterus prodromus (assembly GCA_964023965.1). NCBI lineage: Eukaryota > Metazoa > Arthropoda > Insecta > Coleoptera > Scarabaeidae > Melinopterus > Melinopterus prodromus. Next base: position 1,351,210 of record OZ030394.1, on the reverse strand, counting down.
GATACAATTTGGGTAATTAATTCTAAAAAGTACAGCCCTCTATCTATTTTAGTTTGTTCAGGAGGATTTTTGAAACATAGATTTTACGTTGTTTATCGGTGGTTGAATGTTATTATTTTGCTTCATGTGTGATTACGAGCAAAGTAGTTTGGATACAAATTATTATTATACACGTTTATGGGTCAGATACATTGGGTAATTAATTCTAAAAAGTACAGCCCTCTATCTATTTTAGTTTGTTCAGGAGGATTTTTGAAACTTAGATTTTACGTTGTTTATCGGTGGTTTAATGCTATTATTTCGCTTCATGTGCGATTACGAGCAAAGTAGTTGGGATACAAATTATTATTATACACGTTTATGCGTCAGATACATTGGGTAATTAATTCTAAAAAGTACAGCCCTCTATCTATTTTAGTTTGTTCAGGAGGATTTTTGAAACTTAGATTTTACGTTGTTTATCGGTGGTTTAATGCTATTATTTCGCTTCATGTGCGATTACCAGCAAAGTAGTTGGGATGAAAATTATTATTATACACGTTTATGGGTCAGATACATTGGGTAATTAATTCTAAAAAGTACAGCCCTCTATCTATTTTAGTTTGTTCAGGAGGATTTTTGAAACTTAGATTTTACGTTGTTTATCGTAGGTTTAATGCTATTATTTCGCTTCATGTGCGATTACGAGCAAAGTAGTTGGGATAGAAATTATTATTATACACGTTTATGGGTCAGATACATTGGGTAATTAATTCTAAAAAGTACAGCCCTCTATCTATTTTAGTTTGTTCAGGAGGATTTTTGAAACTTAGATTTTACGTTGTTTATCGGTGGTTTAATGCTATTATTTCGCTTCATGTGCGATTACGAGCAAAGTAGTTGGGATACAAATTATTATTATACACGTTTATGCGTCAGATACACTGGGTAATTAATTCTAAAAAGTACAGCCCTCTATCTATTTTAGTTTGTTCAGGAGGATTTTTGAAACTTAGATTTTACGTTGTTTATCGGTGGTTTAATGCTATTATTTCGCTTCATGTGCGATTACGAGCAAAGTAGTTGGGATACAAATTATTATTATACACGTTTATGGGTCAGATACATTGGGTAATTAATTCTAAAAAGTACAGCCCTCTATCTATTTTAGTTTGTTCAGGAGGATTTTTGAAACATAGATTTTACGTTGTTTATCGGTGGTTTAATGCTATTATTTCGCTTCATGTGCGATTACGAGCAAAGTAGTTGGGATACAAATTATTATTATACACGTTTATGGGTGAGATACATTGGGTAATTATTTCTAAAAAGTACAGCCCTCTATCTATTTTAGTTTGTTCAGGAGGATTTTTGAAACTTAGATTTTACGTTGTTTATCGGTGGTTTAATGCTATTAGTTCGTTTCATGTGCGATTACGAGCAAAGTAGTTGGGATACAAATTATTATTATACATTTTTATGGGTCAGATACATTGGGTAATTAATTCTAAAAAGTACAGCCCGCTATCTATTTTAGTTTGTTCAGGAGGATTTTTGAAACTTAGATTTTACGTTGTTTATCGGTGGTTGAATGTTATTATTTCGCTTCATGTGCGATTACGGGCAATGTAGTTGGGATACAAATTATTATTATACACGTTTATGGGTCAGATACATTGGGTAATTAATTCTAAAAAGTACAGCCCTCTATCTATTTTAGTTTGTTCAGGAGGATTTTTGAAACTTAGATTTTACGTTGTTTATCGGTGGTTTAATGCTATTATTTCGCTTCATGTGCGATTACGAGCAAAGTAGTTGGGATAGAAATTATTATTATACACGTTTATGGGTCAGATACATTGGGTAATTAATTCTAAAAAGTACAGCCCTCTATCTATTTTAGTTTGTTCAGGAGGATTTTTGAAACTTAGATTTTACGTTGTTTATCGGTGGTTGAATGTTATTATTTCGCTTCATGTGCGATTACGAGCAAAGTAGTTGGGATACAAATTATTATTATACACGTTTATGTATCAGATACATTGGGTAATTAATTCTAAAAAGTACAGCCCTCTATCTATTTTAGTTTGTTCAGGAGGATTTTTGAAACTTAGATTTTACGTTGTTTATCGGTGGTTGAATGTTATTATTTCGCTTCATGTGCGATTACGAGCAAAGTAGTTGGGATGCAAATTATTATTATACACGTTTATGGATCAGATACATTGGGTAATTGATTCTAAAAAGTACAGCCCTCTATCTATTTTAGTTTGTTCAGGAGGATTTTTGAAACTTAGATTTTACGTTGTTTATCGGTGGTTGAATGTTATTATTTCGCTTCATGTGCGATTACGGGCAAAGTAGTTGGGATACAAATTATTATTATACACGTTTATGGGTCAGATACATTGGGTAATTAATTCTAAAAAATACAGCCCGCTATCTATTTTAGTTTGTTCAGGAGGATTTTTGAAACTTAGATTTTACGTTGTTTATCGGTGGTTGAATGTTATTATTTCGCTTCATGTGCGATTACGAGCAAAGTAGTTGGGATACAAATTATTATTATACACGTTTATGTATCAGATACATTGGGTAATTAATTCTAAAAAGTACAGCCCTCTATCTATTTTAGTTTGTTCAGGAGGATTTTTGAAACTTAGATTTTACGTTGTTTATCGGTGGTTGAATGTTATTATTTCGCTTCATGTGCGAATACGAGCAAAGTAGTTGGGATGCAAATTATTATTATACACGTTTATGGATCAGATACATTGGGTAATTGATTCTAAAAAGTACAGCCCTCTATCTATTTTAGTTTGTTCAGGAGGATTTTTGAAACTTAGATTTTACGTTGTTTATCGGTGGTTGAATGTTATTATTTCGCTTCATGTGCGATTACGGGCAAAGTAGTTGGGATACAAATTATTATTATACACGTTTATGGGTCAGATACATTGGGTAATTAATTCTAAAAAGTACAGCCCTCTATCTATTTTAGTTTGTTCAGGAGGATTTTTGAAACATAGATTTTACGTTGTTTATCTGTGGTTTAATGCTATTATTTCGCTTCATGTGCGATTACGAGCAAAGTAGTTAGGATACAAATTATTATTATACACGTTTATGGGTCAGATACATTGGGTAATTAATTCTAAAAAGTACAGCCCTCTATCTATTTTAGTTTGTTCAGGAGGATTTTTGAAACATAGATTTTACGTTGTTTATCTGTGGTTTAATGCTATTATTTCGCTTCATGTGCGATTACGAGCAAAGTAGTTAGGATACAAATTATTATTATACACGTTTATGGGTCAGATACATTGGGTAATTAATTCTAAAAAGTACAGCCCTCTATCTATTTTAGTTTGTTCAGGAGGATTTTTGAAACTTAGATTTTACGTTGTTTATCGGTGGTTTAATGTTATTATTTCGCTTCATGTGCGATTACGAGCAAAGTAGTTGGGATACAAATTATTATTATACACGTTTATGGATCAGATACATTGGGTAATTAATTCTAAAAAGTACAGCCCTCTATCTATTTTAGTTTATTCAGGAGGATTTTTGAAACTTAGATTTTACGTTGTTTATCGGTGGTTTAATGCTATTATTTCGCTTCATGTGCGATTACGGGCAAAGTAGTTGGGATACAAATTATTATTATACACGTTTATGGGTCAGATACATTGGGTAATTAATTCTAAAAAGTACAGCCCGCTATCTATTTTAGTTTAGTACGATCAAATTCAGTTCTTTCTTTCCTTCCTTTCAGGAGTAATTCTTTACTTTTTTCTCTTGTTTACATAACCCAGATGCAACCCTGCACGGAACACATGCTTCCAAAGACGAACCGCCCATTAGATACGTGTAGCTCGGTTTTTAAACCGGTGCACATGGGGTGCTGTTGGTTCTACGTATTTACAGTCCCAGTTTTTTACGCCAATTGCCCCGTTCCGAGGGAGCAGGGCGCGCGGCAAACGAAAAAGCAAACAATTTTAACCGTTCTGCTTAGGAATGCCTTTTCTAGTTTCCAGTTTTAATTATTTTAATGCCGGCATCGGGGCATCAGGAATGCCAGCACGCCAGATGGAATAACAAATTTAATTGTGTATTCGCCGGATTTTTGGCTCCGGTACGTTATGTCCGGAATTTTACAAAAGATTATGTCCGCTGCGCTGGTACAAAATTATTTCGCGTTGTTTATCTGGTTTTATGTGGATTTATCAAGTAACATTATTATGTCTTTATCATACATAGTATGATAAAGTATTGTAATCAGTCACATATACAATGGTCTCTGGGAAGATATAAAAAAATTATTAAGTTAAACAGTGTTGGGGGAAAGGTGAAGTGTTGTCTGTTTGCTCAACAGGGGGGACTTCAGGCATTGAGCGCACATCGGAGGCTGTTTTAATTTTAATTTCTTATGGGCATGTGCGATGTTTTGTTGAGTTGGATTTGCGGCAATTACGTGTAATTAGACTCTAGAGTATTTTTTCTGTTTGTTTTTGTGTTGATAAGTTTTGTTTTGATATGATAAAGTCATGTTCTGTCCACATCAGATTATTGATGACTTATCTATGTTTGCTAAAAGCTGCAATAATACTGACGGGAACAATTGATAGTCAATAAACTTACTGGCGTCACAAGGTGCAAGTTTCAGTGTTTCAGTATGTTGTTGAAATTTAAGACCTTTTTTAGACGTAAACAGTATTTAATTCATATTTATTTTCATTGTAATTTGTTGTAAATGGGTATGGTTATAATCAACGTGGCCATTAGCCTTCGACAGTTCATTATCTCAAAAGAACCGTTCAAAAAGACAAATGCTTTTGATAATTAAATGTTTTTGTTGGGCCCCAAACACTCCCTCCTATAACACTGATTAATATTTCAACGCGTCAACAGATAAACTAGGGTTCACGTGTAGTATGTAAGTATCGCCGTTTATTTAGGTTTGGCGTTAACGTGCCTAAAACAGCCGGACTACGATAATGGTATTGACACGGAAAAAACGAAACACAATCAATAATAGTCGCTTATCACTGTACAAATATCCCTGGTTACGTCGAAAATATGTATTTAGGAACGGATAAAAGCAGTATTGCCCTCCGTGTGTTACAAACGGCGTTCGAAAACTATGATAATGGTCGTTCGATACGATAATGTTGGATTATTAGGGCAAGCTTTGTTTGGTTGGAATAGTTCAGCTTAAAGCAAAGTAAAGCCGCAATAGTGTGCTGTACCTTTATCACGGCCGGTTGTTGGTCGAGCACATTCGCCCGGTTTTGCCCCCTCTAAATTATTGAGTCCGAGTTTGGGAGAACAGGTAAACCGCATCTGCTTCATTCCCACCCGAAGCTATAAAACAAGCCCGTGGTCGCTCGCTATGACATATGCATAAAGACAAACAACGTTATCGATGATAACGTATTGTATACGTTTGTATATCGTCCTTTCTAGTCTCTTGCCACCAATACTAGAGCTGGGGGACGATTCTACGTCGGATACATTATCGGTATGATAGCACCATTATTGATGCTGCATGGGGTATGACGGTTTATATACCGTCTAGGACTTTACCCAACCGCTTTATTCTGGCGAAACCCTTTAAATTGAGCTGGAACCTGACGGAACCCTAACAAAAGAAATATACAATGTGTTTTCCAAGGCATTTCGAGTATTTTTTGCGAAGAGTAAAACGCGTAACGCAGTTTTTCAAGTAACCAGATACAAGTCTGTAATGAAACGAAGTTCACTGATTGAATATTACTTACTACTGTGAAATTAAAGTACTTTTCCCGTAATATTTTAGGAATGACCTGTAAAATTACGGTGGTACTGTTGTAATTTCACAACAAAATCTGTGTGGAATATGTGAATTCTGTAAAAGCAATACAGAAATATCGCTGGTAACATTGCAGATATTTCCGTCTAGGTATAAACTTATTTGTTAATTACGTTTGGAGAAAAAAAAATGTGAGAATAACCCAACTAGAAGATATTTGTACTCACTAATTTCATCTATAACAGATGATCTTTATATTTTCTCTTAAAATTTGTTAAATAAGAAAAAGCTTTAAATTTGTTTCATTGTCAAAATTAGTACTTACTTCAATTTAATTTGATTGTTTTTTGATTAATTTATTGCAGTCACGAAACTTGAAATTATACTTTAGTTTCCTGTCCGCAAAAATTTTCGTCTAGAATTGCAAATCACTTTATACAGTGTGCGCCAAAAACTTGGAACCAAATGGGAAACTTTTTAATATTCATTTTTCAGAAAATTGTATTCTTTTTAAAAGTTTCAGCTTGGCCTAAAACAAAAAATGCAGTTCACATTCAAATTTTAAATCACAGCCACCTGTCATGAAATAAAGAGAACGTCTTTCAGCACCATCGTGCTGAAAGTACATTCTTCTGCGCAGCTCCAAATGATAATCCTCTAATGCATTAAAATATTTTATTTTAAAGAAAATGCATGTACCTCTCAGAATTTAGATTTTTGTAAAAGAAAACTGGTCCAATAATATAATTATTAAAGATGCCGGACCAGACGAATATTGGTCACGTGCATGAAATACAAAATTTGGAATTCGTCAGCCCACCACCGACAATTTTGGGAACTAACAGTTCCATTCGATGCAAATGAGGATTCGTCGCTGAAGAGCACATATTTAATAAATGATCTATCTATCATCTTCTATTGTTCTTGAATCCAGAAACAAAAATGCATCCGGGTATCTAAATCTCGGTCTTGCATTTTGTGGAGAAATTTTGACTTGTAGTGTCTTTGTTTATTTTTCTGCAAAATTCTTCTGACTGTAATGGCATAATATTTTCTATTTTCTCTACTTTTGTTAAATAATTTATTGTCAGTTGTTTTCGCAGCATATTGCAGATAATTATTTATAACTTTTAATAACTCATCAGTTGTGATTTACATATTATGTACATAATGGAAATTATGAAATTATGGATCATATCTAAACAACAATGTTACGGCAAAATCACAACATTGCATCAAGAAAGTAATAATTTTGTGATAATTCTAAAAATTCGTTAGAAAACGTACCAAAATCACGAATTAAAGAAAAAAACAACTTTATTCTCAAAAACTACAGCAATGAGAGTCCAATAGAATCAATAATATAAGCCATAATAAATTTTATTACAGGACGGTAAATTTAAAAAAAATCTATTTTTTTTCATGACATGTGCTTGTGATTTCAAATTTGAATATAATTTTTACTCCTAACTAACTTTTTTAAATAACATTTGACGTTAATAGTAACAATAAAACCTTACCATTAATTCAAATTTGCTGAGCCAGTCTGTATATGGCTAATAAAACTTAAAGTTTGATAACTGTGTTTTTGGTTTTAGGCCAAGCAGAAACTTTTATGATGGATACAATTTTCTGAGAAAAGAATAATAAAAAAGCTCAGAACATGTCTGCTGATAGGTTAGTTATCTTATCTGGAGTGTAAGATCATAATGAAATCCACCACCTACAACTCTGTTCTTCCCCTAAAGTAACATTATGAGCAGAAGATTCAAATTATAGGTTTATTTTGTCACACATTTGGAAAGGCAGAAATATTGAAAAGAAATAATGTTAGAGTTTGACCAATAACTCTGCCAGATTATTGTATTGTATATTGTAAGCAATATTGCCAACTGAAGTTAATGAATAATCTAGAATGTACCCGTTGGATGCAATATCGAAATAACAGTGGTTTATTGAGTTAGAAAGGCTTCAAATCAAACCTATTCATGGATTGACCTTGTTTATTAATCCAATATATAAAATAATAATCCCATGCTAAAATACTACATCTCTTGCGAAGAGACTACTAAAGCTCCATCTATCACCATCCTTCGCATTATTTTCAAAACGAAACGACGTTTTTAAATCAAAACAATCGTTTTCTTAAAGCAAATATTTAGGTTGTTCTATATGAAGGAAATATTCTTATTACAAGTGTGTGTTGCCTTAAAACAACCAAATTACGTTAAGAATGTCATTTTCTTAACATTAGACGACCATTTTCTCTGTATGTAGATTCGCATTATTGACTACTGTGCGATGGCACCGGAACATACCAATGGAAGTGTCTCGTTTCGCGAGCAATTTATCAAAGTTCAAGTCACAATTAATTTAGGGTGACGGGGAGCCGACTGTTGCGACATCCGAGATAAGAGAAAAATATGGTCCCACAATTGGTCCGGCAAACGACCGACGGCGGTAGCGGGGAGAGTACGACTCGTTATTCCATTTGAAACTGCTTCCTGCTCTCCACGGTCCATTTACCGACATTAACGCTTATTAAGTTGAAGTTTTTTCGACCGTCGCGGTGGACAGCAGAAGCTATTTTAAATCCTATCGGCTAACAAACAAACGTCTGACCTTGTTCGATGTTTTTTTATGCATAATAATGTCATTTCACATACGAGTCATCCGTCGCATACAATTGCTAGAAACAAAGTACATAAATGCCTTTAAGGAATGGAAATACACGTTTCTTTCATATAGAAAAGTTGTAAATAATCATTCGCTCAACAGCCGGAAAATATTTTCATGCTTTCAGAGCGTGAGTTTTTAATGGAACACTAGGTATATTTTTCGAATTTTGTATTAAGAGTTTTATCCTGATTATTATGACGTTAACATGTAGTTTTAGCGTGTCAAATTCATAAAATAATATATGGCATGTCCAGTTTAAATACGCAGCATATACGGATTTAAAATTGAACAATACATGTCGTTTTTGACTTATATGAGATAACATGTCTGGGTCTGTTATGTTGTAAGAAAATCCTGAAAAAGTTTTATTTCTAACGACCTGTGGTAGAGGAAGAAAATGAAAGTTTACACCAGTCGATATTTTGTATTGAAACGGTACATATGCTATTCATGCTGCTTTCCGTTCGATGAATTCCTTTTAAGACGTGATAGTAGAGGCAATTAAGAACCTATTTTACCATTTTTATCACTATAAATTCTATTATTTTTAGTATTATTTCAAAATTGTCTAATATTTATACTTATTGTTTCCATGAAAACTTTCGAAATTTGATCATACTTCAAGCTGAAACGGTCGTTTTTTAGTGGTATGACCCTAATACGCATGTTTTGAACTCGCATTCGCATTCCGCAGAAACAAATTTACCGAAAACGCCTAACCAGTTTCTATTCACAAACTTACTATTGTCTCTCCTCAACAAGAATCCAATTTAAACCAGTCAACTGTGTATGCGAGTAGGTGCTTTCGAAGTATTTTCTTGCCTTGAATATGAATCCGATTGGCTTCAAGCAACCAATTTCTAAGAAATGCATATACAAGTACAAAGTTTAAGGTTTTTTCGGATGATTTTTAAGACTCTAGGTCATCGGGGTTGTTTGCTATACATGATCCAAAACGGAAAAATATAAATACATAACGGTATTTACAACATACAAGATGCATTGAACGTAAAGTTGTCAATATCTCGATAACCGTAACCAGTTGTATATAGTTAAATATGGTTAAATATGTTCTAAATTACCTCTACTATCAGGGTATCAAGAAATTGCGCCAAATTACTTATAAGCCGGTACATCTATTTTTGGATTTTCCTTTACAACGTATTAGAAATAAAGTCACAAAAACCGCATCCGCACCTATCCGCAGCTGATTTTCCAGTAGTTGTAATGTCAAATATGTATACTATAATTTGAACCACTTTCAAAAGCTTAACAAAGCTAAACACTAGACTAAAACATTCAAGTTCTGCATAAAACTGTGTTTTTTTTATAACAGCGAATGTCTCGGCCCTGCAATAAACAAAATTGTGGGTAAATTTTAATAAAAATAATGTCGAATGAAAGTTCATACATGGTTCTAAAGAATGTATAACAAAAAAGTTACATTTATCGTTAACATACAAAATTGCAACCGTTTTTAAGAGCGTCAACTTATGTGCATCTATGTTCAGCCATAGTAAAATATAACTTTTGGCTGACAAGGACACGTGGCTCAGGGCTCAGGTGAAAAAATGTTGCCGCCTTTTAATACATCGGTCTTTTACCTATCCCAGAAAATGGTTTATTTTCTGGAATTTAACAATTTAGAAGTTTGATTTATGGCCAGCCTTTTTGGGTCTAATACCCCAATGTGCTATGGTTCAAAATAGCTTGCATTGTGAATGCTACTTAACGCTACGTATATACGTCATCCAGATTGAATCCAAACGGTACGAACATAGTCGGAGTAGAGTAGAGTATCAACAGCGAAGAGTTCTTATAACTAAACCTTAATTCATGATGGAGCATACTTCATAATTAAACCAGCCGAAGCCAGCGGCTTGAAAAAAAAACGAGTTAAAACTTGAAGCTTCGGGATCGTATATCATAAATTCTATAGCTTCGAGTATTCCACAAGAGACCTTAACTTGCATTACCGCCACTCGGAGGCCGCCGATATCGGAGTTAAATTCACCGAGGAGGAGAAGCAAGCTGCAGTTTTGTAGATTGCGTTTTTCTCAGTGCAAGACACTCGGAGATCAGATCAATAGAATCGTCGGATATTCTTGTACCCCTCATCTCGTAACCCTCCCTGTTTTTAGCGGTTCGTTCGTCGGCCTTCTTCTGTCCATAATTACCCCGTCGGGAGTGAAGGAGACACGGGGCCAGTGGCGGCGGATACCGCAATAAATCGACGGGGGGGCGCTGTAACGTTCATGTTATTCCCACATAAATTTACGCCGTCCTGGTATCCTTCGCGAAGAGGGACCTGATATAGACTCACCCACATACATACGTTAGGAGTTACGTGCATACGAGTTGTTTTCTACGACTGCAGATGGGTGAAATTGCACAACGAAAACTGACTGGTAGATATATCTCAGGATGCATGCATCAATTTATGTATTTTCTTAGGGGTATAAAGCTACTTGGACACGAAATCAATAAACATGAAACACAGTATAAAGTAAGTCCTTATAATGTTGCTTGCATCTGGAATCTTTATAATAAAATTATAAACCCCTAACCACAACAAGTATTTTAGAAACCTAAATACGTATTTCAGCAACTATGTTGCCATCTTCAGTAGAACCTAAAAAAAGGAAAAGAGAGATTAGCACTTCATAGTATCTTTACTGGATATTGTCCAAGCAAATCACTAGTGGAAGTGACGTCCATGTTAAAAATTACCCTATATATACCCATTTGTTGTTCACGCCTCAGTGAATTTTGATCATTGAAGCGTAAAAAGCAAGTTTTAATTAAAGCAGGTCAGACAATGGCGAACTAGGTATAGGACCCCTGTCTGAATTTATTAATTTATGTCTATTCAAGTGAATAAAGATACTTTCCAAGCTGTTTAGTTCCCTATTATTTGACACAGCTTTTACAAGTTTTAAGTCATCTACAACTACTTTATGACCTGTGTCTAAAATGTGTTGAGCCACACTAGATTTTTCAAAACGATTATATTTAAAATGAGCTACATGTTCTTTGAACCTAGTTAAAATTGTTCTTCTAGTCTGGCCTACGTATTCTTTTTCACAGTCATGACATTTGATACAATATATACCAGATTTATCAAGTACATCTACCTTATCCTTTGGGTTTCCAAGAAGGTTTTTTTATGCTATTATGAGTCGAATATGCTATACAGAGATTTTGTGATGTAAAAATAGTTCTCAAACCCCTTGTATATGCACAATCGAACGGTATTTTAACATATTTCTTCTTTTCTACAGACAAAGTATTTAAACTAGATATTTGATTTACATACATTTTTTTGATTCTGCTTCTTAATCATTCTATCAACTATTTTCTCAGGGTACCCATTATGTATGACAACATTCTTAATAAACAATAATTCTTGCTGATATCTATCTGCGGACAATGGAAATTTCAATAACCTATTTACTAAACAACTAATAAAAGACAATTTTTGTTGAAAAGGATGCTGCGAATCATTAGGGATAAACCTGATTGTGTTAGTATCTTTCCGATACACGTCAATTTCTATTATATTTTTGCTATTCCTGACTACCAGAGTATCTAAAAGCGGAAGTTGGCCGTTAACTTCTTGTTCTACAGTAAAGTTAATGGTGTTGAATTTGGAATTCAAAACGAGAAGAAAATCTTGAATACTGCACTTCTTGGTGTCAAAAATGGCAAAAATATCGTCGACATACCTAACCCAAGTCTTGGGGAAATATGGTGCTATAGACTTTACATTTCGACTCATCCAAGGAAGACTGTACCAACTCAGTTTATTAACTTTTGGAATAGAGCAACATAAAGACTTAATAATGAATACAAAAAAAGGCTTCTTATTATTGAATCTGTTTTTTGTACTTACCTATTGTGGTTACGATACCATTCTATTTTAACTTTTAAAAATTTTGATTTTTTTCTTTAAATGGTTTTTGATTGAGTTGATTGAGTACAGTATTCGCGGTAAAAAATCGGGAATATAATGAACGATACATGCTATATTTTGTATGAAACTGTATTTATTATTATGATCAAGAGGTAATTTACAAAAGTATTAAACTAACGCTTTCATTCCAGTTCTTCCTATTCATCGTCAGTGCTTTTATTTTCTTCGTAATTTTCTTCAGAATGTAGACTTAGATAAAATCTGTAATACAGGATATTTTGCCGGTATCGCAAAGCCATAATAACCCATTTAACTATTTCTGTTGTTTATTAGATGGTCGTCCCCTTCGTGCTTTTTTTAGGTCACACCTTTTAGAGTCTGAACACAGATCATTCTTGAAAAAGACGATGTTTGGAAGACGGTGTATTTATTATAAGAAGTACTGATTTCTTTTGTTTGACTGACTTTGACTATGCCTTTCTCATTTTCTATTTTCCAATTTTGGGTGTTCGCAGGGCTTTCAAAATCTAAAAAGTCTTCATGTGATATTTCTGTTACATCATATACTTTTCCTGTTGTTTCGGACATTCTAATTAAAGTAATCCATTGTTCTGGTACATACAAAACGGACTTAGTTTTTTGCGTTTTCAATAACAGCATGCATGCTGTCTCCCTTATTTTGGGTGTGACCTTTTGCGAGAAATCTATTAGTAATACTAACATGAAAATATATACCTGCATAAGCAAACATTGAAAATATGGTGTGAATTCTGTTTTGCTCCCTGTATGCCTTCCTTTATTTTTTTGAGTCATTAAAAACTTCCACAGGCAGCTAGCTATTTCGTTTGAACCTCGTTTCGCAATCTGTTCATGCCATACATTATTTTTTATTTTCTATTTCATTATTTTTCATATCTCTAGTAACTATTTTATTTCGTGTGGGACGGTCATAGTTTTCACGTAAGTTAGCCCTCACAGTTTCATCAGCTAGGTTAAAAACTGAGCACACATCGCACTGGTCTTTTTTGGGTTTAAAGAAGCTGATGTTAAATTCAGTATTATAAATATTTCTGTACTGGCGAGGAAAAGCAAGTTGTCCAATATTGTGTCCACCACCATAATATTCTGTGTAGAGTCTAAACATTTCTTGGATGCTTATACCTTCCTCAAGATACATCGTCTTTGATTTTTTCCTTATGTAATGTGAGGGCACCAAAGGAAATAACTTTATGTGCTTTCTGACACTTTCTGCTTTATCTGGAGTGAGTCTATGCGGTCGGACTTTATGTTTTCCACGCTTATCTTATGTTTTCTAGCTTGTAAAACTCCAGTTTTCTTTATTTTAGCTAATGCTGTATTTGCCCAAGTCTGCGAAATACCAAGGGTTCGTAAAAACATTATTTTACAAATTTGTTTTTGTTCACCGCCGAGCTGAAGATTTTATTGTCGAGAAAAAATTCCAACGAGATTGTAAACCAGCAGAAACAGTACTATGTTTTTTCTCAATCTGTCTCACGTGCTGTACAATAAAGTCCCATAGCCTTGTGTCGTCTAGCAAATTATAAAATTCTTTAAAGATAGTCAGTCTATCGTCTTCAATTATTTTTGTGGTACACTTAAGCCTGCATGTTTTTTTGCATGGTTCGCCTATTTGTTTTCCCTTAATAATTTTTCCTTGTCGATTTTTATGTTCCAACCAACGACATGTCTTAGATTTTACATCAATCCATTCTTCTACATTCTCAACTCGTTTACTCCCCACTTTTACTCTTGCAATACTCTTTCTTTTAGTCTTACTCTTACGTATTTTTTGTTCTTTGTTTTCCTTAATATCATCTGATGGAATTATCTTTTTGTTACTTTCTTCTGAAGGCAAATAGTCTGGGTCACTGTCTGAGCTCCAATGAAAAGAGTCTTCATCATCAGTATTAGCTACACAATTTTCGTTAACTACTTTAATCATTCGAGAAATTAAACATCATTATCAAAATCTTTACTGAAGTTATGTTAAGACAAACCTATAGGTCTTCCGACATTAGCAACTGTAGCTTCAGTTGTTGCACTTGGAAGAAATTCATCAGAAACGTTTTCTAAAATAATATCATTATAAATAATTCATGTTCCTGTGCATATTAAAAGGAAACTGACTTGTTGAACAATGTACAAGATGAGAATCCATTTCACGTTGTTTGTCGGCTTTCTTTACTAAACTTAATATTAATTGTCCTCTCGAGGACATTATTTATATATTTTTAATTATTTTAAATTATTATTTACAGAAATTTACACGCTTCACGACCTTATACCTAAACAATATTTTTAAAAGTACGCTAAATTTCATTAACCTAAATAAACGAACACCGTACTATCTCCAGATAGAACAACGGGGAAGACAGTCCTAACTCAAGATATAACAGTTTTCGTTGGAAATTGTAAATTATGTACAAGTTAGTACAATATAGAAATGCAAAGTTGGTAGCCTAAATGCGGCTAATTCAAGTTATGCTTTTCATAGCTGAAAGATATTGTGGTAATCTAATTCTTAATGGGCCTAACTCAAAAAGGCAAAAAAATGAGTTAGTACAGTGTTCCTTGGACGAGTCGATTTGTTTCAAATCTGCTCATAAACAAGTTGGCAATAAAAAGTGAGAGACAGTTGCCCATTGCAGTTCCCTCTATCTGGAATCTTTAATGTTTTTCCTGCTGAAATTTTGATAAGTTTTGAGCCACGGTAAAGATGTTTGGATGCGAGGCGCCAGACAGTAGAATTGAAGCTTTAGGTTGTTGTTTTATCATTAGCAACATTTTCATCAAGTGTTATTGAATTCATCTAGAGTTTTCTCGGCTTCGGTTTTTCGCATTTGCACCAACACTGTGATCCCGCAGGGCAGTACATATACTCGGGATTTTTATTCGTCCAGATCTTATGATAGAATTTGGTCCACACAGCATTGTACATATTATCAACAGTCTGGATGTCTTCTGATTGGTAAAACATAGCAAGTTGTCTATTCTTTTCAATGTACAAGCCGCATCGGACCCATTGCTCCAATCCACAGCCCCGCGGAATATGTCTTCGGTAGAATCCACTATTTCTCCCGCTGACCCATCATGTTCGCAGTACAGTTGTCTGTATGTACTTCGATACAATTGTCATGGTGCCAGATTCTGATTCCCAAAACTCACAGGCATGACAATAGGAAAATTTCGCGGCAAACTCAACCACTCTGTTAGTATATTTCTTCATAACTAGGTACTGTGATCCAATACAACGGAAGTGTAATCTGTCGTCTTCCATATCCCGTCTCCAAACCCATGCACTATAATTTCTTCGTCTTCCGCTGTCGACAATATATCGGCAGACGTAAATTTTCTTTTTTGTTATCTATCAGCACGTGGAGGAGTTTTCTCTTGAGTGTTTCTTATCCATGACTGTTCACGAACTAATTTTACAGAATAATAAACAACACACTGCAAAAGTTCTTGGCTTGAAAAAAATGACCAATTTGACCCATATTCAAATTTTCTAAAATTCTGTATGGCAAACAAGCAGTGATAAAAAGCTGTATTTTACTAGTACGGAAGTAGCCCAAATTCCACAGAACTTTTTGTACATTTAGGTATTTTCTACGCGTGAAAACTGTATCGTTTATCACATGCTGTTGTGAGTACGAATAAAACCCGCTTATAAAATGTCTGTTTTCGTAATATTCAATCGCGCAGAGTTCGGTCCGAACACATGCAATGTCAGTATCAATCACGCCCCGTCAAATATCTGTGAAATAACCCTTTCGCAAACAAAAGGCTAGCTACCCTTTCGCAGAACGCGTCGCGCGTCGGCCTATGTAAATATGTTTCGGTGTAAAATGGATTACTGGCACCCCCACTACATACAAACGCACTATCGATTCCCCCCATAACGAAACGACGGTTATTAATATCCATAGAGTGTTCGGTATTTGTTTTGTTCGCGGTGTTTAATGAGCTTTTGTAGCGGTTAAATTGCTTCATTTGTTATTGTGTGTAGTTTGTGACGTGGTTCCTAAAACTACACCAATGTAAATTCGATTATTGTTTGGACGAATGATATTTCTGAATTCACCTGCAATAAAAGTAGTCCAGTCCATTCCAGGAAAATATGTTATTAATTAAAAACCATTGGTAGTAAACAAATACATAAATAAATTATTATTTAAATGAGAATAAATGTATATTTTTTATTTAAGTTAGTATTGCACATAAAGAAAACGTTGGTCTAATAATCATTAAAATCGACAAATATATAAATGCAACAAGCAAATAAAGTATAATTTTCCAAATAACTTATTTTATAGACATGCTGTCTATAAAATTTTTGTGTGTTTATTATTGTTAAAACAAAAACGGTAAAAATATTTTATGAGTAGACAATTTTGTCCTTTTATTTATTGTCAATCTTCGTATACGACCTACTACACAAAACGAAATTAAAAAAAGGAAAAATTCGACAGCGTACTAAAAAGTTCATCGAGTACAAATAAATACACCAAAATTTGTCGCCTTTGCATTTGCTATACCGACTTCAACTGGGTATTGCAAATACCAAGTAGGCATATAGAGTAAAGAAACTCGATCACACAACCGAATTTTCATAGACATTGTAAGTATTTTATATTAGTCAAGTATACGAATGTGAAGTCCCGGTTTTAGTCTAAGATATTATTAAAATAAATTAAAAATGCGAATCTAATGCGGTGCGCAATAACCTTGCAACGGGTTGGTATTGCGTTTTATTAATGCCAATGTGCCTCAAATACTCGTTCGACCTTTTTCAGTAAAAACTTGGAGTGGAATGTATTCTACGACGTTGAAACGCTGGAAAACCAGAAAAAAAGTGTTTTCATTTTAAATTTGACGCGCAGATTACGGGGATAGGTATTTTGAAATATTTATTGCGATAAAGCAACACCTTGATACTTATTTTATTTGAAGTTTGT
Organism: Melinopterus prodromus; assembly: GCA_964023965.1. Lineage (NCBI taxonomy): Eukaryota > Metazoa > Arthropoda > Insecta > Coleoptera > Scarabaeidae > Melinopterus > Melinopterus prodromus. The sequence continues at coordinate 1,333,872 of OZ030394.1, read as the reverse complement.
TTTTGTGATCATCGCACTTTTTACAGTTTTATAACCTATGAGTATATATGTAAATAAAATTGTTGCATTAGGCGGCACAAATACAAGTATTAAACAACTTAACACAAAAACACAGAACATTTATAATAGAGTACTTGAGAACTTCTCCAAGTTCCTTATTATTATTTAATTATTTATTAATAAAATTATAAACCCCTAACCACAACAAGTATTTTAGAACCAAAATACGTATTTCAGCAACTATGTTGCCATCTTCAGTAGAACCTAAAAAGAGGAAAAGAGAGATTAGCACTTCATAGTATCTTTACTGGATATTGTCCAAGCAAATCACTAGTGGAAGTGACGTCCATGTTAAAAATTACCCTATATATACCCATTTGTTGTTCACACCTCAGTGAATTTTGATCATTGAAGCGTAGAAAACAAGTTTTAATTAAAGCAGGTCAAACAATGGCGAACTAGGTATAGGACCCCTGTCTGAATTTATTAATTTATCTCTATTCAAGTGAATAAAGATACTTTCCAAGCTGTTTAGTTCCTTATTATTTGACACAGCTTTTACAAGTTTTAAGTCATCTACAACTACTTTATGACCTGTGTCTAAAATATGTTGAGCCACACTAGATTTTTCAAAACGATTATATTTAAAATGAGCTACATGTTCTTTGAACCTAGTTAAAATTGTTCTTCTAGTCTGGCCTACGTATTCTTTTTCACAGTCATGACATTTGATACAATATATACCAGATTTATCAAGTACATCTACCTTATCCTTTGGGTTTCCAAGAAGGTTTTTTATGCTATTATGAGTCGAATATGCTATACAGAGATTTTGTGATGTAAAAATACTTCTCAAACCCCTTGTATATGCACAATCGAACGGTATTTTAACATATTTCTTCTTTTCTACAGACAAAGTATTTAAAGTAGATATTTGATTTACATACATTTTTTGATTCTGCTTCTTAATCATTCTATCAACTATTTTCACAGGGTACCCATTATGTATGACAACATTCTTAATAAACAACAATTCTTGCTGATATCTATCTGCGGACAATGGAAATTTCAATAACCTATTTACTAAACAACTAATAAAAGACAATTTTTGTTGAAAAGGATACTGCGAATCATTAGGGATAAACCTGATTGTGTTAGTATCTTTCCGATACACGTCAATTTCTATTATATTTTTGCTATTCCTGACTACCAGAGTATCTAAAAATGGAAGTTGGCCGTTAGCTTCTTGTTCTACAGTAAAGTTAATGGTGTTGAATTTAGAATTCAAAACGAGAAGAAAATCTTGAATACTGCACTTCTTGGTGTCAAAAATGGCAAAAATATCGTCGACATACATATAATTATTTATTGATTGATTTATTTATTACCAACACCAATATTTGCACTAAAGTGAAGTTTTATTTTCTTTTGATTCAAAATTGCGCACTGGCAACTTTTTTATGGCCGTATTTCAATTCAACACGTCCAAATTAACAGAAAAAAATTTATTTAGGGTATAGGTACCAGATAATAAATTTATCTTTTGTTGACCAGTGTTATCATCCAACACAGTCTGTATTGTTGAAAGCATCTGGTAATTAAAGCTGTTTGATTTCCCTGCTTTGTTGGAGCGGTACCACAGTATTTTAGCCCTTAGTCCTAATGGATTAATTAGTCACTCCCTTCTTCCGGTATGAGTATGGGTCATGGTCTAGGTCATGCTCAGTGACCCTGTGTTTAATGCAAATGAATATGAATAAATTTGAAGGCGTCATGATACATACGTACGTAGTCCAGTAAATTTATAAAATTTGTCGGACAGTCTCTGAATTTTTGACGTTTACCTTATATGGAGAGCCGATCGGGAAGTCTTTGTCCATCAGTCGTGTGAACAGGCTTAAACTAAAACATCTGATGGATCAAATTTGTGAATAGTTTGCCAGATAATCCAATTGTTTACACCAAACAAATGGTCTATTTGTTAATAAATAATACTGCATATCCTCAGAGGAGAATAATTCGTAGCTCAAACACAATCTATTCGTTTCAACCACTATTTCCCATTATCACACCATCATATTATACTAAATTCGAACAATATCAGCGTAACCTACCCCATGCAGAACACCCTTGTGTCCTCGGCCTACCGTCATGAAAGCCGATACAATTATAGGTGTACTACGATGCATATTCAGCTAGACAAAATCAATAAATGTTTACGTCCGCATGGAATTTGGTGAAACGGCCAGCTGGCATATCGTGTGCGGCTCAAATTATAAGGGTGGCACAATAGGCAAAGGTTGCGATGCATACTTTGGTGGGGTAGCGCCGACAAAAATAGAATTGCTTCCTCTCTCTGATAGTGATGTTTTTCGAGGTTCGGAGAGTCCTTATTGTGTCCCTTGAAGGGGGAGACGACCGAAATAGATCGAGCGAACGCTCGGAAAGAAACGCTTAATAAGCCTGAAATAATTCGGCAGATAACTAGTCGGGGCACGTTGGACATTTAGCTCGGAGGAGGAGGGATTGATGGGGTATACAGGCTTAGATCTTTAATCTTTCGTGTCGTCTTGCTTTGTAAATTATGGGGACTTGCTTTTGGAGATTTAAATAGGACCGAATTTGTAAAAATAAGTCTGTATTTTATGTTCTTAATAGTCCTAATACTTATGTTAATGGTGATCGGTTTGTGGTCATAATAATAGGATTATTTAATCCTAATTTAAGAGTGAATTCAGATAAGAATTAAGAAAAAGTAGTGTTGCAGTTGCAAATGCTGATGCTTTAAACTTCTCACAATGTTTGAATGGTTCGCTGGACAAAATTGTACAAAATATTCTAACACTTTCTTTATTTTTGTTTCAGGTGAGTCTTTTTTCCTTACCATTACATCACAGAACTCGCAAATAGGCAAGTACAAATTTTGTTTTTAACTGCATCCTCAGCAAAAAGTCGTGCTGATGAGTCGTGCTTGATAATGCCAGAAATTTCCACCAAAGAAGGGCTGAATCTAACTCTCGAACATATAACGTGAACTACAAATGTCCAAAGACTTAAATGCCTTCATGACTCCGCTCAATAATAAAATTATAAACCCCTAACCACAACAAGTATTTTAGAAACCTAAATACGTATTTCAGCAACTATGTTGCCATCTTCAGTAGAACCTAAAAAAAGAAAATGAGAGATTAGCACTTCATAGTATCTTTACTGGATATTGTCCAAGCAAATCACTAGTGGAAGTGACGTCCATGTTAAAAATTAACCTATATATACCCATTTGTTGTTCACGCCTCAGTGAATTTTGATCATTGAAGCGTAAAAAACAAGTTTTAATTAAAGCAGGTCAAACAATGGCGAACTAGGTATAGGACCCCTGTCTGAATTTATTAATTTATCTCTATTCAAGTGAATAAAGATACTTTCCAAGCTGTTTAGTTCCCTATTATTTGACACAGCTTTTACAAGTTTTAAGTCATCTACAACTACTTTATGACCTGTGTCTAAAATATGTTGAGCCACACTAGATTTTTCAAAACGATTATATTTAAAATGAGCTACATGTTCTTTGAATCTAGTTAAAATTGTTCTTCTAGTCTGGCCTACGTATTCTTTTTCACAGTCATGACATTTGATACAATATATACCAGATTTATCAAGTACGTCTACCTTATCCTTTGGGTTTCCAAGAAGGTTCTTTATGCTCTTATGAGTCGAATATGCTAAACAGAGATTTTGTGATGTAAAAATACTTCTCAAACCCCTTGTATATGCACAGTCGAACGGTACTTTAACATAATTCTTCTTTTCTACAGACAAAGTATTTAAAGTAGATATTTGATTTACATACATTTTTTGATTCTGCTTCTTAATCATTCTATCAACTATTTTCTCAGGGTACCCATTATATATGACAACATTCTTAATAAACAATAATTCTTGCTGATATCTATCTGCGGACAATGGAAATTTCAATAACCTATTTACTAAACAACTAATAAAAGACAATTTTTGTTGAAAAGGATGCTGCGAATCATTAGGGATAAACCTGATTGTGTTAGTACCTTTCCGATACACGTCAATTTCTATTATATTTTTGCTATTCCCGACTACCAGAGTATCTAAAAATGGAAGTTGGCCGTTAACTTCTTGTTCTACAGTAAAGTTAATGGTGTTGAACTTAGAATTCAAAACGAGAAGAAAATCTTGAATACTGCACTTCTTGGTGTCAAAAATGGCAAAAATATCGTCGACATACCTAACCCAAGTCTTAGGGAAATATGGTGCTATAGACTTTACATTGGTTTCAAATCTGCTCATAAATAAGTTGGCAATAAAAGGTGAGAGACAGTTACCCATTGCAGTTCCCTCAAGTTGTTCAAAAAACTTTCCGTTTATTTGAAAACAATTTTGAGACATACAAAGGGCAGTCAATCTTACATATTCATCTATTTCTGACGGGTCAAAGTTGTTATTGCACAATAATTCCCTAAGAAACTCCAAAGTTTCCGGAATAGGCACACTAGGAAACAGTGAAGCAACATCAAATGAAATCAACAATTCGCCATCCTCTAATTTTACATTGTTAACCTTATTGATAAACTCCAATGAGTTATTAACAGAGAAGCTTCGTTCAAAAAGAGAAAAATCCAATCAACAATGCAAAGCAACCATTTCTGGAGTACCTGATATTCAGAATACAAAGTATATGCGTTTCTATATATACAATTTGGGCAAATAAAAAAAAACGGTACAAATTTTTAATTATTCGTATTTACTATAATAATAAGCGAATTAAAATTTGAAGAATGCTTCTATTGTGATGATTGACATTTGTCTTGTTTTGGTAAAAAAGAACAGTAGAGATTTTATGGCATCGTATACAGGGTGATGTTTTCCTTATACAGAGTGAAATTTGTAAACAATGTTTTTATTGTTTTTAATCAAATAAATCTGATGTGGCCAGGCACATGACTTTATCATACTATATATAAAGTTAATAGTTTAACTGCATGAGATGAAAAAAGAAACCTGTCTACGATGTTATAAAATCTCTACTGTTATTTTTGACCAAAAATAAGAAATTCTTGAATTTAAGTACTGACTATCATTAGTACATAATATGATTAATTCAAAACTTGTACCGTTTTCTTTTGTCCACTTTAAATATGAACTGCACTAAAAGCATTTCTTTCATTCACAATCTCAAAACTTTTAGCTCATTAATATGTATAACTAGAAAATATATATAAAACTTTTTAAATTTATTTCTGTACACTGACTGTGTTGGCTATACAATGGGCACATTTGGTCCAATCGTTTGGTCACAAAGTTTGAATGGTGACCTCGGCAACCGTCTTGCTGAAAGGTACATGGTCTGTATAAAATTTAGTAATTCCTCAAGGCGTTCATTAAATAATTTTTGCAACAAATCCAAAAACTTTTTGGTGATTAACATTTCCATTGCAGAAAAATGGCTCAATTACCCAGTGATATTTTATAATACAGCGTCTTCTTCATTCAGTTTCATTTCCTGCTGCTTATGGTACGTCCGCTATTTTATGAAAAATAAAACTTGAGCTCCAAATGCCCCAAAAACTTCAATATCATCAAGCCTCTTTCCGCATACCCATTCATTGTCCTTCTGTTATTGTTCACAAAACAACAGTTCCTAGAGTACCTGATATTTATAACACAAACCGTCTTTTTATAGACACAAACTGCCCTCAACGTACTTCATTCATTCACAATCTCAAACAGTTATAAAACACCTCATCGAAAAGCAAACCTCCGCTCTTTCCGTTATCGTCAGACAGATTTTTTCGCGCTCGAAACAGCCGAGCTCATCAGAATCCGGATGATAAATAAGAAAAATACCCGGTGTATTACCGAGATTGCTTATTAGGCAGCACGGCAAACGGTCTTCCAAGGGAAGAGAGCAACGGGAGGGAAGAACGGTCCTCGGAATACCCAAGAACGACGAACAATAGACTGGTGCTGCAGTCGACAAAGCCGCTGCTGGAAGGGGCACCGCCGACCGAAACTCCTCACTCCTCAGTCTCTCACCAGCTGGCGTTCGCTCAGCACACCGCCGGCGCTCGATCGAACCAAAAAAAAAAAACTCGTCCGACCAGGTACAAGAAGCCCGTAAGCGTAGGCGCGTTCTCCGACAAGAAATAACGTAAAAAAACAGCAGTGTGAGTGTGTGTGCGTGCCTTGTCAGTGTGTGCTAGTGATTCATACAGTTTCTCCGGATTTTATACACCTCATCCGGAGCGCAACAGGTTGGTTGATATCCGATGACTAGCTTGGTTAATTCATTATAATCAAAAGTAGGTTTTTGTACTGCAGAAATCATCAATTTTCGGTTTTAAAACAAGTTCAAAGTTCGATTTGTTCGTTTGTTATGCTATACTGATTACAATCGGTAACGAATTTAAGTTATTTTCCGTTTATATTCACGTATACCGTCGATTTGGCGCCTTAAAACATCAGAAGTGGGATCGGATACCCTATACATAGAGATGGATATTAACCTACAATATTTTAAATTACTATCTTCGGAGGTTTAAACTTTACCTACACCTTAAGTATACCTATCGACCCTTAAATTTAAGGGAGGATTATACCTCAACACCTGTCCACGATCTCTACAAACAATACATTCCGGGAATTCTTTTTTCTTACCTGTTTCTCTTAGACTCTACGTGTCCCTGAAAATCTTTCAACGCGATCGAGATGGGCTTTTGAGGTGTTAATATTCTCTCCGAAATGTCTAACCTGGATTATACAAGCACGTCTTGATAGGTAAATCGATATACTCCGGGCCATACGGTGAATATTTCAAAATTCGTGTTTGTGTTGCCTTGCAGTTAATAAAAAGTAAAATGTGTGTTTATAATCTATGGGTGCTGATGTTATGATTAAGGCTCTTTTGATATCTTTTTGGTGGTGAGAATAATCCTGTGTCGAGTCTGTTTTTCTTTTCGTCGTAGTGAGTTCGAAAGTTAACGAAAAAAAGTTCGAAAAAATAACTATAATCGCCTAGATTTTGTATTGTTTACTTTTTTCGGCGATAGCGTTATCTTTATTGTTTTGAGTTATAATGCAGTTTTACTGCAAGTACTTCGCAGAAATGTTATTTTTGTTTTTGTTCACTTCCCACGTTACGTTTACGTTATGATGATTCAGTCCGGGTTTTTTGATTGTACAACAATCAGTGGTATTATTATAATATATTCTATTTTTACTTTACAAGGATTGTTGTATGTTTACTTTAAATTTGGAGTACTTAAGTGTGACGCATATATCTATCAATATTCCCTTAATTTTATTCAAAAATGACACAAATTATATTATAGCACAGTGTTCTTACATTAAATAAATAATAATAACAATATACAATAAGTATATACAATATGTATATACAAAGTTTAAGACAATTTGATCTTTTTGTTTTGTTTAGTTTTTCTTTTTCTATATTTTTCTTCGTGCTTTCGTTTTTTGCACTAGATTTATTAAGTTGTTTGTTTACTGTTGCAGAGATTTTCTGTACTTCTTGTCTGTAGACATCTTTAATTGATTTGATTCTAGAATTCAATTGTTTCACACCCATTCCCCCACTTAACTGTTTTTCTTTAAGTTCTTTATAAAGACGTTGGAAAATTTCACCTTTTAATTTTGTGTTACAATACTCTTTGTCTTTTATATTTCATAACAAAGGGTACTGCTGGTAGACATTAAAATTTTTTGTTTTTCTTGATGCAGCTTTTCATTCTGTTTCTTTTCTTATTTCTCTAGGATGATTTTCTTTTGTGGTTTTTATTTTTTTAATTAACAAATATTGTCTCCAAGCATTAGATATTTTTTACATTTTTTAATGGAGATAGCATGAGTTCAACTGTTTTCTCCGAAGGTCGCTACTATCTGCTGCTAGTGTAATAATTAGGGATTATTGATTATTGGTCTTTTATATGAAAATGAAATAATAATTTTTTTTCTTTCTTACCGTTTGTCCTAGCATTAGAATTCACAACTGTTATTCTTATAGATTTTGGTATTTTACAACCCCATAATTTTATTGTGCAGGTACACTCGAGTAAAAGAACGCCATAACTTATAATTTATGAAGTGAATTACACATACACACGCACACACACAACGGGTCAGGTAAATCCTTAAAACTTCGTAATGGTTTAGCTTATTCTCTGAGAGTCTTTCGGTGTACCGGAAACAAGTATTACGTTATAACTCAAACCATTAAGAAACAGCACTTGATTAAAATCATAGCGCGTGTTTTGTGAAGAAAAGAAACCTATGAAACCACCATGAAACGTACAAATAACCCAAGCATGTTAGGTTTTAATCCTGAAAAAGTAAAGGAAATCTGCAAATTGGTAAATATACCTTCTATTTATTGCACTGAACAACATACTTAAAGTACTGAAAAGTCCTACGTCTACGTCGTACTTCTTTGCTTTTCAAAATTAAAATTTCAGCGCCAAAATGGCGGATTTTGCAATGTTTATACCAGAATTTGATTCAGGCAAATTAAAAACACCTAATTGGTAAGTTTGAAGGAGTTATGAGGGATTTCAGACAAGGTAGGATAGTTTGGGGTAAAATACTAAATAATAAATGGAAAGAACATACCACACTTGCTTTATTTTTTCAGGGTTTCGGTTGAATTTATTCTAAATCACTGGGCTAAATCGAATTACAAAATAAAGCATGTACAGGGCTTATAGCTTACTATTTTAAGGTGTGTTTGGTCTGCCTGGATAGGTTTGTTTGTACCATCTGGCTCGTGGAGATAACTAATGCTTTCATCGATTCAGAAAAAAAAGAAAAACAAAGAACAGCCGAACTGTAGCAGACAAGTTCCAGTTAATCCATCCCAGTTCTTCTAAACCTGATTTGTTTGGGCATGTGTCTGTGGTGCAATGGACTTTCCGTGCACTCTCTGGATATTTGTGGATTAAAAATACACCGATGCTGTGGGCAATGCTACCCGCACATGTGAGCGGAACAATTAAACGAGTTAGCATAAACAATTTTCCGTTCCGTTTACACTGACTAGGATAAAAAATAAAACAATAAATTCGCTCGGGCAAAACGCTGTTCTTGCGTTGTTTAGCATTATACAGGGTGAGTTATTAGTATCCCGGCGTGGTCGATAGCTACTAAATAGTTAGAGAAATTTTAGTATAGTTTTCGTGATATTTACAATTTAAAGAAAAATGTGTAATATTATCCAAATGCCTTTATTTTCTTGTTCTTTCTTTTTTGTTTGTCTCTTAGTTGTAAATCAGTAATCTATTAGCGTTCATTAAAAGATAAATCTCTTTTTACTTAGTAAGATATATGAAGCAAGTTCAGAAACAAACTATAAACACTATTTGGAAATTGTTCAAAATGACTTTCTCTTCTGCAAGCATTAACGCGCTGTATAAAAGATCTTGAGATATTTCTTAACATGTACCTCTTATTTAGTCTAAGGTTGTCGAAAACATTGGTTATACTAAGTTTTATGTCTTCTGGTGTAGTAGGTGCTGATTGGTATATCAGCTCCTTCACATATCCCCATAAAAAGAAATCTAGTTTGTTGAGTTCTCGGGACCTTGGTGGCCACAATGTATCCATTTGAAAAACATCAAAATACTAAGTTTTATGAACAGCCTGTACACACATAAAAAGACGGAGTTGGATTTAACACCGATTCAACACCGCTATGGATCTCCCTCGCGACCGTTTGCGCATGTAGTTAAATCAGACGGAGTTGAATTTTTACAGAGCTCATTCACTCTTTTTATAGTTATTATTATTTGTAACGGAGTTGAAAATATATGTTTAGGGAAATGCAGGTTTACTCCTTTATAGACATAAAATAATCTCCCCGCGTGTCAAACGTTCGCGTTCCGGAGTGCAAAAGTTCTTCTGTAGTAGTGAAATACATCCGTGGAGATGTTACGTAACTCCTTTATTAGTGTTAAAATTACCCTGTTGCGGGGTGCTTTTCTTTTATTGGCGAAATTATTCTTTCCCTAAAAGAGTTGTTTGTGTACGTAATGAAGTTAAATATGTACCAAATAGAGTTGTTTTTTTTTTTCAGAGCGGTTCTTATCTTTATTAGGAATATGACGGGCACCAGTAAAAATCAAAAATACATTTTAACAATTTATTTTTCGAAAAAACAAGTAAATGAATATACATGTTTGCACAATACTCAATAAATAAAATACAGTTTATCCTAAATATAACAGTAATCTCCGTATAAATATTAATAATAATAAATTAATAACTAATATCAAATATAACAGACTACATAAAGTCTAGAGTACTTTCATTAATAACTAAGTACATACCTATAATATAATTGGTAACATATACATATCATTCGCCTTATTATAAGGAATGTGTATAAGGATTTGTATTAACATCGTCATCGTCTTCGCCCGTCTTTATTACCAAAGTAATTCCTCGTTGACTGTGCCATATGAAGTCTACCAATAACTCCTTGTCGATTTCATAACTCGCGTCATCATAATACTTGATATCTTGAGATTTTGTCTCTGCTATTTTAAATAGCTTGCCAACTGTACATAAAAAAAGAAATATCTGCAGAATTGTTGTATTTTTGTATGTTGTAAGGCAAATAGAAAAAATAAAAATAAACGCATTGCCGGACAAATACACACTACTTCATAAAAAAACACAAAAATCGACATGCATTCTGTAGGTACAATGTAGTGTTATACTCGGTATGAAGGTACCACAAATGCGGCAACAAACGTACTGCGCATTAGACTAGCCGGTATCTTCACAAGCTTTTTTCTATAGTACATTAGTAGTGTGCGTAACATTTTTATAAACTACAAAATTATAAAATCATGTGGGCACAACGAATAAGTAATGTACACGCATACATATGTCTACGTACATACATACATATGTAGTAATATAAGTAACTTACCTGTAGTATTAATTGTGTCGAAATTTAGTACATCGTTGATAATTCTGACCCATTTTTTTATTTGTCCGTATTTAACTCGTATGAAAATACACTTCTCCATTTGAAATAATAATGTAGTTACATATAAAATATTAAAAGTAATGGAAATGAAACTCACTCTCAACTGCACCCCGCAAACTTAGGAGTATAAGTGACGACCACAACACACTCCGAAGCAAACTGCAAACCGTCTTGGTGGCGACATGTTGACGCCTGTTGTTGTCAAACCGTAAGTTTCTGCCTTTACAGTATAAATCTTACCTTTTTGGAGATTATTCTCTCCAAAACGGAGTTAGAAATCAATATTACACAGAGAATTAATGTTTACTTTTAGGAGTTTTATCACTCCGTCACAATGTTCAGTCATATCAACTCCAAAAAGTGTACTTTCTCTCATTTTGTCAGTTATTTCAACACCCTGCATGGTGTTAATTTTTATTTCACAGCTCCAGTGAAAATTTTCACCATTTCGGATATAAACTATTTTCAAATCCGTGCTGTATAGTTAAATTAACTCCGATATTGCGTATATCAACAATTTTTAGCACACAATCAACTGATTTTCGGAGAAAAAATCACTCTTTTTTGTGTACAACTAACTACGTGCAAATTCTCTCCGTAAAATTTTTATGTGTGTATAGTGAATCTAATATCTTTGGATACTATCATCTATCTACTGGCTTTTTTTACATAATTTTCAAGAATATCCTGCAACGGTCATATTTTTCGGCTGCCGGGGTCCTTATAACTCACCCTGTATTTAAAATGTGGGTGTGCTTTTATAAATTCTATTTTTAAATATTTACTAACAATTGCGGAGCGCACAGCTCGGAGTCTGCTAAATATTTAACAGCGGCGTGCGTTCGGTTCGAAATAATTTCCTCGTAAACTGTTGTATGTGTATATAAATGATTGGAACCAGAAGCAATAAACAAAATCGCCCGTACAGGTATCACTCAGCCGTTTGTATACTCGCGGTGCGCATCTAACTACGCACAATTCGAGGTTGTGTTTATTTTATTTCGGTTCTAAATTTAAATTTAAATAACACGCAGCGCGCGGGTTAATTTAAATTACCCGCATAACAGATTTGGAGCCGTGAAATTTTCAATCAGCGGCGAACGCCATAATTGAAATTATTCGTCGATTGTGCTCCGATGTTCGTTATTCGCTTGTTTTTGTTCCATCCCGCCAGGCCGCCGTTCCGATAAAAATTAATTAAGCCGTTATTTTAATTGAATCTATTTTTGAAATAATGATCTGCTGGCCCGTCTAAAATAACAAATGATAACATTGGCCGAAAAATTTGAATTTGTTAACGGTAACTTTAATCTAAATATGCCAGTATAATTTTGAAGAAAAAAATACTGATTTGGTATTATATTGCGAGACACAAAATGGTATTTTGTTATTTAGGTCTAACAATCGGTTGCATAAGTATTGAGCCCTTATTTTTTTGGGGAATTGTATACATATTCTGTTTTGTACGCAATATTATTTCTGCTGACCTGATCAGTTGTTGATGATATTGTGCAACACAATCTTGCCATATCTCTTTTGATACAATGCTTCGTTACATAAATTTAACATATCTTTAATTTTAAATGTATTGTGACGTTTTGCAACTTTATGTTTTACGTATGCCCAGTTTAATTCAATTGCATTAAACTCGCAATGGGCTACAGGTAACCACAATAATTTGACTTCATTGCATGTGATTTTTTTTGCTACAAAATCTAATAGAAGTACCTTCTCTTGATGGCGATTTTTGGCAGATACAACAGCTGTACAGTAGTTAACTGAGAAAGAAATTTCTGACATTGATAATTAATTGCTTTACTTCCTTGGAATAATACTTCAGAATTTTTGCTGAAGTCTTGCAAAACACGTACACAGATAGAAAAGATTTCTTGTTTTAAAGAAATGTATTTGTTTGAATTTATTCTTTTGGGTCAAAACATATTTCTTTGACGCCAACAATATTTACTTCATTGAATACTCTAGTTTATTTGCTTGCAGAGATTAATTTATTTGAAATATTTATTTAAGTGGAATAAATATATATGGATACAAACAAACATTACTTTCCTTTAAAGTAATATTTTAGTTTTGATTTTGAAAATAGGTTTACTTCCGCCAAAGAAATCATATTTTGAATAAAATAAATATATTTGTACACAAGAAGAGATTTATTTCCTTTAAAGTAATATTTTAGTTTTGGCTTTAAAATAGGTTTACTTCCACCAAAGAAATCATATTTAGATTCAAATAAATATATTTTTAATGCCATCCAACTGTATTGTTAGATGGCGCTGTAAACTCTCTCCTCGCACTTCGTACATATCGAGAGTATAAAGCCGCATGATCGACAGTATAGAACTTATAGAGTACAGTGCCTGCAGGTTCAAGTTGCGATTCCAAATCAGAGTACACTTTACTAACTTAACCTTGACTATATGTTGGGTTGGGAAGACCAAGCACTGGTCGAGGATGTGCGACATCCCAAAAAGGAGGTGACACATGGCGAGTCTTCCGAAAAATTCTTGTCTATTAATTCCTTCAACAAATTAATAATTTTAAGCATTTTAACTCGACAACAATTTTGTTAATTTAGAAAAATTTAATTCTTTCACTCAACACGATCATAATTATTTGAAGTAAATAAATCTCATTTTTATACACAAATTGCAAACTTTAACTGGAAACATAAGTTGTTTGACACAAATCAACGTTGTTTCTACCAAACAAATATTTCAAATAAATGCGTTTTTATCCGCAAATAAATATTTCTTTGCCTGTATTGAAACAACAAATTGCTTTGAGTCAATGCATATTTATTTGAATGAAACAAAAATTTCTCTCTGTGTACGCACGCAACGCAGTCACTAAAGAAACTTTATCGAATAAATTAGTAATTAATGGAATATTTATGTATTAACATTATCTTGATTTTACCCAAACGCAACTTGTTATGTCATATTGGGGTCTGAGACGAAATAATTTGTTTTATTATTTTATACTCTTGCAACCTATGCTTTCATTAAACAAAGTCCACCATTTTTAAGCTTCAACTTCAATGCAGCTTACATCAATAAATATTATTTACATTTAAATTAAAAATACCTTAAGAAATAATTGTTTTAAATGCAATATTGTGCTTAAATATCAAATTGGTAGTTTTTTAGAGGGACTTGGTCAAACTTACTGAACAATTTTCCCAGCATCATCACTGATAGAAAACATCAAGAAAATGAGTGTAGATCATATTCGCTAGGCTCCATTGGCAATCAAATAGGTTTAGTTACACACAAGCTTCATGGACCTTTTTTCATCGTATTTTAGCATAAAACAAAACAAATAAAAGGGTATGGGATTTTAAAAAACGACGTAATACCCTACTAATATGTCCCTCTGCATTCTCACTACAAATGAAACTCTGTCTCCGTCTACGACCTACGTTGTCGAAGTTTGAAACAATTAGTATCCTATATGGGCAACGCAATTAAGCGTCATGGCCTGACATGGTCATATGCACTCGAATGAAGTACTTGACGTCCCGCCCACCCGTGGCTTGCGGAGTATTTGCGGAATTCCCCTGCCCGGCTAGATCATCACCATGCTTTTAGTGCCTGGCAGTTTGTGTTTCAATTTCGACCTGCTTGAACTGAGTTTACGTTCGACCATAAACTGAATATGTATGGCTACGATTGAAGTCTAGAGCTGCGCAGAAACGTTTCAAAGTATGAATATATTTCTTATCTGAGTTGTGTAGCAAACTGAAAACTATCGAGATTACTTGGATACTAGTTACATTCTTGGAAGTAGTCTGTTTTGTTTTGTAATAGTACGAATAATTATGTAACATTTCAAGGAAATAAGAGGCCAATGGCAGGTGTATTTGTGTAATAAGGCATTGACCTTATTGCTTAAAACAATTAGACCGCTTTGCTGCCGGTTGTTAAACGTGCCATTAAAACATTACGGTTTTAACAGTTGCAGCGATAATGTGCCTTGTTTAAACTTAAAAACATGAAGAGGCAATTATTCAGGAATGCGTGAAATATTAAATGTGGTATGGTTTATATTTATGTTTATTACCAACGAGAAAGTAGCTTAAAAATCGAGATTTTCACAAGAAAGAAGCTTAGTAGGCAATTTAATACACTACAATTAAAACAAAAAAGAATTGTTAAGCATCCTAAAACGTACTGTTAGCAATTCCAAATCATTTCCGTTAGAATTCTAGTGGTATGAGTACAGTTTGTCGCCTAACGCATCGTTGAAGTCGGTCGAATAAAATTTCAATTTTGTCACACTTTTCATTCTGACAATCGAGCTTTATTTATCACAACATAGTAAGACATGTATAGACATAACAAAACTAATTCAGATAGGTTAGTAGCGAAGTAAATCTACTAGAGGAATAAAGTAATCATATTTGGGATTTCTAAATCAACGAAGTATGGAAACTAAACTGTTAATTGTTGAATATTGTCGTAGTTATATCTAACTACATAAGCCAAAAAGGAACATATCTGCAAAATCCGGAAAAAAATCTAATGACACGTGAGTGTAAAACGGTACTATGTATATTTATGTAACTGAAATTTTCGGTCAAGGCTGGTAAAATTTGATTAGAATTTCCACATAAATAATCTAAATGCATATTATATCAATCATCGGTGATACGATATCGTAAAAAATATATCTCGTCAGTCTAAATTTAGATCTCGTTCATCATAAACAAACGCACTCGACAGACGATAACTTTTTATCAGTAGCTTGTCTCCAGACATTGTCTATGGAAGCCTCTATAGACACGGGAACATCTACAGTGAAATATATCCGAACATTTGTACCAGGCCAACTTTTCATGCTCGTTATACAGATGTATTCAATTTGCCTACTGGGGTAGCCAGATACACATTCCCTACATATTCCAACGTTGTCGTGCAATATTTCCATGAATTGCCCGAGCCAGATATCCCATTTATTGTTTCGAATGTTACCTATGGTGGCAGACTCACTCCCTGATATTCATTGCCTGTCTATATATTTCGCTGTCGCAGTTTGTATCGAAAACAGGAATATCTATAAAAAGGGCTGGATTCTAGGCAATAGATGTATCAATAGTTTGGAGATTAGGTTGTTCTATGAGGATCGACGTGCCAAATCGGTAAACACGGACCTCACAAAAGCACAGGTAGATTTTACTGCGCAGGGTACCCCCTTGGGACCTTTGTTGTCTGGCACGTTTCTGTTTTATTTTTTAATTTGGTTGTCCAAGCGGAACTGATTTTCTGTGCGGTTTGTAAAAGAAGGGTGACAGTTTTGTCGAAGTAGGTATATAAATCTTGAAAAGAAACTAAGTATCAAGGATAAAATGTTCGTTTATACCAACATGTTGCTATAATAGGAGGAACAGATTTTCCAAGAAGTAAATATAATTCAATATGAAGGCAAGCATCATTTTCAGCTTGTTTGAGTCTTTTTATTACCTCAACAAAAAATACAGGCTTCATTTAAAACAGAAACAAAAACATAAACGTAAAAATTAGTGGCGGATTCCTTTACCTGTATTCAGTGATGTTCTACAGAATATAAAATTTGTAAATAGGTATAAACTACAGCGAAAAAAGTATTTAAAATAAGTAGAAAATAAAGATATAAATTAATTCCGATATATTTAACTGTAAAACGAAACCCAAATTGTACCAAAAATGATTTGTTATTAATCGTTGTTATTAATCTTTCGACGGTTCACTCCAATCGAACGAACGATATCATTTCTTGTTCCGATTTTCAAGTTTCTTCCAGTTTAAGAAATTTACCTTAAACTAACGAAATATTTAGGTACGATGTCTCGGTTAAAACATCGCGAGTTTGTATTGAGCTGTGACAGCGGTAATATGGTCGCTTTTGACATTATTTCATGGCACAATTATCGCTTTTTTAGTGGAAAAGTTGTCAAAAAATGCATTGAAAAAAATGTATTTTATAATATGGGTTGGGTTATGTGATTTTGTTCATGACAAGAAATTGAATATTTAATATTCTAAGAAGTTTCACTGAATATTTTATCAATTTTGAACAATAAATAACGATTTACTTAAAGACGCATTTAGAACTGGGTATACAACTCATTATGTTTTGTCTATTTGAATAATAAACATCCATGACGTATGAATTCTAAAAATCCAATTTTATCTTAAAGAAGAAAACAAAAAATCATCAATATAAAAAATGGAAAATTTGGCTCGATCACATAATTTTGTTTTGCTGTTCACTATTCTTAAAACATTCTACAAGAACGAAAATTGAAGATGGAAGATGGAAGAATATTGTCTTAATGGAGTTTAAATTTTGTTTATTATTGATAAATTTTGGTTTTCTACTTGTAAGGTAAAATTTGAAAACGTCGATCAAGTTTCAGGGTAAAAAATATTGTCCAATCAAATTTATTTTAGACGTTTACTGCGTTTCTTACTGACTAGATTTGGTACCTTTTGGCATCCCAGGCGTTTCAATCCGGAAATTTTTGGGGCTTTTCATGAATCCCCAGATCAACCCCGGAATCCCGGGATTACAAAATCTTTAAACTTTAATCAGTCAAACTTTTAGGTTATATTCTGACGGTTAGACAATGTAGAAAAGAAAGCACACGCAAATTTTAGTCAATATGTTGCGGTGCTGTCCATAACCAGTGAGGTTATAAATGCGGCTGTCATGAACAATATAGAGTACTGTGTGCAGCGCGTGCGATAGCACGGAATTTATCACGTATTTGTGTAAATATTGAACAATGCGAGTTTGTTCAACTTTGTTACAGAATGTTGTAAGAACAGTAAACAGCCGTGCCTCGTGTTCAAACTTCATGCCCTCCTCGCGCACACATGAAGCCTTAAAGTGTTACTCACAAACTTTATCTGCAAATAGGCATTACCGCGCTCTCATTGTGGCTACAAAGTAAATTTAAACGACTTCGAAGCACGTAAAGAAAGCTGTGCAAAATTTAAACGAGCGAATTGATTTGGGCCAAAGTTTTCGATCCATACATCGACGAGATCGCGGTGATGACTGAAAGAATTCAATTTTACTAGTGTTTTTAGTACGTACTACGGTAGTGCCAGTAGCACTCATGTGACGCTAGTTTTCCAGTAAGTGCCTTGCTTTAATGCCTAAGATAAGGTTATAACCCTTTAAAGACGACAGAGTGCTCCGCTTTATAGATATAACTCGTATCTTCGGTCATTATGGCAGCCATTAAGCGCTACAATTTTCTAAAAATAACAAGGGATCAATCCATTATGGACTCTTCATGTATAATTTGTAGTAAAACTGCATAATAAACTCACCCCGTAAAAAGAAATGCCTATAGAGAAGCGTTTCCCAACCTTTTTACTTTTGAGGAACCCTTTGAATAGGGTTAGAACCTAGCGGAACCAAAAAAATATATACTATGTCCTTTCCAAGGCATTTCGAGTATTTTTGCGTATAGAAAATGTGAAAAACGTGTAATGAAACGCAGTTCAATGATTGAATATTACTTACTACTGTGAGCTTAAAGTACTTTACTAGTAAAATTATAAAAATTCCCTGTAAAATGACGGAGGTACTGTTGTAATTTCACAGGAAAATGTAACCAGCGATGTTACAATTAATTCTTCTTTTACAGCTTTTTGGGTAGTTTTATTACATTCATTTATTTATTATTACATTCAGCTTTATGAACAAACTTAGAGCTGAAAAGCTTTTGGTTCAAAAGGGTCCAAAGCAACTGGATGTTCCCTCTAAGCATTTTTCAAGAATTTCGCAAATGAGCTGCCATTTCTGTAATTTGGTCTAAATAGTTAAATAATAAATTAAAGTAGAGGAAATTTTATATAATTTATGTCTATGACGTTTTTTGGTAAAATTAATAGTTTAGCTGTATTATCAACCAAAATATCTATCAAATAGACCATGTTTATTAATCCAATATTTAAAATAATAATCCCGGAACCCCTGTTGGCAAACGCTGCTATAGAGTCTTATTATTTTAGCAATATCATCCCCTAATTAAATAATAGCTCACACTTAAAAAGGATAATATAGCCTTATTCCATCACTCGGATATTTTCAAAATTTAACACCTCTTAAAACGCTTTTAATCCTGCAGACTCGAGCCGAACGCGGCGCTGGTTTAAAGATTTCATCCCCCGGCGGGTGTAGGCTTTGGAATTAAGCCTCAAAGACGTGATCTCGTAAAAAATGTAACGGGGCATTTTTCCTTAACTCGGAAACCGTTTAGAGGGCCCTCAAACGCGTCGAGGAATCATTTCTAATTCTATTTCAGACGAGCTCGGTTCGGTGTTAAATTTTAAAACCGCCAGAGCAAGCTGCCAAGCTCAGCGCGACCGGTGACGACAAATAGGGAATCGTAAGGGTAGGGAATGGTTGGGAATTTTAGGGAATAGCGTCCCTTATGCTAGACTACAACGGGGATGGGTTTAATTTACATCTATGGGATTTAATCTAGACAGACGTTTGCCGGGAATAATTTATGAATGTACTGAATTAGTGTGGCAAGTCTCGTCGGGGATTATTTTTACTTATCCGGGAACGGGGCTCGAGCACGAACCGAGGATTTTGATATCTCGCCGGGATCCTCCGCTTTATTAGACGTTTATCTTACCTATTTCGTGCGCGGGTACAACTAAAAATAATCGTCTATTATTAAGGAGATGGCACTTAGGATTTATATCTCGCTACTAGACTAATACCGGGTGGTTTGTGTGTTTGTTTTAGTTTGTGGGATAATTTTTATGTTGGTGCCTTTAAATTTTACAGTAATACCGGAGTACTTATTCAAAATCCGGGCAAACTGGCGTTAAAAGCCCCACACTAAAAGATCTTAAAAATAACTGTGAGATATGTGTTTATATTAAAATTAATGATGATTTTCCCAAATGCAGACTTGCATTAACTTTACCTGTTTTAACTTCTAGATTTTCAGTAGCAAAAAATACGTGCTATATTAAATAGACTTAAAAATATCTAGATTATCCAACCGTATAAAGTTTCCAATTTAATATTAAAAGTTAAAAAATAATTCCAGTTTTTATGAAAATTTTTAGCTGGCTGCATTATATATCATGTGTAATAGCTAGAGTAACCATATAATACACTACGTGTGCCATTAATAACAATAATCAAAATTAGTTTCAAAGTACGTGAAGAAAGCTGCCATGAATACATTTTCTTAATCACATCGCAAGCTGTTAACTTGATATTTTTAATTTAAACATAAATATGTAAGTCCATGAGAAAAATATTCTAAATACTTTTGTTGGTTTTTCTTGCACCGCCTTGTTTTTTTAAACAGCTAAATGGCTCAAATAATCCCATGAAATAAAACCTCGTAATTGTACTAAAGATTTTAAGAGGTTCTTAAGTTACTTTGATTTCTTAGCCTGCTTTTAATAATCTTTGGTAATTTTAATGCTAATTATTTTTAAAAAAGAGACGTTTTGTCGTCTGAAAAAATGACAAAATTTTTTATGACATTCCCTAGTAGTGTTCGATTTTAATTGCCAATTATAAAATTTCAGTTTCACTTAGTTAGCTAAATAAGATTTTTCAATCATTTTCAAAGTTTTTAAGTTTATGATTAATTTTGTTCATCAATGTTGGAAAGAAAATTAACACGAAAACGTTTATTATATATTTTTAACTGCAATAATTTTATTTTCTTTCATTTAGATGTTTTTTTTTAAATACAACTCAAATTTATTTCAAGGATAAATTAAATTTCTATATTCAATTTATCAAATATCTGCAGAAAATGCGATAAATGCTGCAATTAAAATGCGACAACTGTCTGTCCGATTAGTCCAATCGTTCTAGATTTTTGACATACGTTGTATTAATAGAAACATTTTTAAATTAACGAAAAAACATTGAAAATTTGTTCCTGTCTGACTTTAATCCTTCAGTCCTCTATCTGTTTCATTGAAAGTAACATTTATAATATGGCACATGAATTGCTTGTGGTTGTAATATATGTATAGATTTCACCTGCTTTTTTTTGCTTCTATCAAGCCAGGAAATGCTAAAATGCTTGTCCTTAAAATCCTACGATTTTCTGTCAAAAGCAGTATTTTTTCGATTGTTTCAGATTAAGACTTTTTTCTCTACCTTTTTTTAATAAAATATACTTTATTTGTTTTGAGCGGTATAGTTTCTTTTAATGGAACAAAGCTTTTAGTATTTATTTTTTGTACACAGTTATGCATACATATAGCATTCTTATCAGTTTATTAATAACAAACACTCTTCAATTAAAACTCGATAAGTCGTTTATTGTTGACATGAACTATAATACAGGTGTTACCATAACTCTGAAATTAAAAATAGTCACTGCCGTTTTGAATAATTCATTATTATTGTCTCACATTTCACACAAGTGTATTCCATTAAAATCGTTGTAGGTAGAGTTAAAATCCACTTTTATAATCACAAGCAGTTTTGTTGCTGGTGTGACCTAATAGACAGCCTACCTGAATTGAATATTAAATTGCTTCAATAGTAGGTAATTGGTGTGAATAGCGGCAAAACTGGATACAAGCAACCTCGCCATATTAGTACATTTACAAACGTACAAAATGCAGGTGGCCTTGACTCGAAAACACTAGACTCTGTACCGAGCGTTCTAAAAGGTATTATTTTCCTCCTTTACATACCGATGATTATATATTAGACCAGTAACTTTGCATTTATTTACATTCCTTAACAAGTACGGTAACAACATACTAAATCAAGTGTTTTGTTATTCAAATATCCGAGAATTCTTTTTACACATATATCTTACATATTGATTCAATGTTATTGAATGATTCATTGTATGTATATTCTATTTTGAAGATTACCATAAACTCATTCGAGTTCTCGAAACCATTATTCGTGTTTCGTTTGTAAACATTAGTAATCACACAATGTATGTCATTCAATACTGCACCAACGATATCCATGGGAAACAATTGTTTAATCTGCGTTATTATCAAAACGTGACTCAGACCATGACCTAATCAATACTAAACTTTAATAACTAAACTTGCATTTTACGCAATTTTACATACTTTCATTTCACGATTCCTTCCTACAATATTACTCAGTTAAATTCCAACTATTACCATCACGGTTCGAGTAAAATTCACTTCTACAACAGCACGCGGCATTCTGGAGTAAGAAGTGAAAAAAGAGAACGCGCTTAGAGGCGAAACTGGTTTTAGTCGTACACTACCATTAAAGGCAACCGTGAAAAGTAAAATTATACAATGGCCTGGGCCCGTTCCAAAGAGAAATAAACAGCGCGCTCGAAGCATATGTCGTTAAACAGGATGAGGAGCTGTGAACAACCGGACGGACGACGCTCTTCGCCCGAGAAAAAAGAGAGACACCGCAGCAGCACCCGTGTGTTTACGACAAAATGTGGCCGCTACTTGCGTAGATTGTAATTAGATAATGCTGCGTTTGTTTTTATTGCGGCTACCGCAAAACTGACTGACGTGAGATAGCACCGGTTTAAAGGTCAGCGGCCATTTTTTTAAATTTTAACTGCACCATAGGAATTATATGTGATAGACACAGACAAGATGTTGGAGATAGTAGTAAATTTGTAAATGTTGCAATGTGTAAAAGTGTTATTAATTTTTCAAACATATCTGAGCATAAATAAACACAGTGAAAGGTAATTAATAAGTCCAATTTTTATACAAACTTAGAAATAAATACCTATCAACTTCAAATTGGGATATTTAAGCATAAAGATCTCCTCCTTTGATATTTCAGTATCGAATTGATGCGTACAAATCAAATTAAAACAGGATTGAAAATAATTGTGTTATATACTCGGGGTACCCCAAGGATCAGTTTTGGGCCCCATTCTCTTTTTAATTTATATCAACGACATTAATTGTGCTACTGAAGCAACTGATCTTATTTTATTTGCGGATGACACAACGGTAATTAAGGGAGGTGATGATTATGAACAGCTTCTTAATACAGTTGACCTATGTGACAAAGATATTAAAGAATGGTTTTCTTCAAATGCGCTTTGCATCAATCAGGATAAGTGCTTATCGGTATTGTTTACATTGCGACATGAAGCGCGTTCCAGTACGGACGATAATGAGAGTGTAAAATTCTTGGGTGTTATTCTTGACTCCAAATTAAAGTGGGAAAGTCATGTCGGACATGTTTCATGAAAACTTGCGAGGGTGATTCATTATTTGAGAATCTTGAGAGAATCAATCTCTATAAAATGTCTTAGGGTTGCATACTTTGCCTTTTTTCACTCCTTGATGACATATGCAATATTTAACTGGGGCCATTCAGGTCACAGCAATAAATTGTTTTCTCTACAACGCCGATGCATAAGAGTAGTACTCGGAGTCGGTTGGAGGGAAGATTGCCGTGAACACTTCCGAAATCTCAATGTTCTGACACTTCCATCCGCCTACATATTGGAATGTTTAATGTACGCTAAGGTCAATGCCAGTACGTTTGTGACATCGAATGCAATTCACTCGTACAACACTCGTGAGAATCAGCAGTATCGCCGACCTTTTCTGAGATTGCAGAAGCCGCGCAACGCATCAAATTACTGGGCACTAAAATTTTTTAATGTTCTGCCGCCAGCAATTAAGTGTTACTCCAATAACAGATTTAAGACAGTAATGAAACAATTCTTGGTTGAAAAATGTGTATTCAATTACGATGAATACTTTAACTGTAATTTCGTAGAAATATGTAGTGCATAGTGTTTTTCTTTTTCTGTTCTGACTTGTGTAAACAATTTTCTTTGTAATAACACCAATAAAGATTATTATTATTATTATTATTATTATTATTTAAATGAGTCGTTTTTTTCCAAAACCCGTCTCAGAGGTATGAGAAAAATTTTCAAGAAATTAATTTTTTGTCAAAAAAGCTTATTTGGCCAGGCACATGAGTTTATCACACTGTATATAAAATGAAAAGTTTAGCTGCATGAGATTCTACTTGATCGAGATCGGTCGTATCTGCATTACAATAAAACTAGTTAGCCAGATATTTTGATTCTATTAACAGTTACAAAATGTCCACTTCTTTAATTTATTATTTAACTATTTTGACGAAATTTGTATGATAAAGTAAAATATTATCCTTTATATTTGAACAAATTTTTGTAATTCCCAATTGATTTTAAATCCCAAAAAACAAGTTTTATGTCTTATTTCGGCGGCTAATGGAACTAAATAAAAAAACCAAAAACAATTTTGGTTGTAAGTTCTTAAAATAACAGAACTATAAGTGCCTCTATTAATAAGGCAGAGTGGGTCACTACTTCAGTATATGTCATAAATTTGGGTATTGAGTACTTGAGTAATGAATAAAAGTAGTATTCTTGAGTACATATACTCTACTCAAACCGATTTGAGTAGATTTACTCAAGAGTACGCAGTACCCACTCTGTATGAGGAGTATTTTTCCGGGTCAGATGATTTTTTTCTACTATTGCCTCGGTAATTTTAATATTTTTTATACCTGTTTCCGACATAATTAGCTAATGAAATGATTCTATTAATTTTAAATCACAAAAAAATATCATAAGAACAAAATTGGACGACAGGTGTCAGGCTACTGCATGGGTCAAGGTTAGAATCAACGAACAAAAGCAAGAAATCTACTTTTCAAAAAAGGGTTTGATGCATTTAGAGCAGCTTTAGGAAAGAATGGAATTCACCAATGGATCTCAATTTATCAAAAAAATGCGGGGAGGCGGACTTTGGAAATAAACGACTTGAATGTAAAGTTATTTAAAAATATCAAATCTAAGTAATAAATACTTATTTATTTGTAAGCGAACAAATCAAGTGATCAAAAAATTCGTCCTGATCATAAAATAGGGCAATTCCATCCAAGCGATTTTTGAGGAAATTATAAATTAAATAATCGATAAAATTCAATACATATATAAAATGTTTAGTATTGTAGCAATCAACTAGAACGATGTGTATGCACTTGTAGACGTCAATCACAGTAAACGTGAATGTGCGATATCAGAACTGATGAACATATTTATTAGGATTCGATAATGTCGTAACATCCGGTGCGTGCTAAAACACCTTTCGAAAACACTGTAGGTTAACTGTGGTTAAAGATATTAAATTTGCTGTGATCGTTGTCAAATAACAATATCTATTTAGTAACAGAGATATTTTCTTCTACAAAAAATCTGTGAGAAATTATTTAGTAAATGATCGAAATGATTTATCTACATTGCGTTTATTTATTTTGAGAACTCACCAACGCATGACAATCGGAAAAAACAAGTGTAGGATGTTATACATTCTACGAAACGTGTGTGTTGGATGGCATTTTTACGATTCATTGGTTTCGCCGACAGAATCTCAGAGATTTTAAAGGCGTAGGCTTCTCCCAGCGCAGCCAGCACCGGCAAGGCCTGAAGTTTTTCCGGGGCGCAAGATCCCGGCCGATGGGCCGGCATTATAAAAAGACGGAAATGAAACGGCTTTCGAGCTCCTTCCGCACGATAAAATAGGAAATAAGAAAAAACAAGCGAATCAATAAAAAATGAACACCGGATCCGGTGTTTGCGCCCCTCTTTCCCTCTCCGTACCAGCCGACCGATTCCATTCTCAGATAAACTTTAAATCTTTCATTCTATTGCTTCTTCTCCTCTCGAATCGGAGGGAAATATTACCGATGATATTCGATATTTTTTATTAGCAGGGGGGAGATTGGGATATTTTTTAACGACAATATTGTGTATTTTGAATATTTTATATACTTTTTACGGGAGTTTTGAGCGTGGTCTAAAGTGTACTTCTGGAACCTGAATATGTTTTTTTTATCATTGGATTTATTTGTTAGTTTACTATTATAAAGTAGATGTGCTCAGACAGCATAAAAAATCTTTTCTTTTTTTTTGTTTTAGTGGGCAATTCTATTGTATTTCATATAACCTACTTTCTATGCTTTACGAAAGGGCATTATCTCAAAATCTAGAGACAGGCAATCTAATAAAACTGATTTTGGTAACAAAATAACAGGTATGTGTAAGGTCTGCCATGCTTGTAGGGTTACAAATTTGTTGCAACTAATATGCAACCATAGTAATTAGGAAATTTGATATTTTTGCGATTGTGTAGAAGGCAACTTAATCACGTCTGACTGTTTCTTGGTCATATGATATCAAAAACGTGCGAAATGAAATATCGTAACTGTAAAAGTGTGCTTCGTCATATCCTGAACAAAAGATAAGACTTAGTTAAGGTTGTGCTATTATCGTTTATCTTATTTATTAGCTGTATGCAAACTCGAAGTGTTTAAGGAATATGATATAATACAGTTTAGTATTTTGATAGTCTGATTAGCCAAAATTACCGGAACACCGAAATAATTCTCAAACCGGAAGAGATTTTAAAAAAATTTCTGGCAAAAGTTTTGTAGGTTTAAATGACCTCTCGTCCAAATATATTTTGATATACAAGATGATTCTTTTATTATGGAAATTTGCAAACCTTTTCTTTTTCTAACATTAATTAATTCTAAGAATTTTATTTAGGAATTATTTTTTATAAAATGCATTATTTATTAGTTATGAACATGTCATTTAATTCTATTTAATTGTGTTATTATTTTCTCTTGGTTTTTTATTTTTTATCCGTTTGGTTATAGTAAAAGTTTATGAGTTTTGATTAATTGGTTATAACTAAAAAGAGGTAACTTTAAGGTCAACTTCAAAGCGAACAAAAATCACATTAATACTATCTACTCTTATATTTTCAACATCGCTAACACCAAATCTAATCAATCAATCACAACATCCCGACAGCAATTTTGAAATTCACACTTTAGTACCTTCAGTACAGATAGAGGCCGTTGCAGTTGTATCGCTTTCTTTATTACTATTAAAAACTTGTTTTCTTATAATCGTTCGCAGAGAATTGGTCCTAATACATTACCTTGGGGTACCCCAGCTTTGACTACTTCTGGTTCCGAGTATTCGTAGTATGTTTACGTACATAATAAGATGAACATCTTGTATATTAAACATTTATTTAGACACGATAATAACAAAAAAACTTTGTTTGAAATATTTTTTTACGGTTGGTGAATTATTTAGGTGTTCCGGTAATTTTGGCTAACCCTGTATATAAACATTCTGACATTTTATAAAGAACAATTTGTTCCTAGTAAACTGCATGTTGATATGTCATCTCGTTTAGGAATTTATAACGTATACATACACAAGACACAATAAATATGATGTCAATATTGATCACCAATATTGGTTTATACTTTTATACCATATTTATATTTCACACCGTCGCTAAATGTGTGGACATAAAAAAATCGACACAAATATCCTGCCAATATTGTATATGTGTAACCACCATATGGTTGGTTGTTTGCTATAGATTAGATAACAAATACCTTTTTACCTGTTTAGCCCCAGCTCGATACAACAGATTGTATGTACACATGATAATAATCTCTTGTGAATACACCTAACGTATTTGTTAATAACGTACATCCGAAAATCCGTTGGACACCAAACGTTATCACACATATTTAATTCTGCTGTACTATCTACAGCAGTAAAACCGATAACATTTCTTTTGACAGTTAAAGTCGGCAATAATCGCTCTGATATTGAAATTTCTCGTTTATTTTTAAAACATTTTTCAATTTTTAGTTAGAGCCCGATAACCAACCTTCTTATCAAATGATAAACAACCTAGTTATGCTCGTAATTGAAAGAATTCGACTAAAAATTACTCGCCTACATAAAATTCCACTGTTGTTTTCGCTGCCAACACGAACATACCGAATTTATATACGTTTGTTCGGAGCGCAAGGTCAAGGCTTGGTTCCCATGTTGTGTCTATTTAAGGTTAATCGTCCAATCTTTTTGACGTCGCATACACGCTCGCCCAACAATAATTACACCAATCATGTCGTACCGTCAAATTGTTGATAATCAAATCGGAAATAATAATTTACATTGCTTTGAAATTTATGCTGTTTAGAGTTTTAAATAAAACGAAACACGTTTTGTAATGTATATGCTATATTTATTAAAGTGTAGACCACATTAATAAAAAATGGTTTGTGTTTTAATGTGTATTTAACGACCTAAAAGTAAATTAAATCGCCGCGCTCGCCTTCATTGTAAATTGAAACTGATATAGTTGTTAAAATGTCAATGTAATATTAAAATGTACGTAAAAGAGCATTTACGTGTATTAATGAAAAATATGTCATAACACCATTGCAGTATTAATGTTATAAAAGATACATATGTACAGTACACTGTTCAAAAGAATTAAGACGAACTTTTTTTGTAAGCCAGGACCTTTTTAAATAATAGTACTAGACACCAAACTTTCTTCTTCAGACTATCTTCTTAATTTAAATCATATCTACAATAGTATTTTTAGTGTGTATAGTGATACAGTCAATATTAGTCTGTTATTTTCGCACTAGAGGGCGGGACAATCGCGTGCTTATTTCGGGTTGTAGAACAGAGTACGTACCTACTGTATCTAAATCACTGTGGTGGTTTTACTGTTGGGCTTACGGGGCTGCGGCATTGATATTAGGAAATGATAGCCTCAATTTCCTGAATACCCGAAATTGACCCATTAAATTGGAAAACTCCGGGGCATAACTTTGGCAATGTTCGGGCTCGCAAACACCTGAGCCGAATTCGAGCGCGACTACTTCGCCGCTCCACTGAAAGTTCATTAAATTTTAATTAAAACTTGTTTTCTTGGTCGCCTTCCTTCTAGCGGCGATGCACAGCCTCCTCTTCGCCTTTATTTGCAGCTCAAGATGTACTTACTTATCGAATTTTCCGTCACGGAACATCAATTTTGTCTCCGGTGGTAATTTTCTTTTTTTTTAAGCCGGTTTTACACGTTTTAAGGCTGTAACACATGATACGACTTTCTTGTACGATTTGTAACGCGTTTTTTTGGAGGTTAGGATTATAATGTCAACGTAATATAGACAAAACATTTTTTTTTAAAGCGGCTTACATATCTTAAGGCTTAAATCCACGATACGATTTTCGTGTACGATGTGTACAGAATAAGTACAGTTCTTTCAATTAAACAATGCGTTTTTTGTCCTTACATTAAAATAATGCGTTTCTTTTTTTACGTTAGGATTATAATGTCAACGTAAAATTAAGAAATCATTTATTTTATCGCGGTTTTATACATCTAAAGGCTGAAACACACGATACGATTTTCTTGTACGATTCGTACCGAATAATTACAGCCCATCAATAAAATAATGCGTTTCTCTTTTTGGACGTAAGGATTATAAATAATGTCAATGTAAAATAACCCAATCATTTTTTTAAAACCGATTTCACACATCTTAAGGCGAGAATACACGATACGATTTTCTTGTACGATTGCTACCGAATAATTACAGTCTTTCCAACAAAATACTGGGGTTTTTTGGACGTTAGAATTATAACGTCAACATAAAATAAACAATTAATTTTTTAAAGCCGGGTTTGCACATCTTAAGGCTGAAACACACGATACGATTTTCTTGTACGATTTATATCGGGAAAACTAATATTTTCATCGAAATAATGCGTTTCTCTTTTTTGGACGTTAGTATTATAATGTCAACGTAAAATAAACAAAAGTATAACGCTATGCGGACAAAAGGGGCTTAATGACGGCGAAGGCAAATCCTCAGACGGTACAAATTGCCGCGGGAAATAAAAATATATGTGCGACACGCGAACATATCAAGCTACATGTTTGGTATAATGTGACACATCGGTTAGTTGGACACAGCATAACACATAAATTCCTCGTGAGCTGTTTTGTTCCCTTCAAGATAATTTACGATGTCTATTTTTACACGTACAGGTCTATAAGGTGGTTCTAGTTAGCCTGGTATTTGAATATAGTACTCTGTCGTTCGAGTAATGCACAGTAATATAAATCCGATAAGGTCAGACGAGTTAATATCTGTATTTCTGGTTTATTGGCTATTATATCAGAACGAATTGTCCTCTGTATTTTGACTGAATTAGGGAAATAAACTATGTATGCTGACCTTTGGTTTTATTAAAGTGTTTACTGCGTAGGTTTTTATGTGGGATGTTTATGTTTTTTGTTTCTTAGTTTAATTGATAAGTACCACAGATTACTAAAGAAATATTCTTATTTTTTTGTTTTGTCAAACCAACAAATAAACATATGTTAAGAATATCACTTTTATCTATTATTTTAAAGAATTCTATTCGCAAAAAACCTATTTTTGTTGATTTTTTTGCGTATTTCTTTAAACAAACTATCAAGGTACTCACCTAATCAAGTAATGGACTACTGATTTCCTTTATACTTCGTGCAATATATTTACGAACGGATCGAAGCGAATCTAATATAATTATAAAGTTTGATTAGATGCTTCAGAATTTTTGCATAACATCCCTGTCGGCATAAATTCTGACGCTGCCTGGCGCACCTCAATTTGAAGTAAATTTTCAGCGGAAGACATTCGTTGGCCGCAATAAGAAAATTGCGTTTTTACTGTCCGTACCTTACCTGGCGGCCCCCAAAGAAATTATTCCGGGCCTCGGGTTGTAGACGCCATCATCCGCCAGTGGCGTAGCAATAAAATTTACAACTCCTCCATAAAACATTTCCATCCCGGGTCTAATTTACTAGACTCAATAAAAAGCGGCACAATTAGGCCTACAAAAGCCGGATGCATTGTCCGTGATCGATTAATATCAAAATATAGGTTGATAGAGGGCATGGTAATTTGCATTCGAAATTACCTGTCGTTTTTTTTTAATGGCGTACGCGCTGTGCTGTGCGTTGTGTTGTGCGACTGGCATATAAACCTATAAAGTATTTACGACCCCGGTTCGTGTATATTTGTTGGACGGTGCAAATATTGATCAAATTACTGTTGAGTTTATATTGCTTATTTGCAAAATAGCGCTTTTGTTGAACTGTGTACCGCGCCAATGACGTTTTGTAGCCTGTATTGTTGTGGAATTGCAACGCTGAGAAGTGCGTTTTGTGCTCTGTTTTGATTGTAAATGTAGCTAAAATTATTTGACCTAAATTCCTCGTCGTAGATAACCTACATTTTTACCTACACGCTTCACAAAAAAATATATTAGTGTTGTATGTAAACATTGGTTAACGAAACTATGTACTATAAAAATTGGAGTGAGATAACGAGGCTGTATTCATTGTACTGTATTACAACAGGTGGTGAGTAAGAGTGTAAATATTTATTTGATTAATACTTGATTGTGCTAATTATATATTCTCGTCTGCAGTGCTCGGTCTAAACAAGACGTATTACATTCTTGTAAGATTGTTTTGTTGTTTGTGGTTGTTATTGCAAACTTTATTACAAGAAAACGTAAGATTAAAAGCTATTAAATAAATGAGAAGTTGCAATTATTATTGATATCGAGAAAATTTAAAATTTAAATATTTATTTAGTACAGTGTTATGATAATGGTAAATCATGTTTTCGTGTCGACATGTTCATGTTTTCGTAACTTCTCTCGTAGTGTCACAAATACCAAAATTATAGCATCATGCGCCCAGGATAATACATACTCAAAGTTTGAAAAATTCTCCTGATTAAGCCAGAAGTGATAGCGGGTTGTGTTTTTCAGGATTAATTATCTAATTTATCTGTGATCCGCACATGTATAATAATCGTCTCTATCCCATCAATTTTTCTCGTTGTGTCACAAAAACCAAAATAATAGCATCAAAGCAGCCAGACCACATACATACTCGAAGTTTGAAAAATTCTCCTGATTAAGCCAGAAGTGATAGCGGGTTGTGTTTTTCAGGATTAATTATCTAATATATCTGTGATCCGCACATGTATGGTAATCGTCTCTATCCCATCAATTTTGCTAGTAGTGTCAGCAAAACCAAAATAATAGCATCAAAGCAGCCAGAACACATACATACTCAAAGTTAGAAAAATTCTCCTGATTAAGCCAGAAGTGATTGCGGGTTGTGTTTTTCAGGATTAATTATCTAATTTATCTGTGATCCGCACATGTATGATAATCGTCTCTATCCCATAAATTTTTCTCGTAGTGTCACAAAAACCAAAATAATAACATCAAAGCAGCCAGAACACATACATACTCGAAGTTTGAAAAATTCTCCCGATTAAGCCAGAAGTGATTGCGGGTTGTGTTTTTCAGGATTAATTATCTAATTTATCTGTGATCCGCACATGTATGATAATCGTCTCTATCCCATAAATTTTTCTCGTAGTGTCACAAAAACCAAAATAATAACATCAAAGCAGCCAGAACACATACATACTCGAAGTTTGAAAAATTCTCCTGATTAAGCCAGAAGTGATAGAGGGTTGCGTTTTTTAGGATTAATTATCTAATTTATCTGTGATCCGCACATGTATGGTAATCGTCTCTATCCCATCAATTTTGCTAGTAGTGTCAGCAAAACCAAAATAATAGCATCAAAGCAGCCAGAACACATACATACTCAAAGTTAGAAAAATTCTCCTGATTAAGCAAGAAGTGATGGCGGGTTGTGTTTTTCAGGATTAATTATCTAATTTATCTGTGATCCGCACATGTATGATAATCGTCTCTATCCCATAAATTTTTCTCGTAGTGTCACAAAAACCAAAATAATAACATCAAAGCAGCCAGAACACATACATACTCGAAGTTTGAAAAATTCTCCCGATTAAGCCAGAAGTGATAGCGGGTTGTGTTTTTCAGGATTAATTATCTAATTTATCTGTGATCCGCACATGTATGATAATCGTCTCTATCCCATCAACTTTTCTCGTTGTGTTACAAAACCCAAAGTAATAGCACCAAAGCAGCCGGAACACATACATACTCGAAGTTTAAAAAATTCTCCTGATTAAGCCAGAAGTGATAGCGGGTTGCGTTTTTCAGGATTAATTATCTAATTTATCTGTGATCCGCACATGCATGATAATCGTTTCTATCACGTCAATTTTTCTCGTAGTGTCACAAAAACCAAAATAATAGCATCAAAGCAGCCAGAACACATACATACTCGAAGTTTGAAAAATTCTCCTGATTAAGCCAGAAGTGATAGCGGGTTGTGTTTTTCAGGATAAATTATCTAGTTTATCTGTGATCCGTACATGAATGATAATCGTCTCTATCTCATCAATTTTTCTCGTGTGTCACAAAAACCAAAATAATAGCACCAAAGCAGCCGGAACACATACATACTCGAAGTTTAAAAAATTCTCCTGATTAAGCCAGAAGTGATAGCGGGTTGCGTTTTTCAGGATTAATTATCTAATTTATCTGTGATCCGCACATGTATGATAATCGTCTCTATCCCATCAATTTTTCTCGTAGTGTCACAAAAACCAAAATAATAACATCAAAGCAGCCAGAACACATACATACTCGAAGTTTGAAAAATTCTCCTGATTAAGCCAGAAGTGATTGCGGGTTGTGTTTTTCAGGATTAATTATCTAATTTATCTGTGATCCGCACATGTATGATAATCGTCTCTATCCCATAAATTTTTCTCGTAGTGTCACAAAAACCAAAATAATAACATCAAAGCAGCCAGAACACATACATACTCGAAGTTTGAAAAATTCTCCCGATTAAGCCAGAAGTGATAGCGGGTTGTGTTTTTCAGGATTAATTATCTAATTTATCTGTGATCCGCACATGCATGATAATCGTTTCTATCACGTCAATTTTTCTCGAAATGCCACAAAACTAAAATAATAGCATCAAAGCGTGTGTAATACATACTCGAAGTTCGAAAAATTCTCTTGATTAATTATCTAATTTATCTGTGAAATTTATCGATAATTCTTATTTATAAAGAAATTAGAACTCGTCTTCAAATGTCTACAGAATAATGAGGTGATTTGTTTAATAAAAATTTAATGAATAATAATAATAATAAAAACAACAGCAGTAGATACTTTACTACAAACACTAGCAAATATGGCCGATCATTTCACCATTTGAGCACATCTATCGAATGCACTCGTAATCCGGAAAACATCAAACAGAAATTGTGTACAATTCTGCCGGTATATAAGGGCACTTTGATATAACTATCAGTTTTACGGCGTCCTATATCCGGCGCTGCCATAAGTGTAATTTGTAAGCGAGTCTAAATGGGACGTACACGTCGGTATTCATATGCAAATTTCTTTCTTTACAGGTCTACTCTACTCGGTACTAAAGATGTTATCTACTCCACTGAGGACGTGCTCGGAGTGGATTCGTTTCATTAACATCGCGTAGTGTCTGCTGCAGCGGTACCAAACCATCTCTCTACGATACATCTCGGTGAGCAATACTCTCATACTTGATACTTTCACCTTGCTTCTTATTCCCATTCTCCTGTTGTTTTTTGTTCGTTAATTAGATCGATATTGTTTTGTGTTTGCTTTCGACTGCGGCAAACGGACTTTCTAATTAATTAAAATCGTTTCAGAGAAACGCTATCGTGAGTTTGGGAATCTTTTTAGAATGTAAAATCGTCTTTGGAAAACTAAATAAGACTAGTGAATAAGACTCGGTAGGCTATACAGCGTATATAATTTCGTTGTCAGTCTTGGAGTTTATTTGAGTCAAAGATATGTAAATTATTTTGTAATATTCAAATAAAAATTTGACAATTTTGACAAGTTTGCGTTGTGCCACGCAACCCCAGCGAAGGGGTTGTTGGTACAACATACTGAAATGGTAAACAGACAGTAAAATATGTTGGATTTACCTCTATTTTCTACCCTTTTCCTCTGTTCTAATGAATCTAGAACATCTAGGAATAAAAGAAATTCAGTAAATATGTAAATAAAGTTTCCATAATATTGTTTATTACATATAATAATAATTTTCTTTTTTATTGTCTCTCATCTAGATAAAAAACTATTTTTATATTGTGGGTTGGGCTACTTGAAGTACAGTTGTTAAAACCGAAAGACGTAGGTACAAGAAAATAATATTTTTTGTTTCATGACAAGAAATTGAATATTTCAACTTCAACTCAATTTTGAACAATAAATAACGTTTTTACTTGAATACTCGAGTCTTAAAGTATTTATACGTCTCCATTTTTAATATTCGTTTTATTTCAAATGCAGACAGTTTTTGACAAGTTTTTGAGCAAATTTAAGACGCAAGGGCAAGTCATTATCTAATAGAGTTTAAATTTGGTTTATTATCGATATCAATACGCAATTTTTGCTTTTTTTCATGAATTCCGCGATCCCTGGATTACAAAATCTGTAACCCAGAAATCCCGGGATCAGTATTTTATCCGGGATTAGAAGCCCTACTATTCCATGGTCTGTAACAAAACTTTTTCTACCTGGCTATTTCATACACTTCATTTTTACGGTACGTTTTTTAATTTAAATTTGGCAAGGTTCAGCCATATTCCTGGTGTCGGTTACTATATAGCAGGTAGCAGGTGCGCTTGCTAAATTGGTTATTTTTTCCTCTCGAGTATTTAATTTTGATCGACTAGCCGAAAAAACACCGCCATATTGAACCGGATGCAATAAACCATCGCCCCGTATCACCATATTACGTTAGTTCTAGCATCATGCTATAATAAATAGGCTAAAAAGCGAGCGGATCGCGTATTATTTGCTAGCGCTACGGCTGAGCGGCAAATTTAATGGCGTTAACGATTTTTATAGCGCTTTCGACAAACAATATTCGCATAGATTATGGGGGGGAAATGCAACTGTCATGTAAAGCAACATTAATCCTTGTTTATAATATAATACCTGTCCAAATATTGAACGTCGTGAAAATTTATTGTAGCACAATTCTGCCCCCCCCTCCTCCCGCTACAATATTTCCCCGATATTGACGCTCCGAGAGAAATAAAAATCGGCGCCAGTGGCGTGCGAACGTGTTGCAAATTTTATTTTCTCGGTTTGGGGTTATTATGAATCGATTTGTTTTTTTTTTGTAGCGTAATTATAATGGCGTGAACACCCTGTCCCGACCTTTGCTCTATATTACATACAATTTAGACCAGAGTTTCCCAACCTTTTTACTCTTGCGGAATCCTTGAATATTAATAACATTCCTTAAGAAGTTAGAGCCATTAAAAATACTGTTTCATTAATATTTTGTTATTTTTGAAAGGATTGAAAAAATATTGTTGTTTTCTAGAGGTTTTTATGTAACAGATACTTGTAAGTAATATTGTCAATTGAAGTTAATGAATAGTCTAGACTCTAGAATGTTACCTGTTGGATGTAATATCGAAATAACAGTGGTTTATTGAGCTAGAAGGGCTCCAAATCAAAATTATTCATTGATTGACCTTGTTTATTAATCCAATATTTTAAATAATAATCCCATGCTAAAATAATACATGATTTAGACAATAATCCATTTAAAAACTTTTAAACTAAAAAAAAATAGTGAATCATTCTTTAGTAGCGTCGGTTGACCAGTTGGTTGCCTATACGTCAATTTTCTCTCGCATTCAAGCAGAAAACATACCCCAGCCGACACCACACGTCACTCTAGATAACTTGTTAATTATCGAAGTCGTTGTCCGCTGCTTCCGGTCTGTGTTTATTGATACAGCTTGCGTGTCGTACTCGCTTAAATATTGATTGCCGCCTGGAGAGATAATGCCGTTATGTCGCGAGATTGCCATCGATATATTGATTTTTAACTGGATCGGACGGGATGCTGGCATGGCGCGGATACAGTACGACGACAAGAAAACAGATTTTAATTGGTGTGACCTTATTCTGCCTTTGCCTGGCTTCTCTCTCGCAGCAGCAGTCATCACTCTGCCATTCTGCTGCATTGAATAGATATACCGCAATCGCGGTGTTATTGATTTGCCGCTTCGGTTATTATTATTGCGTAACAGCTGTTTTGCAGCGCTGGCTGGTTACTTGATGATTGCACAAGAAGCTGAACTAAGCATTGCAACCGATCGTCTTTGGAGTATTATTATTATTAATATCTTTAGTTTATCGGTGGACAGAAAGTTGTTTAATGAATTATTTAGCTTTAATACTTTCTGTATTCATGGACATGTCTATATGTCTAAATGTCTATATGTTCTATATGTATATATATATATATATATATCCAATGTCCAATTTTAAAAATTCAAAATGGTGGAATCAATAATGACGAACGAAATGTAAAAAATTTTGAATTTGCATGATAGTTATTGCTCCTAATATTTGAAGATTGATGATTAATCAGGTCAGAATTTATCATATAGTCAGAATTTATTTATATATTTATTTATATGTCTTAATATATTTTCAATATACCAGATGTTCATTTTATTCGGGAAACTTGATAACATTGCTTTTTCAAATAGCACACACCTGTATATGAGTATTTCCATTTTTTTATTTCTAGAATTTTGCAAAAATAATTTGTTTTTAAATGCGTCAGTTTTTAGTTATAAGCAATTATTCAAAATTAGTCCAAATTAACGTAACACTAAAATACCTACTTAACCGTTCAATTTTTTTTAACAAACTATAGTCATTTTAATATGGAAACTTGGTAAACTGTCCTTTTTCTAATAGAGCACTCTGCATATTTTACATTTCTAAATTCTATCAAAAAGATTATAAAGATTATTTCCACAAGTTTTTTGTAGGAATCATTTTTTATAGAATGCATCATATTTGAGTTAAGATCAATTAAACGATAATCACCTGATAAAATTTAAAAAAATCAACAAAGAATAACAAAACTATGAATTAAATAAAATATTCAAGCTGCGAAATTAAAAGAAATGTGGTATATATGTGGGAAAATATTCTCAATTTTTTAAGTTCAGGAGTTTTGATTAATTGTTTATAAATAAAAATGATAGTATTGTTTTTATAGTTAAGAAATTATTTAGGTATTTCGATAATTTTGTCTATTTTTTTAATTGTTCGTAATTCAAAAATGTTGCATTTTATAGAGAAAAATGATTCCCACAAAAGATTCGTAGAATTAATTTTAGAATTAAAACGTTAAGATATACAGTATACACCGTGTTCTATTTGAAAAAAGGAAAGGTTGTCAAATTTCTAGAACAAAATGAAACGTATATTATTAGTTATTTAACCAACAAGTATATTAAAAAGAGCGATTAATGATCGAGACTGTTGTCGAGATCATTAATCGCTGTTTAATATGCGAGTTGGTTACAAAATTTTTCCGTCGATCGTATTGTTCTAGCGTCGTCTACATAGAAGTTTCTTCGCCGATGTCTTTTTAGGTTATATGACAATTT
The DNA here is from genome assembly GCA_964023965.1 of Melinopterus prodromus. NCBI lineage: Eukaryota > Metazoa > Arthropoda > Insecta > Coleoptera > Scarabaeidae > Melinopterus > Melinopterus prodromus. The sequence goes on along the minus strand of OZ030394.1, from coordinate 1,295,519 downwards.
ATGTAACTTGACACTGACAGTTCTAGAGAGCGGTATGTTTTGATTGGAAGGTTTCAATTCACATATGTTCGATTGGCCAATCAAACGACGTCATTCTGTCTTGTGATTGGCTATAACAAATCATGCATTAACAGAAATCGTGCATTAATGGAGTACTTTAATAAACGATTTCCTATTCACTAAACTGACTCATAAATAAACGATCGACGGAAAAATATATTTAAACAATAGAAACGTTTAAAGCAAAACCACTTTTACTTGAATTTTTTTCGTAATTGTTTACAGTTGGAGTAAAGAGTTTGATTATTATATATTATACATGATAGTATTAAATATCCCCTTCTGTGGTGGTAGTCGGTCCGGAAGTCACTTGGTGGTAAAATTCTAAATTTTCACCAGTTACATACTTGAGGACTTTTAATATTTTACTTAGACTTTTAATATTAACTATTTGTTAATTAATTAACTATTTATTTGATATTGATATACATATTGATTACTTCGGCGTACCTCAAGAACGATTTAAATGCAAATAACGAAGTTGGCGAATATTTACGACTGATATATCAGTAGAATCTGAGTAAAAAAGCATTGCTTGAGGGAGCAAAAAGACTTGCTTAAGTATCCTCTTTAGTTCAATTTGATAGAATAAACCATAGTGAACATTTTGGGTTTTCTAGTTCAAAACGGCCAATTTTGAACTTGTACTATTTCTGAAATCGCCGATTCAATTACATTATATAATCTTGCAAAGTGAATAGTTGAACTTTGTAAACAAAGTCAATAGGCTGATTTTCTTTTATATACAACAGTTTTTTTTCTTCCATCTGTTATGATAATGATAATATCGAACACTGCAATGCTGTGACTCATCCTGTATAATAAAGTTGCGTTTAATAAAAAAGTCTCACTATTATACAAAATGTCATTACAAAATCTTGCATTAAATTCTCATTATGAGGACGATCCATGTTATTGAAACGCTCGTTTTACTATTCAGTGATACAGTTGTTGGGTTGATTTGCCTCCAAGCGTAATTTATACCAACAGTGGGTCTTAATGATGGTCGTTATTGGATATAATGCCATCGTAATATTTATCTCGTATCAATTGTAATGAGTAATGTACTATATAGTGCAATACTACCAGTAAACTAATCAAACAATAATAAGTAAAATACCAGTCAACATTGAACATTCAAAAATTATTCGTGAAAATAAATCTTTAACTTTTTTAGTTTTAAACTATTCTTTGCTATGTTGTTTATCATACCACATAGTAGTGAACACGAGAAAATAATCTCCTTACTGAAAATACCGAAAAAACAATAATTCCCGGCTCCTCCACCATTATTGCAAATACCTTTATCTCGTACAATTCCAACAAATTCTCACAAATTCCTCACTAAGCCAAGCTTAAACAGAACAAATAACCTTCATCAATGTTCCCTCTAAACATTATCACCCATAAATGTTTACGAAAATCACCTAAGAAGCGTATTTTCACACCTTTATCTCGTATTTACAATGAAATCTCATAGAAAAAAGTTTTCTTTCTACCATAAACCGTTCTTTCTACATTCAGTCTACAAAATTCCTATTTCCTCTTTGGCTGCAATATGCCACGTCCACGGACTCCACGTAGAGAAACCTCAGCATAGCACCGAGGGCGTATTTGCGCACTTCATCACGGCTGTCAGTGGACTAGATTAAAAACACCTACACACAAAGTACACGTGCGCATATTTCACGTTACGAATATTGCTGACGTCCATCACGGGTACGGAGATTTAAGAAATTTCATTACGCGGATTCCCCTCAGACCTACGCCCAACCGTGACAGACCGTTCTATAAGGTACGTACTGAAGACCAGGAGACCCTAAGATGGTCCTCACGCTTGGCCGATTCACGTGCAGAATTCAAATTATAGCGCGCAGATGTTCATATGTGCACGAGGACGCCCGCAATCCTTGTCGCTACATCTCGGACCAGAGATTTTCCCGAGTTGAGTCGAGTTTCCCGTTTGCTCCATTGGGCCTAGGAGATGTTACCGACCGAGTTCGGATATGTGAGGTTAGCAACGCGTTTCAATATGTATTCCTCGCGTCGCCATAGTAATTTAGTCAAGTGTTTCTATCGAGAATTGTAGTTATTAGCTTCAAAGTATCTATGCAGATTTTTGTTTGGTAGTTTTGTTGCCATTTTTTGTTAGCCTGATCGTTTAGTAGGTATCTTTACATATCTCACTGCATTAAATCATCTTGATTATTTTCCCAATTGTGAGAATAGATTCAGTATTTTTTATTGAAGTTGAATAGTTTTTTTTGTAGCTATAATCTGGATTCAGTCAATTTATTTGATCCACGTATGGCTTTCTGAAAATATTTATCAGCGTTTATTTTGTTCTATTTTCGCACTGTTGTACAAGTTGTTTAACATTTATTCACGATGAAGATAGAAGTTCAAGGTATGTACTATGTTTACAATTTAAAATTAGTTAACCCAAGCTAATATCTACATATTTTCTGAACGTTTGAAAAAAAAATTGTTCAACAAGCTATATTTTCTCTATGTGTTTTCCAAACATTAGTGCTTATGTTACATACCGTGTTAAAGTCGAGTTCTTTTTTTACTGGATGTTGTTCTCCAGGTTGTCACCTAACTTTTCCATGAAAAAAGTTTTACCCCAACACACACCATTTGTTTAAATGATTTTTTTTGATGTCCAGGTCTGTTCAGTTGAATTAGACATCTGCATCAAAACAATTAGGAATAAAGTAAATCCCTGTTAGAAACATTTATGTTACTATTTTAAACATCATCTTGGAGTTCCCACCACGACCACCCCTGTACAAAAATATAGGGGATGAAAAGGGAGAAATTCTTTTTTTTGCGGTTATCTCGAAAAGTGTTAGATTTTCGGAAAAGTGGTTAGTAATAAAATTATCGCTCATAAATTTTTCTATACAAGCATATAATGTTTTCTTAGTACATACTACGTTGATTTTAACTGTACGTGTATGTTCGTTATGTTTAATTCATGTAATCGCTACTTTACATACTTCCCAATGTCCAATCGAGTTGCAAAAACTTGAAATTGCTTTCCGTTCAACCTCTATATTTTTTGCGAGTGTTGGGATTGATATGGGCTATTGAGATATTGTTTAAAACATGAACATAAACAAAAAGAAGTTTTGATATGATTTAGTAATTTGTTAAATATACTATTACGTTTTGCGCTTTTTCTTTACAGAACAAACAAATAAGAAAAATGTTGCAAACTTTTTAATAACTTACATTAAAATACCTTAAAATAATTATTTAATTCAATAATTAAGTAGCTTAAGAAATAACTTCAATTCATTCACTGCCTTCAGTGAATTTAGATTTAGTGATTTAGATAATAATTTAGTATCTTATTTTGTAGTAATTATTCCTTTCGTTTATTTTTCATAGTTAAATTTGCATTTTTATCTAGTACTCCTTTCGATGTGCTATATCGGTAAATAATTGATAATAACTTATGATCAAGAAAAGAAACTAATAATGATAATGATATAATGAACAGAGACAAATTACTAAAAAACTATACCCATTTGAGCATCAAAAACAGAAACAGAAACTCAACATTTAAAATGTAATTATATGCAATAGAACGTTTAACAATACTTACCAACCCAGTTTAGGCGAATTCCAAAAAAATATATTTTGACCATCATTATACTCGAAATACCCCTATGTAGGGCTACTAGGTCATCTAAGTACCTACAATTTGAGATGTGGTAGAAATATATGCCACAATCTTTGCAAAAGTTATAAAACATTTTTGTGTGGGAACTGTTTGAAATTCGTCTACCATTCGATCGAACATTATCGCTATTTAGGGACTGTTGTCCACGGGGCAAAACTCCGAGCGTCGAAGGGCTATCAGCCCTTTTAACAACCTATAATTTGAGGTATTACACAAAGTTATGCAACAATTTTTACAAAAGTTATAAGCGTTTTTCTGTACCGACTGATTGGTATTCGTTTGCTGTTTGAACGGACATTATCGCCATTTAGGGCGATAATGTTGTCGTCTTCTCTTAAATTACAAGCAATTTTTCCTCGTTTATATCCAGAGCAAAAAAAAAAAGTCATTACTTTCGGTTTTTGCTTTATTCGATGATCGCGGAGGGTTTTCTATTTTGTGAGCTGGCGATCGGCCCTCGGTAACTTTGAACGGTTTTAATCCGATTGTTGTGCGGATTTGTTCTCGGGCAGTGATCGGATATTGATTTGATTTACGGCCGGGGTGCGATACCAGCGCCCTCACGTCAAAAACTGTACGATAAAGCAAGCTAACGCAGCACGCCGTCCGTTGTCCGATCGCGATACAACGGATCGAGTGGCCGTTTTAGCCGTCGGAAAAAGAAATTTTTCGACCCCCAAACTCCGTCGGCTTACCCCCTTAGGGAGGGTACGCGTGAATTTTACGCGTGCCTAATCGATTTGCCGGGAAAAAAAAGGGAAATCGGAAATAATAATGTCGGGGGTAATCGCATTTTTGGAATTGGCAATTTGCGATTGACCCTTCCCGTCTCATGTAATTTTGATCGAGATTTTTTTCGTGATGGTCGTCTCAATGGTAGACAAAAAATCTTTCGTGGAGGTTTTGCGTCGTGAATATTAAATAAATTATGAATCTCCTGGTATATCAGGAGTTTTGTCGTCATTTTTTAGAAATTTTTTATTTGTGGTGTAAATATGGTTAAATATGCCTAATCCAAAGAATAATTCCTTTTTACTTTTTATATTGTTACCAAACAAACATAAATGTATCTTATTAGACCAGCACTCAAGTCTCGCTTGATTATACACTCGCCTACAGCTCGTATATAAACATCATCCTCGCGATTTATATAGCATTATATGCGAGTCAAAAACAACGCTTTTTATTCGACACATAAATGACAATTATTTACATATAATTTAAATTAATTTTTGACTACAAAAATTATTAAATTTAAGTTAAAAAAATTAGTAAATATCTCCGATTTCAAATAATTCTGTGCCATTTTGCTAATATTAATATTTTAAAATACCTTTTTAAAATAAAATTTTTGCATAGCTTCGAAGATGTAGGTACTTTATGTTATTTTCTTCTTTTTCTTTTTCTAATATTTCTAAATACTTTTTTCTAATAACATTTTTGCATAGCTTTGAACATAGGACGTCACTCTCTTAAGAGTTTTTCATAGTTTTGGTAACACCTGGTATATACAAGCAGATAATTACATTTTAATATTTGCATTTTACGTTGAAGACAATCCAGAAGGTTTTATGAAACATAAAATTTTCGGAAAAATTTATAATATCACATTTTCCCTACTTGTACCCAAGTTAGTGCCGTATATACTGTATATAACTATATACATAAAAATTAATAAGAAAAAATAATTAAAAACTAGTCTTTACTTGGTTCTTATGTTATTTTGTGGATGTTGCAGTTATCTACACCAAATTAAAGATTATTATCAATGATACCCTTGCGATAAATAAATAAGTAATCGAGTAAGAATTATGAAGTCAAAATGATTTTAAACTTATAAAATATCATAGTTATATATATAATATCACAAATATCTATGTTTTTTACACCTTGAGGGCCAACAAGCAGCTGTTTGCAGTGTAGTACACTACTTTCTTTTTATTTACTTCATCATACGTAGTACATATTATAAAGTATTGTAATAGTCCCGAAAAAGAAAATTTTACATTTTAGTGGAAATATGTCCTACTGGGAAGCTTCATATTTAGAAGTTTCAAGATTAAACTTAGTACTGAAAGAATTTTTTTTCAATAGGGCCCAAATGAACTGTAGTTTTACTCTTAGCATATTTCAACTATTCAACGATTACAAATGAGCGCTTTTTTTTGGTAAAATTAATAGTTTAGCTGTAAGAGCAAGTTGTATTTGATTGAGATCGCTCGTACTGCATTAAAACTAGTTACCAAGAATGTTTTGATGATACCTACTGTAAATAGAATCAAAATATCTGTCAAATCCTGGCTAACTAGTTTTAGTTTAATTATGATAAAGTCATGTGCCTGACCACATCAGTTTTTTTTTTTTCAATTAACGACCAAACACTGTATTGCTAAGAAAATTAAACAGTCCATGACCTTTTCCTTCAAAAACCTGACGCAGGGCCTTTTATTGTTACTGTCATCAAAAATTTACTCATTCATATATTCCACTTTTAGCACCTCCTTAACGTCCACAGTTGTTAGGTTAACGAGGCGTTATACTATTGTGTCTTGCGATACGATGGTAATACATTTTACCCTATGAATAATTTGATCACGTTATTATACGTTATACCCTATTATACCATTTATATACCATTATTCCTCCCCTACAAAAAATAACACTTCAGTATCACACTATGATGACTGTCTCCTTCTTACTGGTGGTTAATGTCACCGCCCGCTCCACCCAGGAGCGACGTGCATAACCTATAAACACATCCATTAGCCTCCTTCCTGCTATTACCCATAAGCCTCTCAATATCTCTCACAGAATCTCCACACTTAAACCGATGACTCACACACCACTATTGGTATTCCATTCCAACTCGTATCGTGCGGTATTGAGCTGTATAGAGTCTATAGCTGAGTAGAATAGACCGGAAACGACAAACATCCTCTTTATTTGGAGCACCCACCGATAGGGTTCGCCAACAAATATTTATTCGCAATCTCCAAGGGTTTGCTATATCGTGTAGACTGGTCGTGGAACTGGGTTTCGGAAACTCGAACTGGCCCACGACGTACTTAATTGCTTCGAGACGGCAAGGTGGATGCCATTAAATTACCGGACCGACAGTCGAAGTCTGGATCGAAGTTGTTTTGCGTCCGACATTCGGGTTGGAAGTTTATTTGAAGGCAAATGATGTGGTCTCGCGCTGAGAACTGAGCAAGTAATTGCTGCGGTTGAATAATTTACTCTCTGGAGCTACGCTCAGAACCGTGGGGGTGGAGGAGGGGGAGTCCTGTGACGGAAAAACGGCGTTTTCAGTCAGTCGGAGAGTACTTAGGGCAGGCGACGTTTTTGCGACGAATCTAGTTACAATGGGGACGAAATGAAGTCCAAATCAGTTTTATGGAGGGTGTCAATTGTGCTGTCGATCGATATTCGATGAATTATCGAGAGAGAGAGACGACTGTAATTGATGTCGCCGACAGTTCTGAATATCTTATTGGGTCGGTGTTTTTTTCTTCCTTCGCTATAGTTTTCGTTAGAGCTTTGTCCTCGTTCTAAATACTACACTTTGATGTAAAGTAAAAAGTTTACTTTGAAGTTGATTTCCAATAGTTTCAGCAAGAATATTTTTGCTTTATTTTCATCACGTGTGATTGTGTGGAAAGGAAGGGTGAACTGTTCTTTATGGAAGTGCCAATTGCTCGAAAACTCGAAGTAGTTTCAGACCTGAAACTTTATATTTACATTCTTTGTTACAATAAACACACGCACAAATGCAGAATTTAAACAAATTGCTCAAACTGAGCACCGTTGGTCGCCAAGCAAGCTTCTGTACGGCGCACAGTGGTCGAGAATGCGAATCTAGCTGATGAAAATTAATTTGTCGCTTTGGATTAAATTTGACCATACGGTTTTTCATGCGGTTTAATCATGACGAAACTTACAGAAATTAGTTGAAAGACGAGATAATTGTACCCATATGATTATAAATAAAAAAAGTCATTATGTACGATGTAACATGTGTATTTAATACAAAAACTCACTTGATTCGTTAACTAACGAATATGCAGGGTCCTGCAACTAAGCTCCCGTCCTCTGTACCTCACTTACTCATTAAGCTAAGAGTACGACATTCTGCAGGCTTACCCTGTACTTCAAGGTACAATTCAAGAAATTATTTTTTATTATACAGGGTGTTCCAAAAATGTGCAACGCCATGGTAATATATTTTTTTAAATTGCATGCTATACATTTTTCTACACATTTGGAAGCCTTTTATGGTTGCCTACATATCACCAAAATTTTATTGAAATCGGTTGGGTGACCGCAGCGGAAAAAAATAAAAACCAAAAAAAATTGATTTTGCGTCGTAGGCTTTAAAAATCAATAAAAACCACAAAATGCACCTCGTTGATAAAATTTTGCGACGTGCTTATTAAGTTAGATGTAATAGTCTCGTTAACCAAGTGACATTGATCCAAATTATACAGGGTGACCAAAATCGAGTGTCAAACTTGTCAAACTTCTATGCGTGTTATTGTTCTTATTTTAAATTGGTACCCATAATAAACGATGCGGAATTAAAGAATAAATATTGTTTCTGAATACAACCCCATCACAATTCCCAATATGTTAAAACTTATTCGCCAAAAACTCATTTTTCAACGTTTCCAATGGCAATTTTAGATAATAAATATCGTACGTGGCTTTGAAAAACAATTTATTTCATAAAAAATAATAGACGTATTTTAGATTTGAGTGTACTTAATTAAGTAGTTATTCAAATGCTAAATTTACTGCATAATTTACCTATAGCGGTAAGGACGGAAATGTGGCTATAGGTAAATTTTGCAGTAAATTTAGCAATTGAATAACTACTTAATTAAGTACAGTAAATCTAAAATACCTCTCTGCGTTATATTTTATGAAATAAATTGTTTTTCAACGCCACGTACGATATTTATTACCTAAGCCTTTGGAAACGTTGAAAATTGAGTTTTTGGCGAATAACTTTTAAAATATTGGGAATTGTGATGGGGTTGTATTCAGAAACAACATTTATTCCTTAATTCCGCATCGTTTCACCTAAACAAAATTATGGGTTCCAATTTAAAATAAGAACAATAGCGCGCTTTGAAGTTTGACAAGTTTGACACTCGATTTTGGTCAGCCTGTATAATTTGAATCAATGTCACGAGACTATTACATCTAATTTAATAAGCACGTCGCAAAATTTTATCAACGAGGTGCATTTTGTGGTTTTTATTGATTTTTAAAGGTTACGATGCAAAATCAATTTTTTTTTGTTTTTATTATTTCCCGCTGCGGTCACTCAACCGATTTCAATAAAATTTTGGTGATATGTAGGCAACCGTAAAAGGCTTCCAAATGTGTAGAAAAATGTATAGCATGCAATTTAAAAAAATATATTACCATGGCGTTGCACATTTTTGGAACAGCCTGTATAATAAAAAATAATTTCTTTAATTGTACCTTGAAGTACAGGGTAAGCTTGCAAAATGTCAAACTCTTAGCTTAATTAGTAACTGAGCTACAGAAGACGGGAGCTTAGTTGCAGGACCCTGTATATTCCATTTGATAACCGTATACTTGGCAGCATTATACTCGTCATCTCTGCTCTTCATCATAACGATTTGGGTTTTACGTTATGTATTTCTGCTAATGTATCTGTAACTTGAATATTATCTAAAATTCTTCTATAATTTTACTATTTCTACCACACAACCTCAGTGGCCTCGGGTGGCCTCAGAATCGATATGAGTGAACCATTAGAACGACGTGCATAACGTTTGACACTCTACAACGGTTCTGAGGATCTGCGTATGTAAAATGAGTTAGGTTTTTTTGCATCAATGCTTCGAATCTTCAGCCGGTAAGAATTCACAAGCTTATTGGTTTTCAGTCCAGCACAAGTTTTCTTTCTTTATAAGGTGGAAAATTCTAACCAAATATTCAAACCGACAAACAAAGTCGTACATGGATTGATGCAATGCATATCGGCTTACATATGTTTATATTTATCCACTTATAAAGGCAACGATCCTTCTTTTTCGTTTACATGTTTATTTTACACCGCCTTGAAGAATCGATAACACAATCTGCATTAATTTTCGAGCCTCCAGTTGATCTGAAACCGAAGGGATTATTTCCATACAAATGAATATATTTACATATCGTACGAATAACAGGTTTCACACTTTCTGTTGTTCATCACATTTTTGCTTCTTTATTATTAGATCTCAGTACAATCCATGTGAGAAGGGCCCTTAAAAAATATCTTTCCAATATCTATGTATATTTTATCGAGTATGTTGGCGTCAATACCAAAATAATTAGGGAGGTGTCAATTATCCACTAATTCGGTATATTCATCGGATTTATACAGATTCGCCTGTCATAATTAATGAGATTTTGAACAGACACCGCGGTTATTATCTGCGAATTATTGTGTGTCACGTCAATGAATCAATTTCGAAGTACTGTTTGGTGCCCTTTAATCCAAATGATAAAATGCGTTCAGCAACCGTCCGGAAAATGAACGGCATATTAATTATCGACGCATTACGTATTCACTGGCAAGTTATGACAGATCACGTTTTAATACTAATAATAATTATACAAATATTAGCTATATAAATAGATATATTTGGTCAAATAACGTCCGACACTGTTCAGCACAAGAAAATCGTCAACAGCCTACAGTAGTTGTGTTGCAGTTGTCAAAGATTTTACCTTATACGTTTAAGTTCCTGTTAGCAAAAAATATATCCAATTTAGAAATAATGTTTGACCTTTTTTTTTTCTGGTAGAGACCCCCGATGTGTGGGGCCGCGAAAATAAGAAAATATTTGAATTCCAAATGACCAGGGGTGCGTGCGAGCTGTCGGGACACAACCCTCGCGTCAATTTCCATCATACGTATTCGGCGGATATAAATTCTTATATCTGTCACCTAATAAAAAGGATTTATCTTCATCAATCAGGATGGAGGCGAGGACACAACAAAAACCGTTTGTTCGGCGCTGACGTATCCGTCCTTTCGGTGTCTTACAGCGTGTTCTGTCCCTTTGACGTCTCGACAGAATGAGATAAAATCGCAATGCCGCGCCGGGGAGTTTGAAGGAATTATGGATTGTCGATATTGATTGAGCCTTTTCACGTGTCTTATATCCGTTAATAGTATTATTTAAGTGATGAAGTGGGACGAAAAATTACAAAAGAGATTTTGGCACAGTAGATGAATTTGGAACAACATTGCTAACGAAAATTTTACGCAATTTACCGAATTGGGGACTTTGCTGCAAGAAGGATGTAGCTCCAAAAATCCTACTTTCGACATAAACATGAATAAAGTTATTTAAGTAAAATTTCAAAATATACCAATTTTATTATTGATTATGTAGATCTGATGTTAAGAGATTGAAATACCACACACTTTCGAAGACAACAGACTTAGGGAGGGAAGGGTAATTTTTATTTTGATGAAGCTACCTCTTTCTTGCACCAGAGAAAGCAAAAAAGAGCTAAATATGAGTAAACATTCCACAAAATCACCTTTTTTAATTCCAATTGATTTATACAAAAAAAAAAAAAACAGATTTATTCAAAAAACGTGATCCAGAAAAATACATTCAACACACACAATATTTACGAAATTTATATGTATTAAAAACACAACATTTGAAGATTATATTAGTACAAGCAATACTTTTAAAACAACAAAGAATAAAAAATACTAGTACAATATACAAAGTTTATCCCTAAATTAAAACAACCTCTTTCGAAACTTTTTTCAGCAATTCGCTCATAACTTCTTTCAGATCTAATGTATTACTCAATTCATATTCAGTGACCTTCATTGCTAACCACATTAAGACAATTTTAAGTGGACATGATTAAATACTATTATTTTTAGTTTAGCAAACTATCTATCGCCCCTTCCAGTAGCAACAGTTATAGGCAGGGTTAGAAAAAACAAAAACAAGGTGTATGGACATAAAATCACTTAACATCCTAATTAATTCGCCCGACTATAAACATAGTACCAATAATACCATCAAAATATTTACTGAATGAAGACATTATTATCGAAATTTATTATAAATTATCAGTGATTATCAGTGAAGTTTGTCATGAATTACTTGCATCCAATATCTCCGAAAGTATTAAGCTTAACAGAACAAAATGTACACAACATTAAAGATGAAAAGAATTACTTAAAAATATTGATAGATGTAGATTTGGGCGAAGGTTAAAAACGGGTTTTCAGAACCGAAATATTATGTCAATATATCTACACTGTTAAGTCATCTGTCATCAGCAAACTTCTGTCGTTTTTGATAGAATAGATATTGACATAATATCTCCGTTCTTTACATGTTCCCAAATCTAAATTTTTCAATATTTTTAAGTAATTCTTTGTTTATCATGTACCCAAATCTTCATCAAAATTTTATCTTCAATATGATGTATAAGTTGTTCTGCTAAGAGTAATATTTTCGGAGATATTAATGCAAGCATTTCATGGCGAATTTTTTAATCACTCATAGTTTTCCTCTTTTGAGTTTTGTTATTTTTTTTAGTTCGTTAGCTAACTTTTCATCTTCTATGATAACGTTGTCAAATATATCCGATCTTAGTTCTTTATAAAAGTTAATGAGCTATTTTATTTAAGTTGTCTATTATTGGCTGCTATGCATCTTAAAATATAGGAATGGCCCGAAGCCTGTCAATTACGATTGTATTTGATTGTATTTTACTATTCCTTTATTTTTCTAGATACAGGCAATATTTTAGAGCTATTTTTTTATTGTAGTTCAATTTTCCATAAAATTGGAGCTGCATCGTTCTTGCAGCAAACTCCTCATTATTCTAACTGCAAGTGCGAAAAATGTTCGAACGTACGTTTCACCAATAAGACGAATGGGTCAATTACACGTGAACCGTCACATACAGCATAAAATATAGAAAATAACCAACGCACGCGACCGGTCTAATATGTATAAATCCCGCCACGATTTTGCATAATGACTCGTTTTACCCCTAATAGGATCGTTTGAAATTGACAAAGCGCAGCTCCATTATACCGCCCGCCCGTATTACGATCACAGAAAACCGCTACGAATTTAAAAATACACCACGAGACGATATTGGATTTTTAGAGTACTGTGCATTAAGTTTATTAAAACCATTTCTCAAAGTCGAGTGCCTAGATAAATGTTTCCGGGCGATATTTCATAATATAGATAGATCTATGCGGGGAAATTGTCCTGGAAAGCCTCGTAAAATTCAATTCGCCGCGTCTGGAAATGCTTCACTTGACGCTTGCAGTTAGCGGTGTAAAGCGTGGCGTATGCGATTGACTTTGATATCCAACAGACTCGAGCGATAACTTAGAAGTGAACGGGTGGCTTTTCAGCGCGATCTGAACAAAAGGACGGACACAAAAGGTATATTAATAGTTCGGTTTCGTCGCGTGTTAGTGTTCTCTGTGTAGCTGTCTACAGCGGAACCATTTTATACCTACCTGGAGTACTGTAGGATGAAAGTTCGCTTTGCCATGAATTGGATTATATCAGGCTATATCGGTTACTCTATTCTACAACTATATAAACTCGAATTCTAGGTATTATTCGAACCGATACTTTTCATGGAACATTTCCTTAAACATATTTGAGCAAAATTAGACGCTAAAATCTTCTGTTGGTGAGCTAAAAGTGTTGTTCTACTATGCATTCACAATGCACTTGTTGTAGTGCATTCACAATGCACTACAACGAGTGCATTGTGAATGCATAGTATACTGTTTTCGGTGTTACAATTAACAATTTGTAACATCGTTTTTAGTAACTTATTTCTAAGGTTGGTCACATTGATATCAAATGCCATATGTCAAACATAACCACACATAAACTCAAACTGCCACTATTAAACGCTAAGCGTTATAACAATTCTTCAGTAAGTTTTTGTTCTTTGAAGTAACTAATCAGTCACCGCTAAACACTTCTAACAACTCATGCGCCAATTTGACGTTTTATAAAAGTTGTATGATAATATACTATTATATATGTCATAAACTTAAACTTAGAATTAAAGCGAAATTAGACTTTGTATTAGAAACGCATACGTACTGACGCATTGGAATGCATGAATCATGTACCACTTATGTCGCCGTTTGCAAGGATTTTCTTTACCGGTGCCTGTACAGGAAAAAACAAATGCAAATAAAAACACGGCACGTTGATACACGTTGGTACATTGCAATTTTATGGTGAGCAACGCTCATGGAATAATAAAATATGTGCACATGTCTGCAAAGCATTATAAAATAAAAAATAAAAAACAGATGCTCAAACAGAGTCATATTCTGTATTGCTCTTTATATTATTTAATTTTGTGAATGCGAATTTGATGCTATTATTGTTGACAATATAAAAAATAAACAGCATAATAATCAGTTTACAAATGGGTCTTTTAATAGTGTTGTAAAATAAATTGTGTTTTAAAGTTCTGAAATCTTGTGATTAGGTGATAATATTATTCTTGCGTATGCAAGAAATATCATAAATAAAGTATAGAGGCGTCCAATTTTCTTTGTAATTTTGTGGATGTTTTGGATGCAAAACAACTTAGGTATCTTAAAAAACATCTTTCCAACAAAAAAAAAGATTTCTGATTTGCTGATTTGCAAAATATTTTAAAAATGCTAAGACTAAACCTCCTTGTCATACTACATGTGATAAAGTAAAAATGTTATTGGGTATGATGATTAATATATTATATTGGCTTCTAGCATACTATATTTTCGGGTTTTACCCCGTCTTCAGTGCTAACTACAAAAATTCATAAAGAATTATGCTCAATATTCCAAATAAGTTTTAATGTTACCATACCGTCTTACAATCTTTCTTGTATTTATTCGCGAAAACATAAGAACATGGCTATCCGCAATCGAAATACACATTGATACCAAGATGTTTTAATATTGTTGCACTGTACGTGCGCGCGTGTTTCTCCAAGAGACAATGCATTCTCCATGCATTTGCGTGTTGAATTGACGTTTCGCAACCGCTGACGTTCTGAATACTGTCAAAAGTTTCAAAATATCCTCGCTACCTGCTATTAATGCAGACACGATTTCGATCAATTAGAATTTGCTCCTGCAGCTAAACTATTAATTTTACCAAAAAATGTTATAAACCCAAAATATACAAAATTTCCTCTACTTTAATTTATTATTTATCTGTTTTGACAAAATTACAGAAATGGCGGCTCAATTGCAAAACGTTGAAAAATGGTAAAAGTAAATACCCAGTTTCTTTGTGCCCGTTTGAACCAAAAGCTTTTCAGCTCTAAGTTTAGTCATGAAACTTCTAAACATGAACTTTCGTCCCGATACCTTTAGTAGTTTCTCCGGAATCGTCATCACAAAAAAACGGGTACACAGACACACACACACAGACATTTTTTGTACCTTAGTCAAAAATGCTCAGGGAACCCAAAAAGGCCTTTTTTTCAGCTAAAATCTCAATTTTTTTTCGGCACGATTACAATACCTATTATACTGCGTATGATAAAGTAAAAACGATACATGTGAAACAATACCACAACGTTTTTTATCGTTAAATGTAGGTGTATGTATTGCAATTAAAAACAATAAAATTAGAAGAAATCTACAGATTAAGCAATAAATAAATACATATGAAACTTTGTATTGATTTTGGTTTAGCATGTAAATATAAATCTGAGTAAAATGCGCCAAAAAGTCGTAAAAATGTTTGGCATATAGGCGAGATGCATTGAGCATTGAGTAGAAAGTGTCCTGGTAGAGTATTGACATGTAGCACAATAAAACAGCACATTATTTATACTTCCATTGGAACCGCGCCAGAGAACAGATATTTTTTCAAATGTCGCTCCTGTAAAATTGACCTACTTTTTAGAGTTGCACCACTTTTATAGCAAACCAACGATGTGATAGATAAAATGTAATTACCACAGATATGCTAGTGGAAAACCCAAAAGTAGCGCTGAATTGGAAAATTTGAAAAATGCCGGATAATGATTTTAAACAATTCCTAGAATTCGGTACAGTTGGTGAAGTTTAAGGTTGGACGATAATTGAGAAGGCAACCAAATATACTTCATAATTTTGTAATAGGGTTTACACCGAAATGATTAGGTTAAAGTTAAACGAGACTTGTCAACAACATTTTGGCTAATAATTACCAGAATTCTAAAAGCTATTTGGAATGTTTGTATACAGAAAAAATAATTTGATTCGAAAAACCTTAGAGAACAGCTTGTAATAAATATTTTTGCAGCATTATTGACTCACCCTGTGTGCCACCATGATACCACCAACAATAAACAGCAATTTGTGGTGGCCGCGAGCCAATAAATCAATCGCCCCGATTGATATTTTCAATAGCACGCCTCCCTTCGTATAGAACCGCCTTAAAATCAGTTCAGTAATTAGTCCAGCTTTGTCCCTTCAGACAATCCGAAATCGTCCAATCGCGTGCGGCTAATTAACAGAAACCCAAAGCCTTTGTAAATCCACCATCCGAAATTACCAAAATTCACAGAATTCAAATATCTCCTCTCCCTTACTTTCCCTCTCTCCAAATATAGACACACTTTTTCAGCCGACTAAATTAAATTAATAACCGACCCGGCTTCATAAATACCAAATAATTAATAAATTGGCGGCAGCAGCGGGCGGGCTGTAATTATCTATATATAATTAGCCTGAGCCTCCGAAAAGAAAAACTTCATCAAGGCTGATTATAAGGTGTGAAAAGCTACTTTGTTTGCCAGGTCCCGGTTTTAAAGGGGGATTATAATCGCCCTCTGATGACGACCCGCAAAATTAAGACTTCGTTTACGGTCTTTGGATCGATAAAACACAAAAAAAAAACGACCCCCGGGAAAAGTTCAGAGCGTAGGTGGACCTGCCAATTAAGCTTGGTACGGTCGTCTCTAGATTGTCTAAGGTCGTCGTCAACTGTTTAGGTAATTGGTTGCGGTAACTAGAGCATGCCCCGTAGGCGACTTGATTCAATTTTGATTCGTTACCTGCCTGTGATGATAACTAGAAGTGATATGCAAAGTTTTGGAGAGAGACTTGGTAAAATCGTCAGATAATGTTAAATAGTTTGGAGTGGTGTGAAGCTTAGATTAATGTTTAATGTTTATATTAAGTGCTATCTTGATTATAAATGACGTATTAATAAATTATAATACTTACTCATATTATATGAATAATGAATAGCGAGACGTCTTTACTTGGAGTTTAACCAAGGATTTAAAAAAAATAATCGGCCTGTTATTATTTCGCTTCATGTCCGATTACGAGCGAAGTAGTTGGGATACAAATTATTATTATACACGTTTATGGATCAGATACATTGGGTAATTAATTCTAAAAAGTACAGCCCTCTATCTATTTTAGTTTGTTCAGGAGGATTTTTGAAACTTAGATTTTACGTTGTTTATCTGTGGTTGAATGTTATTATTTCGCTTCATGTGCGATTACGAGCAAAGTAGTTGGGATACAAATTATTATTATACACTTTTATGGATCAGATACATTGGGTAATTAATTCTAAAAAGTACAGCCCTCTATCTATTTTAGTTTGTTCGGGCGGATTTTTGAAACTTAGATTTTACGTTGTTTATCGGTGGTTGAATGTTATTATTTCGCTTCATGTGCGATTACGAGCAAAGTAGTTGGGATACAAATTATTATTATACACGTTTATGGCTCAGATACATTGGGTAATTAATTCTAAAAAGTACAGCCCTCTATCTATTTTAGTTTGTTCAGGAGGATTTTTGAAACTTAGATTTTACGTTGTTTATCGGTGGTTGAATGTTATTATTTCGCTTCATGTGCGATTACGAGCAAAGTAGTTGGGATACAAATTGTTATTATACACGTTTATGGATCAGATACATTGGGTAATTAATTCTAAAAAGTACAGCCCTCTATCTATTTTAGTTTGTTCAGGCGGATTTTTGAAACTTAGATTTTACGTTGTTTATCGGTGGTTGAATGTTATTATTTCGCTTCATGTGCGATTACGAGCAAAGTAGTTGGGATACAAATTATTATTATACACGTTTATGGATCAGATACATTGGGTAATTAATTCTAAAAAGTACAGCCCTCTATCTGTTTTAGTTTGTTCAGGAGGATTTTTGAAACTTAGATTTTACGTTGTTTATCGGTGGTTGAATGTTATTATTTCGCTTCATGTGCGATTACGAGCAAAGTAGTTAGGATACAAATTATTATTATACACGTTTATGGATCAGATACATTGGGTAATTAATTTTAAAAAGTACAGCCCTCTATCTATTTTAGTTTGTTCAGGAGGATTTTTGAAACTTAGATTTTACGTTGTTTATCGGTGGTTGAATGTTATTATTTCGCTTCATGTGCGATTACGAGCAAAGTAGTTGGGATACAAATTATTATTATACACGTTTATGGATCAGATACATTGGATAATTATTTCTAAAAAGTACAGCCCTCTATCTATTTTAGTTTGTTCAGGCGGATTTTTGAAACTTAGATTTTACGTTGTTTATCGGTGGTTGAATGTTATTATTTCGCTTTATGTGCGATTACGAGCAAAGTAGTTGGGATACAAATTATTATTATACACGTTTATGGATCAGATACATTGGGTAATTAATTCTAAAAAGTACAGCCCTCTATCTATTTTAGTTTGTTCAGGAGGATTTTTTAAACTTAGATTTTACGTTGTTTAGCGGTGGTTGAATGTTATTATTTCGCTTCATGTGCGATTACGAGCAAAGTAGTTGGGATACAAATTATTATTATACACGTTTATGGATCAGATACATTGGGTAATTAATTCTAAAAAGTACAGCCCTCTATCTATTTTAGTTTGTTCAGGAGGATTTTTGAAACTTAGATTTTACGTTGTTTATCGGTGGTTGAATGTTATTATTTCGCTTCATGTGCGATTACGAGCAAAGTAGTTGGTATACAAATTATTATTATACACGTTTACACGTTTAAACTTCTAATTTCAATAATAACCGAGATATTCAATTTTTTAAACGTAACCCCCAAAAAACACCAGATAGTAAAATAAAAAAAACTCAAAAATGCTGATATTTAGGTATAGGGAAACCTTATTAAAAATGATGTATTTTGATACGTAGCAACCAAAACTAGGATAAAAATTGGATCATTCCATTTAAAATAACAAAGTTGACACCGACTTCCGGTGACCGGACGTGACAGTTAACTTAAGAATATTTTAGATAAAGAGCTCAGATCGAGTAAATTCTAATTCCAAAATTCCAAAGTTTCCAGAAAAAAAGTTTCCTATGTGAAGACGGTTTCACTTTGCTGAAATCTTATGATTTTCTAGTGCATAGACAGCCGCGGAACATGTGCAGACAGACCACTTGACTTGACTAGCCACGTGAATTGTATCCTAGAACAATACTCAAACATCACCTCAAAGATGTTCATAACTTTGAAATTGCGTAGAGTTTTTCTTATATTTAGAGTTAGTATATAGAGTTCAGAGTCATGTGTCTTCAAACACGTGTCTACATACTATTATGTAATGCCTTGATTTTAGCAGTAAGACTCCGCAGAAAAATACTTTTTTCTACGAAAAAATAATACCCTGACGTGGTGATTAGTGAAATAAGTGTCTAATGAAGACCCCCGCAATATTTCCACAAGTAAAACTTTTCCTTTTCTATCAAAGCAAAGCCCAGTTAGTGATTCTATTCAACATTTCTCATTGCATGTGCTTTTTTAAATAGTAAATGCACGGCATTCCAACTTTATCAGTGGATCTTAAAACGTACATTCGTAAATTGTCCAATTCTAAGAAACTGGGACATGTTAACGAACGTAGCACTCAAAACATCTGTCGTTATTAACCTTTCAACTCGCGACCTAAATTGCCCGGTGCAGTTCGAGCCCTGTCATTAGACACCGCTGTAACACCAGCTGAAACTGACTGACGAACAACCAACCTCATTCCTCAACAAAAATTCCGGTTTAAAAATCTCTCGCTTAGCAAAACGGAGGGAGGCACTTATTAACTTTATTTATGTAGTTCGTTACCCGCAGCTAGCGAAACCGAAGAATTAAGAACTAAATAGAGAACTACCCCCTACAACCGCCGCTATTTTTCGCCGTCGCCATTGTTCTTCTAGATTTATAACTCCTCCGCTCATGGAAATGAAGACGTATTTTTTTCTTTAGCGTAGCTCGACTTTGTAGTAATTAACGCAAAAATTTATCGTCGGTCTTTTAGTTGGGTGTTTCCCTACACCAACTACTAAGTCATTTTAATTAAATGAGCAACTGCGACAACCCTCGTTTTTCTCAAGAGACACAATGTAAAGTTGTAATTACACGGAGGGTAAAGTACTTCTATAATAAGAGTAATATCTTTCAATCAAGCATATTACTTGCTTCGATATACACAGGATATAATTCGTTTGAATCAAGAAATCTAAGACATGTATCGGTTGCAAAAGTATCGAGCCCTGTGTTTGAAGGCATATAAATTAAATAAATAAAAAGGGTTTATAGGTTTTCCTACATAAAATAATACAAAAGCTCTTTACAATAAAAAATAAACTCATGTTGCAAAAGATCAATCATTATTATGATTGATTTTATTATTATAAAAAAAATTAAATCATGATTAACAAACAAAACATACAATAAAAAACAGAACAAGTGTTCATTCAAAAAGAAAAAGAAAAACATAATACCGATGCATGAAGATTACCAATAAAGCATATCCCGCAGTTGAAATATAAGCAAAAAAAATTAAAAAGGGAATAAATAAATAATAATAATAACAACTCTTCGCTGTTCAATATATTTGTTCCAATCAGTGTATCAGGGTGTTTCGAAAAAACGTTTTTTTCGAAATTCAAAATTTCTAGTTGATAAAAAGTTGTACCTATGGAATTACAAACACCACAAGAAAAGTTGGCGCAATTGAAAAATATTTAGGTCTCCCGCAGAAGGCATAAAGTTTATAATTTTGTTTAAGAATTGGTACTTTGTTTCTCAAGGAAATATTGAGTGATTTTTCTTTTTCAACTACAAATAGTTTAACAATAGGGTATGCAATTACCGTATACAAAAATATATTACTCTAATGCAACATTTAGATCGCCTGCTGCTTATTTAGATTCGATACAATTTGTAGAAAAATGACCATTTTCGTATAATTTTAAAAAATGTGCTTAAATGTTGATAAAAGTTTATTGACATAAGAATTTTATTATGTACGGACATGTGGGCTTTGAAAACAAAAAACCACACTGAAAATTTTACTTTAAAAAAATATGAAATACGAAAAATTTTTTAAAGAAAACCATAAACTTTAGGTCTTCTGCGGGAGACCTAAATATTATTCAATTGGGCCAATTTCTTTGGTGGTATATGAGGGTCCACAGGGACAAATTTTTATCAACTTGAAATTCTGAATTTCGAAAAAAAACGTTTCTTCGATACACCCTAGATCAGAAGAACTCATTAGAGTAAATATATTGAACAGTGAAGAACGTATCAGTGTTATTATTTCTACACATCTGACACCTGTTTTATCGGCGTATCTCAAAGATATAATAATTAACGTATTCTTATAAAAATGAAACAACATGATTTTCAAATATCATAACTAATTTATTTGTCAAGTGATCCTTACCGTTTTGATTTACTGACAAACACTCTCTTACCTAGCATTTAATTATGCAATTGAACATTTGAAATATGTTTTACGTTGGTACGAAAAGCAAGCGAAAAGTGATCAAATCTTTTAATAAATAAATAATATCTTAACAATTATAAACCAATTAATTAACCATAAATTAAAAATAATACGTGTGCTATTTTGAAATACCATAATTTTACAAAATGTTGTTACTGCTTCATGATATATGGAAATGATTAGGGAGTATACTTAATTTTTTTTTTCGGTCTGGTGGATAAAACCTCTTCACTTTTATTTTAATTTATACAAAGTACATGGTACATGTTTCGGCTTATCATAGCTTTCTAAAGTCTTAAATTATCGAACGGAGAGCACAAAACATATAATATAAACAAAAAACAACTTCTAGCGATTTATTAACATATGAAACAATCAAATGTATGAGAATTAATGGAGTTAAACACTCTTCTAATAAGAGAAATATGGCACACGTACGTGTGTCGTGATCAACGGTTTTACAAAAAATCTATTTATTAACTACACTATTCTCTTATACATTGATTGTTTCATATGTTCATAAATCGCTACAAGTTGTTTATGTTTATATTATATGTTTTGTGCTCTACGTTCGACAATTTAAGCCTGATGAAGGCTATGATAAGCCGAAACATGTACCTACCTTATACAAATTAAAATAAAAGTGAATTAAGAGGTTTAATTCACCACACCAAAATAATACACAACTTGCAATATGGATACATACACATATTTTTTTTTGTTCAGGCGTATCAGAGTTTTGAGCATTCAAACACAGGGCTTAATGCTTTTGCAACCGATAGTAAATCCAAGTTTTTGTTCCGGTTATCTATATAATACGTGATTAGACTACTTCGTGGAGGTCGATATTCCACGAAAACAACTGCGAAGATTGATTTAAGCGCGCAATCATCCGTTTTTGATGAATTTAGATCAATCAGGACAGTAGAGAATCAAAGCAATTAAGATCGTTTAAGACGATTGAATCTCCACTGCGATGACGATTGGCGCATTAGTTTTCGAATTGAGTGAGTGAACAATCGGACAGTTAACTTCCTTTTAATAGTTTAATTAATGCATCCACGCGATGGAGAAGAATGTAACCTTAATTGCCCCGATGATGCCGGGGCTATTCGCGCCGGTCATATTATAAATAAGAGTTAATTCACAATGGTCGGACAGGTCATTGGACCCTACCATTCCTCCGCAGAGTTGTGCACCGGAGCAGCACGAACCGGAGGTACATGGCGCGACATCTATGAGAGATGAACGACTACACGAAGTTGACAAGACAAAGTTTTTTTTAGTTATTCCTATACAAATATAGGAATACATGTTATAAATTTGAACTCTTCCCTTTATTATCTTCCCCTTAACATATATTCTTCGAACATGTCTGTGAGTACATAATTATCCTTAACCAGGGCCGTCTTAAGATATTCGACGCCCGTGGGCTACTAAAATTAATGCGCCTCTCTTTATAAGAAAATACAAGATATAGGTAGCGGATCCGGATACGTTATACAAAACTGTCAGAACTAGAAAAAGCTAATTCATTACCATTATACTACACAAACACATAATATTTAACAAAATTTGAAAAAAAGACGAAATGAAAAACAACTTTTATATTAAACAAAACCAAAGTTACTTATATATTTTCTGTCCTTGCAATTCTTCCAAATTGATATCACACGTATTAAGTTATCAAATAGATCACTCTATATAAACAAAATACTCAAATTATTTAATTTGTTCTGCCCTAAAGAGGTGGTAAATAATTTGATATCCTTTTCGGTGCTACAAAAGATCTTTCGCCGCTGCAATTTATAAATAACTTAAAAAATGCGCAGTGCGTAGTGCTGTGGTCACGTTAGGAAATGTAAACGCAATTATTGAGTCATTTATTATCCTGGATCATTTATTATCCTTCCGAAAAGCGAAACATTTGATTAGAATTGCCATAAAACATAAAATAATCTTAGAAAGACATAAATTAGCAGCCTATGAATACTCTTTATAAAAAATAAATTTGGAATAAATTGACTTTTAAACCATTTTCTTCATATAATAAATTGCCAGCCTAGTTTGTACGAAAATAGACCAAATACTAAAATTTTGCCAACATAGCTTTTGTGTTACATAATTCGATGAGCAAATTTCACATCGATTAAAGGATGCAATAATTATCATAATAATTTATAGTATAAGTCTTTACATAACCTAATAAGTAAAGAAGGGTGTCTCCGTCTGGTTCTATACAAATCTGAGCCGCTTTTTCTCTACCGTAAATGTTATTATTTTGGATTTAAACCATTTGAGTATTAGGCCGACACAGTTCAACATCAACAAGGTGTAATTTTCATATTTATTGTATGTATACAGTGAGCGCGTATGAAGTATGAAAACATGAGAAAATCTAAACGAGGGTTAGTTATTGTACAAAATTCTCGAACACGTTGATTTTTAAATCTTGGAAACATGGATATCCTGAATGGAATATGAAAATGTGTTTTCGATAAAATTAGCTGCTTTGTGCACGAAATCTTCTGTAAGATTTTCGAGATAAAAATATCAAAAACCTGACCCCAATGTTCTAGAAACTCAAAAGGGTCTCATAGTAAACCTTAAACTTTGTACTTTTACCTGAAATCCTGAATGTTTGTTCACAATATATTTGAATCATTTACAGCTATTCTAACTAGTGTGCTGATGGATCAATTCCTATTGCAAATCTACCTAAACGGCCTATTCGCTTTTCGTTCACAAACAAAATCCTTTATTTTTAAACTTTATCTCGAAAATTTTCTAATATTAGGTTATAAAATTTATATGCTACCATGAAGACATGTAACAGATCTGTCATAATCAACAAGAAAAATATGGTGTTGCCATTTACAAACAGTGTCGATGACGTCATAAGTACAAAGCAATTGAAGAGCGAAATTGAATTTGTTACAAATATGTTTCCAGTTTCCGACATTTTGTCATGCTTCCATACTTTGCGCGCTCACTGAATATTTATTAAGAAATAACAAAAAAATAATACGTCAGTTCAATAAGAACAGTCAATAATTGAGTAATAACCTATTACCATTTCAAAAAAAAAACAAGCTAATATAAAATAAAAGCCCAACAAATTTAGGAAACACCAAAGTAAGACATGCAGTTATCTTTATTAACAATGAACAACGATAAAACTGATTGTATTGACAGACTTGGACAGTACATCGGTGTGTATCATAGTAGGGATTAATATACCTACTCATGTATAGATATGTATGCAATGAACTTATTATATGTGAGTCGTAGATAGGCATATGTGTACCTGCTACTCAAGTGTTAGTTTGATGCTAGTAGCCACATGTATGCAATATGGCGTATATTACTTCTATGAAGTTACAAACTTGTCAACGTTGCTTGCTTGTTGGACTTGTTGGACCCCGGGGCAACAATTTCATTCTAACTCAATCCATCTCGCGTATATGAAACCTATGAAATTTCGAATAATTTGACCGTTGGTAACGTAGGTACAAACATATCCAATACAACGTACGTTTGTAGACCGGGAATTGCAAATTACCATTTCATTGTTACTATCAAAGTTGATGAATTCTGGAAGGGAGAAAGGGGATTGTGCATACGTCCGTTGGCAGGGCTGTGGTTGTGTTAATAATAACTAGTATTCCGATTGATAGTAGAAGCCAACATACGCGTAAATGAGTAGGCCAGGCCAACTGAATGTTTAATAACACTGATTAACAGTTTCATCAATGGCCAACTGTATTTAAGATAACAAAACTTCGCAAAATATTAGCTTAGCTTGTATAACTAAAATAAAACAGGCCCCAAAGCAGAATCTTGTGGTACCCCCTAAGCTGTTTACTAATTCATTTGACTCATTTTCTCAAATCTTACCCTTTCGTCTGCTGTTTGTCAAAGCAGAAGGGGAAACTCGTAGGTCCCTGGTAGCATGTCGAATAGAGTGGCCATGCTCAATAAGACATCCGAATTCATTTGTCATCTTTACTCTTCTACAACTTCTTTCAGCTAAATTTGGTTAAATTTGCATGTAATGATCGGAACCAATTTGGTACCGTTTCCGGTGAAAAACGAGTTCGCGGTACGTCCAATAAAGAGTCTTTACGGCCGGGACGGTAAAACGCGGAGACAAAAAAAAGACATAACTTACGATACCGGCAGTAAAATCGTAAGCTCATCTGAAAAGCATCGAAAAATAACGGTTTCGGGCCTTTTTTAGAGCCTCCTACTTCCCTCCCCGCGCTATCTATCCTCGGTAGTTAATTTTTATTTCTGCTTTTGAGTGCAGACGCTTCCTGTCCTGAATACATTTGGTGAAATCATCGAAACATGATGGGATTGGTTCTCTCTAACTGTCTGTGGAAATCCACAGATTATACTGTAAACGCCAGACAACAACGTGGTCTTTATTGTTAAATATTACTATCGAAATGATAAAAATTAGTCCCAAGAAACCATTAAAAGCAAGCAGATGTGACTATGCTTGTGCTCCCTGTTATTAGAAAATCCGTTCACAAAATAAATAAATAGAGAACCTTGTTGAATTTTCTAGGGACCGACTTATGTGCGATTATATAAAATTGGACAACCTTTTTCCGTTTGTAAAGTATAAACATAACCTCAACAGCTCTTCCCGTTTGTTTCTACGCGAGAGAGCACAAAGATTGCTGCCGCGTCGAACAACTTGCATTCCTACTTTTCCCGACGATGTTACTCGCATACCCACTGTGGGGAAATCGTCTAAATTTCTTTCATTTCACATCTACCAGAGAATTGAATTTCCCCCAACGCGATCTAAGTAAGAACAAGAAGTTTTGCGGAATTATAAAATAGTTCGAATTCAAGCGGTTTCTCGAATTAAATGATGAAGCTTGTCCTATAATAGTACCTACAGTGCTTGGGCTTGACTCCTCGTCGGAGTTCAAAAACTTTATCCAGCTGAAAAACAAAAGCATTTGCATGACAATTGGCGCCGCCCGGCGCGACTCGACCCCTTTGGAAAGGCGTTTTCCCTCTAGGTACTTTTTCGCGTCCGTCCTTTTTTTGCTGCGTCGACTTGAACCCAATTAGATTAATTAAGGCCACTTTGCAATTGAAATGTAGCGTTGCTTATGCTGCGGACGTGACCGAAAAATAGCAATTTTCGCAGGAGGCTATACAAAAATTCACCCCCCGCCCCCCTCCCCACTTCCATCAACGTGGCGTGTTTCACCCTCCGCGTTGAATTGAATAAGAAGGAATTAGATTCGAGGAGGTCCTTACCACTTCCCACCCTTAATTGTATAAGGGTATATTTCGAGGAATAACACTTGCCGTTTCCCCTTTTGCTCTTATACTCTCTTCGAAGGTCTTTCTTGCTTTTCCTAGTCGTTCAACGACCGATGATACAGTTTATAATAATAATTATAATTCGTTAATATTTTGGAGACTGTGGCGAACTTAATAATAAAATTATAAACCCCTAACCACAACAAGTATTTTAGAAACCTAATCACGTATTTCAGCAACTATGTTGCCATCTTCAGTAGAACCTAAAAAGAGGAAAAGATAGATTAGCACTTCATAGTATCTTTACTGGATATTGTCCAAGCAAATCACTAGTGGAAGTTACGTCCATGTTAAAAATTACCCTATTGTTGGTCACACCTCAGTGAATTTTGATCATTGAAGCGTAAAAAACAAGTTTTAATTAAAGCAGGTCAAACAATGGCGAACTAGGTATAGGACCCCTGTCTGAATTTATTAATTTATCTCTATTCAAGTGAATAAAGATACTTTCCAAGCTGTGTTTAGTTCCCTATTATTTGACACAGCTTTTACAAGTTTTAAGTCATCTACAACTACTTTATGACCTGTGTCTAAAATATGTTGAGCCACACTAGATTTTTCAAAACGATTATATTTAAAATGAGCTACATGTTCTTTGAACCTAGTTAAAATTGTTCTTCTAGTCTGGCCTACGTATTCTTTTTCACAGTCATGACATTTGATACAATATATACCAGATTTATCAAGTAAATCTACCTTATCCTTTGGGTTTCCAAGAAGGTTTTTTATGCTATTATGAGTCGAATATGCTATACAGAGATTTTGTGATGTAAAAATACTTCTCAAACCCCTTGTATATGCACAATCGAACGGTATTTTAACATATTTCTTCTTTTCTACAGACAAAGTATTTAAAGTAGATATTTGATTTACATACATTTTTTGATTCTGCTTCTTAATCATTCTATCAACTATTTTCTCAGGGTACCCATTATGTATGACAACATTCTTAATAAACAATAATTCTTGCTGATATCTATCTGCGGACAATGGAAATTTCAATAACCTATTTACTAAACAACTAATAAAAGACAATTTTTGTTGAAAAGGATGCTGCAAATCATTCGGGATAAACCTGATTGTGTTAGTATCTTTCCGATACACGTCAATTTCTATTATATTTTTGCTATTCCTGACTACCAGAGTATCTAAAAATGGAAGTTGGCCGTTAACTTCTTGTTCTACAGTAAAGTTAATGGTGTTGAATTTAGAATTCAAAACGAGAAGAAAATCTTGAATACTGCACTTCTTGGTGTCAAAAATGGCAAAAATATCGTCGACATACCTATCCCAAGTCTTAGGGAAATATGGTGCTATAGACCCTACATTGGTTTCAAATCTGCTCATAAACAAGTTGGCAATAAAAGGTGAGATACAGTTACCCATTGCAGTTCCCTCAAGTTGTTCAAAAAACTTTCCGTTTATTTGAAAACAATTTTGAGACATACAAAGGGCAGTCAATCTTACATATTCATCTATTTCTGACGGGTCAAAGTTGTTATTGCTCAATAATTCCCTAAGAGACTCCAAAGTTTCCGGAATAGGTACACTAGGAAACAGTGAAGCAACATCAAATGAAATCAACAATTCGCCATCCTCTAATTTTACATTGTTTACCTTATTGATAAACTCCAATGAGTTATTAACAGAGAAGCTTGGTTGAGGAACAGGTAAATTGTTTGCCGGCTCGTTGGCATTACTGTGATGATTGAGAAGCTTGCTCTACATAAATAGTAAAGAAAAAATTTGTCGTTCCGACACGGACTGATGGATTGGTTGAGTGTTTTGTTGCTAAGTGAAAACAAAGAATACGAAAATCGATAGTTTCATGGCGACAACGTATATTAATATCTATTACTAACATTGCCTATTACTTACTTACATTAAATTAGTCGATTTTGTTTTTTAAAATAAATATTAGTGTTTTAGCTACTTATAGTTTTCCTTGGGATTATAAATAGACTTAAACATGCACTCCGTGGAGAACAACCAGAATTAAAAGCATGCCCGACATAGGGTAAGCAACCGAGGGTACGTTCCGGAGCATTATCCTTTCTCCCGACAACAAAAAAAAAACTGTCGTTTATATGAGATCGCGTTAAAAGCACTTATCCCGGTCGCAAGGACATTATGTGGCCGGGCATTATCCTCTCCACAGGGTTGTACACCGATATCGGTTTATTGCTTTTAGGGCTTCGTCGTTAGGACAAAGAGTTTCCCCTTAACACGCCAAATTTATCACCACAAAAATGTCCAATGTTTTCTTAATATAATGTCACACACACACACCCACACATCACGCTAACACTATTTTTCTTTTTCGTTTCAGATATTTCGTCTACCTAGAACCGGAAACGAGGCGATGTTCAACAGTAGATGATCAGAAGTATCAATACGATAGGTAAGTGCAGTTTTTAGTGTACTGGTACATTGAGTCCTTGAAAGCTTTGATCGGCTTGAATGGAATTATTGCCCGTTTAGCGATTGCGTGAATACTACTGGACAAAAGGTTCCGTCCCCTCGAGGACTCTACATCATTTCCATTCGATTTATCGAGGCTGAATGGTGCCTTCAAGTGCCATAGAGGCCCAGAGTACAGCGGGTGTCACTAGATAGGGTGTATTTCTGTTTGTTTTGCGGGGAACATTTATCAGCCGCTCTCTATGCACCGCGACGGGCGTCTTTGTTGCCCGTTTCGACTGTTGTTGCCAACATTTGAACAGTAAAATGCTTCTATACTATTCGCGAGGGTGTTGATTATTGATTCCTTTTGTAGAATGCGATCTCAAACGGAGATGAAGATCCTTTAAAACTATTTTCAACAAAATATTATTTATAAATCAGTAACTGGTGGGGGTGTTTCTATTAGACACAATGTTACCCATTCTTGATTTTGATTGTTGTCACGTCGCGGCGGAGGGCGCCATCTCTCGTCACTAATGAGTTTAACCGTGTAACCGTTACCGTCTCTGACTGGCAGCAGCGGAAGCATCGCCTCTGCGGATCTCCGCTCTAAATGAATTAAATTCCGGACATTGTTGCCGGATCGTCCGTCGCAAGGCGTCTCCGACGTCTTCGTACCGCCGTGTCTTCCTCAGGAATTCCACACACTTTAGCGAGGCATCTCCTCTCGTCTGTTTGACAACCGCCGACTACGACACGTGTGTCGCTCATTCACGCTGTACTGCACTTCAAACGGTCTCCGGACGGTGCTATTGCGAGAGGGTTGAACGGTTCAACCTAACCCCCGTTTATCCCTAAAGGTATTTTATTAGCTGCGTTGGTATCGTTTTAGCTCTTGCAAGCGTTGCATATGTTGAGGATTGAGGAATGGTAGTAGTAATAGTAGTAATAGTAGCAGTAGTAGCAGTAATAGGTACAGTGATTGACAGTAGATAAGCTATAAGAGTTCTGGGTCACTCTTACCCGGACATTACACACATGTACACACCAGTGTTAGTTCTTCATATAACAATGATGCGTACGCACGCTGATTTATTCCTGAAACATTATTCATTTTATCCTGCAGTCTTGCGTCAGCCGTAAAGCTTAAATTCGTGTCTCCCGGCCTGGAATATAACCCAATAACGGAAGAATGTTAACTATACCTGCCTCTCCACTTACCTCGTATATAGCAACTTCGCGAACTTTACGCAGAACTGCATTTTATTATAAAAGTTTCGCGAAGTTTCGACTCGGTGAACGCCTCGTCGGTTTTTTTTATTTTTACTTTATTAAAAACATCTCTGTTGCTTCAGCTAGAGGAGTAGGATGCTACTTCCTTCCGGTACATTTATATCCTTCGTTAACTGCCTTGGAAATAGTAAATAGCAAAATCGTTTTGTTGGAAAGCTTTCTGTAGCGCGCATGCCACGTGTAGCGTGTTAAGTAGCATTCACATTGCACTCTGTTGACGTATAAGTAGCTCCTGCGGAGAGTACGTCACTCTCTTAAAAAAATCGGCGAGGAATTTACCAGTTTGTAGCCGGATATACGGCTACAAGAGCAAAACAAGTAAAACAAACATGTTTTTCTTGGAGTTCCTCAGGGGGGTATTTCGTATTAATGGAATACTGTAGAAGGGCCGTGGCGTAGTACGAAGCGGATCTAAGCCAAATTGGCTTTTTAATTAGGAAAAGCTTGGGCCGGCGGGAGAGGACAGACGAAGAAACGACCGCAGTAACGATAAGATTAGAGTTATTAGTCGAAATCTCTAAATAATTCAGGGGGATGCGACCGGCGGCTTAATAAAGGGCGGAATCCACGGACGAGATTACGAGAAAATTCCTCATGCATAGCTTAGCGACGTCGGGTAAATAATTTAGCTGGGAGCGACGCGACGCCGCCGGCGGCGCCCTCTCTTAGCCGTATGTATCTCTCGAGAAGAAAAGGCGGTAATTACTACTTTCTGTCGGGTGGATAGCTTTCAATTATTGAAGGGCGGCCGTGGTGTCAGCTTGGCCTCAGGCTGGGAATTTAATTTCTCGTGGTGTCGCGCGTACGTTCCTTAAAAATGTGCTAACCGCTCCTCAAGACCGTCCAATAAATCCCTCCGCAGGCCATTCCTGCCGTAGGGCAGCGGTCACGCACGTACCGACCAACCGGAAGAATCCCTTTCATTTCGTTTGCCCCACGACATATGTCACACCCCTGTTTATGTGTTTGCACTTTATTTGCTTCTGGTCTTGTGTTGTTCCTTCGTCTCTCAACTTGACCGGAACACATCGGAATTTACTCGATATTACGACCACGTGTCACAACAAACTAAGTTTCCAGCTTTTAATTATCAGATTTTCTTTTTCTTCATGTCTCAGATCGTGGTAGTTTGCACTCTTTTCTTCCTCTTTTGTTTGCCGCGGTCGGTTAGTCAACTCTAAACTAAAAACTCTTTACAAACTTCAACTTCCAGACATCGATCGCCCCCCACAACAAAAGAACAACAGCTCATTTTTCATTAATGCTGCTTCGTGTAAACTTCCCAATACTTCGCAGAAAAGAAAAATTTAAAAACCCCAAATGATAACGTTGGTAATCGAGCAAAGGTTTCCTCTACGTAGCAGAGCGCGGTTCCGTGTACTCGAATACTCGGTTGTCTTTTATTATGTAAATCCAGCCAACATTTGCATGTGGCGGTGCAAATTCCTTTAATTTGTCATGTCGGACGCCCAGCCACGGTTGCCACTTCAGAATTTCCGTCATAGGTCACCCCTAAATCACGGTAAAGAATACCTCCTAATATGTTACGTCTCTGTATGCATTCACATACACCTTACGCTACGTAATGCAGTCCGCAAAAACACGCACGCTGTTTAATCATGTTACTATCAATTAGGCAACCAAACTGGCAGATAGTTTCGCAATTAGACGTTTAAGTGAAATCATAAGTCACTCTATACGAAGAAGAATACTCCCTATTATGTTACGTCTTACTCTAAGTAGCATTCACATACGCTTCCGCCGCAGTTGACAGGCTACTCTAAGCTACGCCAAGCAATCCGTAAAACGTACGCCGACGCACGATGTTTAATCGAAGTACTGTCAATTAGGCAACCACTCTTTATTAAACATTTATGTGAAATCGTAATCCCTATACTATAAACACGCGTGTCTTTTAACTTAATCTTACGTCAATACCATTATACGATTTGTTGATCTTGTTGTCAACGTTGGCGCGCTTTGATCTCTCTGGTTTAATTATTTTTTACCACGTCCTCAGAGCGGCTCGTCACAAAGCCCGCCCTCGGGGTGTTTGTCACGACCTCTGCAAAATACCCTCCCCACGAGCGGGCTACAAAGGGGCGCCCAAAGAAACAAATAGAATAGCTGAGGTACACTTGGGCCGTGTTTTCCTTGCTAGGTGCACGTAATTCTGTCGAGCTACACGGATCGGACTTTAGTCTTTTCTAGCTTCCGGTTATGTACAAAATTCATGTAAAAGCGTACCGAGACTGTTTTTCCGTTCGTTGTTTTCGCTCTCAGATGACATCCTTCCGCACGGATAATTGCGAAAATAGGTTTTCCCGTTGTCGTTTCGTATGCGGTAAGTGGCGCCATCTAGCATGATGAAGTTTGACGCTGATTATGACATACGCGCGCGAAAAAGGTACGTGACGATTTTACGGTTGCCGGGAGGGGCATAAATCTCGCCACCGCGCGCCGCTTTTAATATTTCAAATTTTAATATCAAAATAGAACGAACGTTCGGTGCGGGCTCCGGCCGCCGTAACAAATGACCCTGTTTTGTTTCGCTGCCGTTTTTGTTTTTCCATCCGCGCGTTATTTATTTAGAACGCATGCCCTGCGAAGGGTCCGGCAATAATTAATACCGCGCTTTTTACGGTGATTGATAGGTAGCGTTGGCGTCGGCAAACATTACGATATGAGTACAGATCACCAGCCCCTAACCTATGTGAGTACTTCGGATTTCATACTGCTCCAATAGTTCTATAAAGATTTATCATCAGATGGTGCATAGTACCTACGGAATAAATACATTCCTCACAAAGGTCAGGGGGATTGCTCTCAGCGTTCGGTTCGAAAAGTTCATTAGATTGCCGTGGAAGATCGTTGCCGTGGTAAGAGCGCAGAGCTCGGCGCACGTAACCATCGGATTTTTAGCGTTTTAATAGCCTCTGGAACACGGTGTACTACGGTACAAGATTGGCCGCGATTACGTGACACGTTACCGCCGCCTGGAAACCTGTTCTTGTGCCGGCCGACCGATTGTTAACTAAAAGTCTTTCGGGTGGAAAGCATCGACGACGAGTAGATCGTCCTACGGACCATCCGCGAGAACAATTACCCACGGACGGTACGTACCAGTGAAACTGCTCTACCATGAAGCCATCGTGCACCGCGATACCGATCAGCATTCAGCGCATTGCGTAAACATTCAGGTTTCTTTGACCCGAGACCCAGATCGGCGCTCAACGGCGCATTATAAACGGGCCATAGAAAGGGCGACCTCTCGGAACGAAATGGGATACTTAAAGGCAAACATGAAACGGTTTTTGATCGTCGAACGTAACAATTTGTTGCCTGTGCGGAGAGAATATGTTATAGGGGGATGGTTATCATGTTTGTAGTTTTAAATATCATAGAATATCGGCGGTCGACCGAGTTCGGCGATCTACGTACGTCAGCGATCTACGTACCTCAGCGATCTACGTACGTCAGCGATCTACAGGCCACAAATATACATTATATTATCGTCTCTTCTGAATTTCCCGATGGGTTTACCCATTCTATACGACGTATTAAATGTATAAATCTGCAGTGGAGAATACAGTAAATTGCGTATGCATAGTAGTAAAATCGTGGCTGTTTGGCGCGATCGATCTGTTCGATAAGACCGGCCTCGCATTTGGAAAACAAGAAACGTGCATTACTTAGCGGATCAGATCGATGGACTAACGTATAGTTGACATTATTTCCCCCGACGAGTCGCGCCAGGCTGCATACGATAATTCCGGGGCCGTTTCTGATCGCGTACGTTGTAAATAAAAGCGATGCGATGGTGGCGCCCCGATCGGCATAAATACGGTAACGTCCAATACGACCTATATACATACGTGTGTCGTCTCTAAATTCCTTACGTTAAACTCGCGACACATACGCTTACTGACTACCGAGTTTTTCGCATACAAATGCGCAAAGTTCACAAAAGTCGGACTGGAAATCGGAGGGAACAACGTTTGGAAAAGTTCTGCAGACGGGCTAATCCTACTGATAATTCAATAATAGTTTGTGACGTTATATGAATTCGATTTTAAATACGTAAAGATTACGTATAATCAGTTCAATTCTGTATGACAGTTGCTGTTTTGGTTGCTAGGAAAGTGAATTAAACCAGTTTCTGGGATAGGTAAAAGACCGATGTATTAAAAGGCGGCAATATTTCTTCACCTGAGCCCTGAGCCACGTGTCCTTGTCAGCCAAAAGTTATATTTTACTATGGCTGAACGTAGATGCACATAAGTTGACGCTCTTAAAAACGGTTGCAATTTTGTATTTTAACGATAAATGTGACTTTTTTGTTATACATTCTTTAGAACCACGTATGAACATTCATTCGACATTATGTTTATTAAAATTTACCCACAATTTTGTTTATTGCAGGGCCGAGAACATTCGCTGTTATAAAAAAACAGTTTTATGCAGAACTTGAGTCTTTTAGTTTAGTGTTAGCTTTGTTAAGCTTTTGAAAGTGGTTCAAATTATAGTATACATATTTGACATTACAACTACTGGAAAATCTGCTGCGGATAGGTGCGGATGCGGTTTTTGTGATTTTATTTCTAATACGTTGTAAAGGAAAATCCAAAAATTGATGTACCGACTTATATGTAATTTGGTGCAATTTCTTGATACCGCGATAGTAGAGGTAGTTTAGAACATATTTAACCATATTTAGCTATATACAAATGGTTACGGGTATCGAGATATTGACAACTTTATGTTCAATGTATCTTGTATGTTGTAAATGCTATTATGTACGTATATTTTTCCGTTTTGGATCATGGTATAACAAACAAAAAAACCTTAAACTTTGTGCTTGTATATGCATTTCTTGGAAATTGGTTGCTTGAAGCCAATCGGATTCATATTCAAGGCAAGAAAATACATCGAAAGCACCTACTCGCATACACAGTTCACTGGTTTAAATTGGCTTCTTGTGGAGGAGAGACAATAAAAACTTTGTGAATAGAAACTGGTTAGGCGTTTTCGATAAATGTGTTTATGCGGAATGCGAATGCGTGTTCAAAACATGCGGATTAGGGTCATACCACTAAAAAACGACCGTTTCAGCTTGAAGTATGATCAAATTTCGAAAGTTTTCATGGAAACTAATAAGTATAAATATTAGACAATTTTGAAATAATACTAAAAATAATATATTTTATAGTGATAAATATGGTAAAATAGGTTCTTAATTGTCTCTACTATCACTTCTTAAAAGGAATGCATCGAACGGAAAACAGAATGAAACGGTACGTATACCGTTTCAATACACAATATCGACTAGTAAAAACTTTAATTTTCTTGCTCTACCACTGGTCTTTAAAAATAATTTTTTTTTCCCGATTTTCTTACAACATAACAAACCCAAACATGTTATCTCATATACATACATTTATTATTTTATGAATTTGACACGGCAAAACATAATAGAAATAAAATCACAAAAGAATATTGATGACAAATGTTGTAGCAGTAATTAATTTACAATAGGTGTAGTGCAGTGAAGAACAATTTTTAATACAGTTTGCCTTTTCCTATTTTGTACTGTTTTATTGTGTTTATTAAGTTATTAACCTTCAAATTCTTAGTATGAAGGTTAAAATGTTATACATAAATAAAACAACACATCTAAAGCCTTTTTGGGTGAAAAAATAATTTTGGCCAGGTTTTCAGACAATCATTTCCCACATACATTAATTGCGATTAATAAGTCAGATTCGGTGTCTGGTTACTATAAACATCAAATTTTCACGATATGCATTTTCCCAGAGACCGTATTTTCACAGGCTTCCCCGCATACGAAATTTATTAATATCGTAATATTGTTTTAACGTTGTGTCGACACCGTGTACACTAGAAATTTCAATTTTGATGGTCACTTCGCTCGCTCGTTAGCCGGCCGTTCGAGCAATAAACCAAAAATCAATTTTATCCCTTCAATCGAAAATCGGTCGTACATGATAGACGGCGTGTAACGATCATCGGACAATAACAGTGCAATCGCGTCGCAACAAAAGGAAATGTAATGTTTGCGCGAATAATAGGTACGCTGCCGCCTGGGACTTATCTGGAACGGCCATCTCGGTTGGCCGTTTGGTGTACGAAACAAAGACTAATCGGCGCACTGCACAAATGACCTACAAAATCCCATTACTTAACCTGCGTTGATTCATTGCAAGTGCTTTCGGGCAAAGCACCGACGATATTAAACTCGTATCGGCCGTTGTGCATCTGCGACCGCCGGAAGCGATTAAATCGTAAGACGGACCATGAAAATTGAACAATCGAGGTGATACTTTCATGTAGAGATATCGTTTATTGTTATTGGATAGCAGGAAGTAACGGATTAATTGCTTTTAGAGGGATTGCAGTAATGCTTATGGTTTTTAATTTTATGATACTTAAGATCAGTGGCGGCCCATAGTACATTTTGATGGTAGAGCCACACAACATGAACAATATGCCTTTTAGGTTTTTTAAATAAAGAAAAAACTTTTTTTAGGGTTTATAATTTCAAACCGTTTTATTAAAGTTATATATTATTATATTATATTATATTAAGTAGAAAAAATTAACTGAAAATAAACGTAAATTACATCTTTTTTACTTGAAAATAACTCATTCACACGCTTATTGAAATTTTCTATATTACCGAGAAAGGCTTTTTCAGAGGACAACATTCCAAGTGCACTAAGCCTTTCTTCCTTCATCGTATTCCTTAAAAATGTCTTAACTCTTAGTCTTAACTCTAGAAAAAACTTAACTTAGCTTAACAATTAAATCTAGAAAAACGCCGCTCAGCTTCAGAGTTTGACATAGGTATCGCCACTAAGATTTTTAAAAGTTTTAGAGCTTCTTGAAAAGTGTTACCCATATCTATATTTTTTGGATGGTGGTTCGTCTTCTGAGAACTCCAATTTAAGTTCAGCAACAATTTCATCTATTTTATCACGTATTTATGAGACGCGAAATACGAGTAACACATGCACACCGCACTCGAACGAGCCAACTCGAGTTTGGCTCCAAATGCACATACAGAACTCAACGTTGCACAATACCCCACATTTGACCTGAAAACCTGGGCAAAATTATTTTTTCACCTAAAAAGGCCTAACTTAATAAACACAATAAAACAGTACAAAATAGGAAAAAGCAAACAGTGTTAAAAATTGTTCTTTACTGCACTACACCTATTGCAAATTAATTACTGCTACATTTGTCATCAATATTTTTTTGTGATTTTATTTCTATTATGTTGTACCGTGTCAAATTCTTAAAATAGTATATGGCATGTTCAGTTTAAATACGCAGCACATACGGATTTAAAATTGAACAATACATGTCGTCTTTGAGTTATATGAGATAACATGTTTGGGTCTGTTATGTTGTAAGAAAATCCTGAAAAAAGTTTTATTTTTAAAGACCAGTGGTAGAGGAAGAAAATGAAAGTTTACACCAGTCGATATTGTGTATTGAAACGGTACATATGCTATTCATGCTGTTTCCCTTCGATGCATTCCTTTCAAGAACTGATAGTAGGGGCAATTAAGTACCTATTTTACCATTTTTGTCACATTTTTGTCAAAATCTATTATTTTTAGTATCATTTCAAAATTGTCTAATATTTATACTTATTGTTTCCATAAAAACTTTCGAAATTTCTTCATACTTCAAGCTGAAACGGTCGTTTTTTAGTAGTATGACCCTAATACGCATGTTTTGAACCCGCATTCGCATTCCGCATAAACACATTTATCGAAAACGCCTAACCAGTTTCTATTCACAAACTTGCTATTGTCTCTCCTCAACAAGAATCCAATTTAAACCAGCGAACTAACTGTGTATGCGAGTAGGTACTTTCGAAGTATTTTCTTGCCTTGAATATGAATCCGATTGTCTTCAAGCAACCAATTTCCAAGAAATGCATATACAAGTACAAAGTTTAAGGTTTTTTTCGGATGATTTTAAGAGTATAGGTCGTCGGGGTTGTTTGCTATACATGATCCAAAACGGAAAAATATACGTACATAACGGCATTTACAACATACAAGATGCATTGAACATAAAGTTGTCAATATCTCGATAACCGTAACCATTTGTATATAGCTAAATATGGTTAAATATGTTCTAAATTACCTTTACTATCACGGTATCAAGAAATTGCATCAAATTACATATAAGACGGTACATCAATTTTTGGATTTTCCTTTACAACGTATAAGAAATAAAATCAGAGAAACCGCATCCGCACCTATCAGATTTTCCAGTAGTTATAATGTCAATTATGTATACTAGAATTTGAACCACTTTCAAAAGCTTAACAAAGCTAAACACTAAACTAAAACACTCAAGTTCCGCATAAAACCGGTTTTTGTATAACAGCGAATGTTCTCGGCCCTGCAATAAACAAAATTGTGGGTAAATTTTAATAAAAATAATGTCGAATGAAAGTTCGTACTTGGTTCTAAAGAATGTATAACAAAAAAGTCACATCTATCGTTAAAACGTGTAGTTCTGTTTAATTTGCAATAAATTAAATCAAAAGCGTAGTCAGTATAAACACTAAACAATACTCAACAAACAACACACAATATAGTCTGATTTCGCAGCAACGAATATCTCGAAAAGATTTACTAATACTCTAGTATCATTTTAAAAATAACATAAGCAGCAGTACCAGTTACGATATGATAAATCACCAGCACTGCAAGACCGTATCCGACATGAGCTATATATAAAAGGTTTAGTAATAGCATGAGTACACCAGTATTAATATGCAGAAAATTTTCCAACAAAGTCTTTTCAATTCGAAGAAGCCCATTCATCATTCAGCTGATAGTCGAGCAACTCGGCTCTGGAAAGCGACTCGGTCGAACGCTCGGCCGGAGTACGAAATACCAAATTAATATTTGTTCTGCGAGAGAGCGCGCGTATTCAACTAGAAACCAATTCACCGCGCAATATTGCGGTCTTTTTCATTCGTCCGGCGCAAACAGATAGTGTCCGGATTAGCGAGAACATGTGTCCACGCCGCTGTACCGCAGAACAACGGAATTAACGATATCAAAACTTGCGGTCGGCCATACGCGGGGCGTACGGCAAATTTTATCACCCTGTAAATCATTGAGGGTGGGCTCCCTCTTGATTAAAGCGAGCAAGGCGGCCGCGACAACCGCGCGAGCGGTGCCTCCTCGCGTTAAAATTTCGCAATTTTTCCGGTCGCGCCATTTTAATTGGGTTATTCGTTGCCCAGATTGCGACTTGATCTCTTCTCCTCGCTGCGCTTTAATTTCCACGGACCATCTGATTTATGCTCTTAGGAGGGAGCGATAAAACTTGGCTTACGAGATTCTCTCGAAGAGTTTACGAATTTTTATGGAAATTCGGGTGATTTTATTACGGTATTTTGTGATAGCGGTAAGACATTGCTTTCCAAGTTTTTTGTTTTTGAGAGAAGAGAGCTCCAATTGCCGCGAAATGCCGCAGTTTTAGATCTTTCAGTGATAATGGTATTTATTGAATTGATTCTCATCATTTCGTTTTCTTGATTCATCACAATATCTAAATTTTTGTAGACAAAACACAGTTTCAAGTAAACCTTTGCGAAATTGCATGTGTCAACACTGGGCCAACTAGTCGAGTGAGCTCTTGGTAGGAAACTAATTTCTCGGCAGGATTATAGCGTCTTACATACCCAGTTTCCTGAAAATGTGTCTATCAAACTAAAGGCCCCACATTTTCTTAAAAAACAAATGCATATATCCCAGAAACTATTCACTTTAAAAATAAGGTATATTTTTCCATCACGCGTAATACAAAACCCTGCATAGATAGAAATATTTTTTTCATTCACCTTCATTCCTGGACACTGCCTGTATTGTTGATTCGTTAAGGTTAAGCACAATATTTTGGAGACTGTGGCGAACTTAATAATAAAATTATAAACCGCTAACCACAACAAGTATTTTAGAACCTAAATACGTATTTCAGCAACTATGTTGCCATCTTCAGTAGAACCTAAAAAGAGGAAAAGAGAGATTAGCACTTCATAGTATCTTTACTGGATATTGTCCAAGCAAATCACTAGTGGAAGTGACGTCCATGTTAAAAATTACCCTATATATACCCATTTGTTGTTCACACCTCAGTGAATTTTGATCATTGAAGCGTAAAAAACAAGTTTTAATTAAAGCAGGTCAAACAATGGCGAACTAGGTATAGGACCCCTGTCTGAATTTATTAATTTATCTCTATTCAAGTGAATAAAGATACTTTCCAAGCTGTTTAGTTCCCTATTATTTGACACAGCTTTTACAAGTTTTAAGTCATCTACAACTACTTTATGACCTGTGTCTAAAATATGTTGAGCCACACTAGATTTTTCAAAACGATTATATTTAAAATGAGCTACATGTTCTTTGAACCTAGTTAAAATTGTTCTTCTAGTCTGGCCTACGTATTCTTTTTCACAGTCATGACATTTGATACAATATATACCAGATTTATCAAGTACATCTACCTTATCCTTTGGGTTTCCAAGAAGGTTTTTTATGCTATTATGAGTCGAATATGCTATACAGAGATTTTGTGATGTAAAAATACTTCTCAAACCCCTTGTATATGCACAATCGAACGGTATTTTAACATATTTCTTCTTTTCTACAGACAACGTATTTAAAGTAGATATTTGATTTACATACATTTTTTGATTCTGCTTCTTAATCATTCTATCAACTATTTTCTCAGGGTATCCATTATGTATGACAACATTCTTAATAAACAATAATTCTTGCTGATATCTATCTGCGGACAATGGAAATTTCAATAACCTATTTACTAAACAACTAATAAAAGACAATTTTTGTTGAAAAGGATGCTGCGAATCATTAGGGATAAACCTGATTGTGTTAGTATCTTTCCGATACACGTCAATTTCTATTATATTTTTGCTATTCCTGACTACCAGAGTATCTAAAAATGGAAGTTGGCCGTTAACTTCTTGTTCTACAGTAAAGTTAATGGTGTTGAATTTAGAATTCAAAACGAGAAGAAAATCTTGAATACTGCACTTCTTGGTGTCAAAAACGGCAAAAATATCGTCGACATACCTAACCCAAGTCTTAGGGAAATATGGTGCTATAGACTTTACATTGGTTTCAAATCTGCTCATAAACAAGTTGGCAATAAAAGGTGCGAGACAGTTACCCATTGCAGTTCCCTCAAGTTGTTCAAAAAACTTTCCGTTTATTTGAAAACAATTTTGAGACATACAAAGGGCAGTCAATCTTACATATTCATCTATTTCTGACGGGTCAAAGTTGTTATTGCTCAATAATTCCCTAAGAAACTCCAAAGTTTCCGGAATAGGCACACTAGGAAACAGTGAAGCAACATCAAATGAAATCAACAATTCGCCATCCTCTAATTCTACATTGTTAACCTTATTGATAAACTCCAATGAGTTATTAACAGAGAAGCTTGGTTGAGGAACAGGTAAATTGTTGAACTCATTCGATAACCATTTCGCTAACTGGTAAGTAGGTGAGTTAATACCTGATACAATAGGTCTCACTGATTTACCAGGTTTGTGAATTTTGGGAAGAACATATAATCTAGGTACAGTAGGATTGGAAACTTTGAGTTTAAATCTAGTTTGGCGGGTGATAAGATTAGGACAACTGGACAGCGTACTATTTATTTGACGGACTAGTTTGGGCAGTGGGTTTAATTATAGGGTCCAACAATATTGTTGGACGATAACAATATTAAAGATTAATTTATTTTAATTGCTAGTCTCGTATTGAATATTGCCCACAAAAAGTACAAGCGAGAACATCGCACATGGATATTTCATGACCTGCTGTCTAATTACTCCGTGTGCTCTGCTGTGGCCTTAATTATTAAAAATGAAAGATCGCCTGACAGATGGCTCGTGGATTTATGGGTAAATAATGTCCTGTAATGACGATGGCAAAACGCTAATGATACTACTGCATTAAAGAGAAATTTACTGTCGTTGCTCTCTATATATAAAGCTCGTCACGTGTAGTTTTGATTTAATGGTCAGAGGTGTTGTCACATGTTCACTGAAAGCGTCACCTACCTTTCTCAATATAAATAAATTTTTTATTTTATATGAAAAACCAACAGCGAAATTACGGCGATCTAC
The DNA here is from genome assembly GCA_964023965.1 of Melinopterus prodromus. Classification (NCBI taxonomy): domain Eukaryota; kingdom Metazoa; phylum Arthropoda; class Insecta; order Coleoptera; family Scarabaeidae; genus Melinopterus; species Melinopterus prodromus. The sequence goes on along the minus strand of OZ030394.1, from coordinate 1,252,702 downwards.
CCGGTTCGGCGATCTACCCGGATCGGCAATTTCCTATTATACTAAACGTGACTCACACTCAAAACACGAGTTTGATAAAACTTTGAAACTGCCATTTCGGCCATTTTTACATAATCGGATATAAATCAAATCAGAAAAGATTTTCTAAATATAACCAACGGTAATGCATGTAATAAGTATCATTTTACGGCAAGCACTTCGTTACAAACGGGGTTGGAATATCAATCAATCAGGCCGAATAGGAATCCCTTCCTTCGGTAGTACCTAATAAAATATTGACCAGTCCTTTTCATTGCCCGGCGGTTGGATATCTGAATCGGTTTTCAATTATACCTGGATACCGCACCTGAAACGCTATCATCATCTTTCGTATGAATTTTTCAGGCGGTCTTCTGGAATATTTATGACAAAACCCCTCGGCTGCGTATAGTGTAGTGGTGAATAGCACACTTCAATAATTAACGTTGCATGTCGGTCAATATTCTCATTAGCGACCTTGCGCTGTGGGAAATACGCGACACGCCGGCATAACCAGCTAACAGCAAGGACGAATACCTAGGAAAAACGGTCAGCGTTTTCTTTCAGTCCACGGGGGATACGAATAATTAGCATGCGTGCCGTACTGCCGGTGATAAATGCCACATGCAACTGTTTTCCCTTGCAGTATATCATTATTAGGGGAGGGGACAAGGGAAAAAGGAAAAATAATGAAACGGTTTCCCGACAAATTCTCGAATTTATAGGCGCAATATCTCTTAAGCCGTTTTCACACTTTATTTCTTGTGATTGGTATCGTGGTACTAATTGTGTCGACAATGGTGATGTACGGAATTAATTGAAAATGTTATTTATTTTACCATGCTGAGTTATCAAACCAAGTGTTTTTTTTAAACTATGCTTTGTATCGTCAATTTTGGAACTAAATGTTGATTAACATTAGTTATGTACGCGACAATTAATTAATCCAAACAATCTGATGGGTGCTAGTTTTATTGCACCAACATCACGCTTGATGCCCTGCAATAAAATACACTAATAAATGCACTAATTCGTCGTAAAATATGCACGGTCACGACCCGTTTCCATCATAACAAACTGTGTAAATAAAAACCTACTAAAACTGCATTTTTACGATATTAACCCCCACCCCCGCCTCCCTAGTCAGACTGTCGTTCCTCGTCCATCGTTAACATTCAGTAATTTACGCGTTATCGCGGAAAGAGTGAACTGGCGACTACAAGTGGTGCAATTTCCACCGAACAACTGAACTATAAAGTGCACCGGAAGTCGCGAAGTCCGTTCTCGTGGAAGACGTACGCCTTTTATCACCGCCCGAGCGCATAAAGAGGGAAACACGACCGAATGGAATACGTGATCAGTTGCGCCGCCGCCGCTCGCCGCGCCGCGCTGCGGTACTACACACAAACTACGGCTTAAAAACGTGCTCCAATTATTCGCGCGATAAACAATCGTCGCCCGGCTTAAAATTGCTACCCTCGGCGCTCCTTACCGACCCCCCGACCCCCTCGGAACCCCGCAATGTGTACGACGACGACGTACTACCGGATTTGTACTACAAATTTCAGAAGTGGGATACGATAAAACGCTGGTTTCGTTCTGAATGCTTTTTTTCTACTGTTTATATACAACTATTCAAACAAATCACCTTCTAACTGGCCATATATTAGAAGACGAGTATTAAATTATTTATAGGATTCCGAATTTACGCCAGTGATTGAGATTCTATCGCATTAATTGTTTTTAGTTTTAAAACAAAATGTCTATCTATCTCGCGCTTTCGCGGACATAAAAACTGGTCGAAAAACCTTCCGCGAGCCATCGCGACAGCAAAAAATAGTCAAAATGTCTCTTTCGCGCCTTCGCGGACAAAAAAAAACTGGTTTCAAAGCCTTCCGCGAGCCATCGCGACAGCAAAAACTAGTCAAAATGTCTCTCTCGCGCTTTCGCGGACATAAAAACTGGTCGAAAAACCTTCCGCGAGCCATCGCGACAGCAAAAACTAGTCAAAATGTCTATCTCGCGCTTTCGCGGACATAAAAACTGGTCGAAAAACCTTCCGCGAGCCATCGCGACAGCAAAAACTAGTCAAAATGTCTATCTCGCGCTTTCGCGGACATAAAAACTGGTCGAAAAACCTTCCGCGAGCCATCGCGACAGCAAAAACTAGTCAAAATGTCTCTCTCGCGCTTTCGCGGACATAAAAACTGGTCGAAAAACCTTCCGCGAGCCATCGCGACAGCAAAAACTAGTCAAAATGTCTATCTCGCGCCTTCGCGGACATAAAAACTGGTCGAAAAACCTTCCACGAGCCATCGCGACAGCAAAAACTAGTCAAAATGTCTATCTCGCGCTTTCGCGGACATAAAAACTGGTCGAAAAACCTTCCGCGAGCCATCGCGACAGCAAAAACTAGTCAAAATGTCTATCTCGCGCTTTCGCGGACATAAAAACTGGTCGAAAAACCTTCCACGAGCCATCGCGACAGCAAAAACTAGTCAAAATGTCTATGTCTCGCTTTCGCGGACATAAAAACTGGTCGAAAAACCTTCCGCGAGCCATCGCGACAGCAAAAACTAGTCAAAATGTCCCTCTCGCGCCTTCGCGGACATAAAAACTGGTCGAAAAACCTTCCGCGAGCCATCGCGACAGCAAAAACTAGTCAAAATGTCTATCTCGCGCTTTCGCGGACATAAAAACTGGTCGAAAAACCTTCCGCGAGCCATCGCGACAGCAAAAACTAGTCAAAATGTCTATCTCGCGCTTTCGCGGACATAAAAACTGGTCGAAAAACCTTCCGCGAGCCATCGCGACAGCAAAAACTAGTCAAAATGTCTCTCTCGCGCCTTCGCGGACATAAAAACTGGTCGTAAAGCCTTCCGCGAGCCATCGCGACAGCAAAAACTAGTCAAAATGTCACTCTCGCGCCTTCGCGGACATAAAAACTGGTCGAAAAACCTTCCGCGAGCCATCGCGACAGCAAAAACTAGTCAAAATGTCTATGTCTCGCTTTCGCGGACATAAAAACTGGTCGAAAAACCTTCCGCGAGCCATCGCGACAGCAAAAACTAGTCAAAATGTCTATGTCTCGCTTTCGCGGACATAAAAACTGGTCGAAAAACCTCCCGCGAGCCATCGCGACAACAAAAACTAGTCAAAATGTCTATCTCGCGCTTTCGCGGACATAAAAACTGGTCGAAAAACCTTCCACGAGCCATCGCGACAGCAAAAACTAGTCAAAATGTCTATGTCTCGCTTTCGCGGACATAAAAACTGGTCGAAAAACCTTCCACGAGCCATCGCGACAGCAAAAACTAGTCAAAATGTCTATGTCTCGCTTTCGCGGACATAAAAACTGGTCGAAAAACCTTCCACGAGCCATCGCGACAGCAAAAACTAGTCAAAATGTCTATCTCGCGCTTTCGCGGACATAAAAACTGGTCGAAAAACCTTCCGCGAGCCATCGCGACAGCAAAAACTAGTCAAAATGTCTATGTCTCGCTTTCGCGGACATAAAAACTGGTCGAAAAACCTTCCGCGAGCCATCGCGACAGCAAAAACTAGTCAAAATGTCTATCTCGCGCTTTCGCGGACATAAAAACTGGTCGAAAAACCTTCCACGAGCCATCGCGACAGCAAAAACTAGTCAAAATGTCTATGTCTCGCTTTCGCGGACATAAAAACTGGTCGAAAAACCTTCCGCGAGCCATCGCGACAGCAAAAACTAGTCAAAATGTCTATCTCGCGCTTTCGCGGACATAAAAACTGGTCGAAAAACCTCCCGCGAGCCATCGCGACAACAAAAACTAGTCAAAATGTCTATCTCGCGCTTTCGCGGACATAAAAACTGGTCGAAAAACCTTCCACGAGCCATCGCGACAGCAAAAACTAGTCAAAATGTCTATGTCTCGCTTTCGCGGACATAAAAACTGGTCGAAAAACCTTCCACGAGCCATCGCGACAGCAAAAACTAGTCAAAATGTCTATGTCTCGCTTTCGCGGACATAAAAACTGGTCGAAAAACCTTCCACGAGCCATCGCGACAGCAAAAACTAGTCAAAATGTCGTTGTCTCGCTTTCGCGGACATAAAAACTGGTCGAAAAACCTTCCTCCACGAGCCATCGCGACAGCAAAAACTAGTCAAAATGTCTATGTCTCGCTTTCGCGGACATAAAAACTGGTCGAAAAACCTTCCACGAGCCATCGCGACAACAAAAACTAGTCAAAATGTCTATGTCTCGCTTTCGCGGACATAAAAACTGGTCGAAAAACCTTCCGCGAGCCATCGCGACAGCAAAAACTAGTCAAAATGTCTATCTCGCGCTTTCGCGGACATAAAAACTGGTCGAAAAACCTTCCACGAGCCATCGCGGCAGCAAAAACTAGTCAAAATGTCTGTCTCGCGCCTTCGCGGACATAAAAACTGGTCGAAAAACCTTGGCGCGAGCCATCGCGGCAGCAAAAACTAGTCAAAATGTCTGTCTCGCGCCTTCGCGGACATAAAAACTGGTCGAAAAACCTTGCGCGTGCCATCGCGGCAGCAAAAACTAGTCAAAATGTCTGTCTCGCGCCTTCGCGGACATAAAAACTGGTCGAAAAACCTTGCGCGTGCCATCGCGGCAGCAAAAACTAGTCAAAATGTCTGTCTCGCGCCTTCGCGGACATAAAAACTGGTCGAAAAACCTTGCGCGTGCCATCGCGGCAGCAAAAACTAGTCAAAATGTCTGTCTCGCGCCTTCGCGGACATAAAAACTGGTCGAAAAACCTTGCGCGTGCCATCGCGGCAGCAAAAACTAGTCAAAATGTCTATCTCGCGCTTTCGCGGACATAAAAACTGGTCGAAAAACCTTGCGCGTGCCATCGCGGCAGCAAAAACTAGTCAAAATGTCTGTCTCGCGCCTTCGCGGACATAAAAACTGGTCGAAAAACCTTGCGCGTGCCATCGCGGCAGCAAAAACTAGTCAAAATGTCTGTCTCGCGCCTTCGCGGACATAAAAACTGGTCGAAAAACCTTGCGCGTGCCATCGCGGCAGCAAAAACTAGTCAAAATGTCTGTCTCGCGCCTTCGCGGACATAAAAACTGGTCGAAAAACCTTGCGCGTGCCATCGCGGCAGCAAAAACTAGTCAAAATGTCTGTCTCGCGCCTTCGCGGACATAAAAACTGGTCGAAAAACCTTGCGCGAGCCATCGCGGCAGCAAAAACTAGTAAAAATGTCTGTCTCGCGCCTTCGCGGACATAAAAACTGGTCGAAAAACCTTGCGCGAGCCATCGCGGCAGCAAAAACTAGTAAAAATGTCTGTCTCGCGCCTTCGCGGACATAAAAACTGGTCGAAAAACCTTGCGCGTGCCATCGCGGCAGCAAAAACTAGTCAAAATGTCTGTCTCGCGCCTTCGCGGACATAAAAACTGGTCGAAAAACCTTGCGCGTGCCATCGCGGTAGCAAAAACTAGTCAAAATGTCTGTCTCGCGCCTTCGCGGACATAAAAACTGGTCGAAAAACCTTGCGCGTGCCATCGCGGCAGCAAAAACTAGTCAAAATGTCTGTCTCGCGCCTTCGCGGACATAAAAACTGGTCGAAAAACCTTGCGCGTGCCATCGCGGCAGCAAAAACTAGTCAAAATGTCTGTCTCGCGCCTTCGCGGACATAAAAACTGGTCGAAAAACCTTGCGCGTGCCATCGCGGCAGCAAAAACTAGTCAAAATGTCTGTCTCGCGCCTTCGCGGACATAAAAACTGGTCGAAAAACCTTGCGCGTGCCATCGCGGCAGCAAAAACTAGTCAAAATGTCTGTCTCGCGCCTTCGCGGACATAAAAACTGGTCGAAAAACCTTGCGCGTGCCATCGCGGCAGCAAAAACTAGTCAAAATGTCTGTCGCGCGCCTTCGCGGACATAAAAACTGGTCGAAAAACCTTGCGCGTGCCATCGCGGCAGCAAAAACTAGTCAAAATGTCTGTCTCGCGCCTTCGCGGACATAAAAACTGGTCGAAAAACCTTGCGCGTGCCATCGCGGCAGCAAAAACTAGTCAAAATGTCTGTCTCGCGCCTTCGCGGACATAAAAACTGGTCGAAAAACCTTGCGCGAGCCATCGCGGCAGCAAAAACTAGTAAAAATGTCTGTCTCGCGCCTTCGCGGACATAAAAACTGGTCGAAAAACCTTGCGCGAGCCATCGCGGCAGCAAAAACTAGTAAAAATGTCTGTCTCGCGCCTTCGCGGACATAAAAACTGGTCGAAAAACCTTGCGCGTGCCATCGCGGCAGCAAAAACTAGTCAAAATGTCTGTCTCGCGCCTTCGCGGACATAAAAACTGGTCGAAAAACCTTGCGCGTGCCATCGCGGCAGCAAAAACTAGTCAAAATGTCTGTCTCGCGCCTTCGCGGACATAAAAACTGGTCGAAAAACCTTGCGCGTGCCATCGCGGCAGCAAAAACTAGTCAAAATGTCTGTCTCGCGCCTTCGCGGACATAAAAACTGGTCGAAAAACCTTGCGCGAGCCATCGCGGCAGCAAAAACTAGTAAAAATTTCTGTCTCGCGCCTTCGCGGACATAAAAACTGGTCGAAAAACCTTGCGCGAGCCATCGCGGCAGCAAAAACTAGTAAAAATGTCTGTCTCGCGCCTTCGCGGACATAAAAACTGGTCGAAAAACCTTGCGCGTGCCATCGCGGCAGCAAAAACTAGTCAAAATGTCTGTCTCGCGCCTTCGCGGACATAAAAACTGGTCGAAAAACCTTGCGCGTGCCATCGCGGCAGCAAAAACTAGTCAAAATGTCTGTCTCGCGCCTTCGCGGACATAAAAACTGGTCGAAAAACCTTGCGCGTGCCATCGCGGCAGCAAAAACTAGTCAAAATGTCTGTCTCGCGCCTTCGCGGACATAAAAACTGGTCGAAAAACCTTGCGCGTGCCATCGCGGCAGCAAAAACTAGTCAAAATGTCTGTCTCGCGCCTTCGCGGACATAAAAACTGGTCGAAAAACCTTGCGCGTGCCATCGCGGCAGCAAAAACTAGTCAAAAATGTCTGTCTCGCGCCTTCGCGGACATAAAAACTGGTCGAAAAACCTTGCGCGTGCCATCGCGGCAGCAAAAACTAGTCAAAATGTCTGTCTCGCGCCTTCGCGGACATAAAAACTGGTCGAAAAACCTTGCGCGTGCCATCGCGGCAGCAAAAACTAGTCAAAATGTCTGTCTCGCGCCTTCGCGGACATAAAAACTGGTCGAAAAACCTTGCGCGTGCCATCGCGGCAGCAAAAACTAGTCAAAATGTCTGTCTCGCGCCTTCGCGGACATAAAAACTGGTCGAAAAACCTTGCGCGTGCCATCGCGGCAGCAAAAACTAGTCAAAATGTCTGTCTCGCGCCTTCGCGGACATAAAAACTGGTCGAAAAACCTTGCGCGAGCCATCGCGGCAGCAAAAACTATTCAAAATTTCTGTCTCGCGCCTTCGCGGACATAAAAACTGGTCGAAAAACCTTGCGCGAGCCATCGCGGCAGCAAAAACTAGTCAAAATGTCTGTCTCGCGCCTTCGCGGACATAAAAACTGGTCGAAAAACCTTGCGCGTGCCATCGCGGCAGCAAAAACTAGTCAAAATGTCTGTCTCGCGCCTTCGCGGACATAAAAACTGGTCGAAAAACCTTGCGCGTGCCATCGCGGCAGCAAAAACTAGTCAAAATGTCTGTCTCGCGCCTTCGCGGACATAAAAACTGGTCGAAAAACCTTGCGCGTGCCATCGCGGCAGCAAAAACTAGTCAAAATGTCTGTCTCGCGCCTTCGCGGACATAAAAACTGGTCGAAAAACCTTGCGCGTGCCATCGCGGCAGCAAAAACTAGTCAAAATGTCTGTCTCGCGCCTTCGCGGACATAAAAACTGGTCGAAAAACCTTGCGCGTGCCATCGCGGCAGCAAAAACTAGTCAAAATGTCTGTCTCGCGCCTTCGCGGACATAAAAACTGGTCGAAAAACCTTGCGCGTGCCATCGCGGCAGCAAAAACTAGTCAAAATGTCTGTCTCGCGCCTTCGCGGACATAAAAACTGGTCGAAAAACCTTGCGCGTGCCATCGCGGCAGCAAAAACTAGTCAAAATGTCTGTCTCGCGCCTTCGCGGACATAAAAACTGGTCGAAAAACCTTGCGCGTGCCATCGCGGCAGCAAAAACTAGTCAAAATGTCTGTCTCGCGCCTTCGCGGACATAAAAACTGGTCGAAAAACCTTGCGCGTGCCATCGCGGCAGCAAAAACTAGTCAAAATGTCTGTCTCGCGCCTTCGCGGACATAAAAACTGGTCGAAAAACCTTGCGCGTGCCATCGCGGCAGCAAAAACTAGTCAAAATGTCTGTCTCGCGCCTTCGCGGACATAAAAACTGGTCGAAAAACCTTGCGCGTGCCATCGCGGCAGCAAAAACTAGTCAAAATGTCTGTCTCGCGCCTTCGCGGACATAAAAACTGGTCGAAAAACCTTGCGCGTGCCATCGCGGCAGCAAAAACTAGTCAAAATGTCTGTCTCGCGCCTTCGCGGACATAAAAACTGGTCGAAAAACCTTGCGCGTGCCATCGCGGCAGCAAAAACTAGTCAAAATGTCTGTCTCGCGCCTTCGCGGACATAAAAACTGGTCGAAAAACCTTGCGCGTGCCATCGCGGCAGCAAAAACTAGTCAAAATGTCTGTCTCGCGCCTTCGCGGACATAAAAACTGGTCGAAAAACCTTGCGCGTGCCATCGCGGCAGCAAAAACTAGTCAAAATGTCTGTCTCGCGCCTTCGCGGACATAAAAACTGGTCGAAAAACCTTGCGCGTGCCATCGCGGCAGCAAAAACTAGTCAAAATGTCTGTCTCGCGCCTTCGCGGACATAAAAACTGGTCGAAAAACCTTGCGCGTGCCATCGCGGCAGCAAAAACTAGTCAAAATGTCTGTCTCGCGCCTTCGCGGACATAAAAACTGGTCGAAAAACCTTGCGCGTGCCATCGCGGCAGCAAAAACTAGTCAAAATGTCTGTCTCGCGCCTTCGCGGACATAAAAACTGGTCGAAAAACCTTGCGCGTGCCATCGCGGCAGCAAAAACTAGTCAAAATGTCTGTCTCGCGCCTTCGCGGACATAAAAACTGGTCGAAAAACCTTGCGCGTGCCATCGCGGCAGCAAAACTAGTCAAAATGTCTGTCTCGCGCCTTCGCGGACATAAAAACTGGTCGAAAAACCTTGCGCGTGCCATCGCGGCAGCAAAAACTAGTCAAAATGTCTGTCTCGCGCCTTCGCGGACATAAAAACTGGTCGAAAAACCTTGCGCGTGCCATCGCGGCAGCAAAAACTAGTCAAAATGTCTGTCTCGCGCCTTCGCGGACATAAAAACTGGTCGAAAAACCTTGCGCGTGCCATCGCGGCAGCAAAAACTAGTCAAAATGTCTGTCTCGCGCCTTCGCGGACATAAAAACTGGTCGAAAAACCTTGCGCGTGCCATCGCTGCAGCAAAAACTAGTCAAAATGTCTGTCTCGCGCCTTCGCGGACATAAAAACTGGTCGAAAAACCTTGCGCGTGCCATCGCGGCAGCAAAAACTAGTCAAAATGTCTGTCTCGCGCCTTCGCGGACATAAAAACTGGTCGAAAAACCTTGCGCGTGCCATCGGCAAGC